>BPTQ01000004.1:84058854-84430879 GCA_019973895.1 Chrysanthemum seticuspe
TCAGACGGCCTAGATGCAATCCAGACGACGTCAGAAGCTGAAGAGGACGGCGTCACGGACATAAGGTGACGCCGTCGCAAGGTTAACGTGGCCAAGACGAAACCCTAATGACGGCGACACGACGGCGTCACTAAACATAAGGTGACGCCGTCGCAATTGTAATCTTATATATAGAATCCGAATTTTTCAGTCTTTAGGGGAGAGTCTTTGGGAGTAAAAACCTAAAACCGAACCTAATGTGTCTTGTACAGTATTTTAGGGTTTTAAACCCTATCTTACATCAAGATAAGTCTTTACTTCATTAATTCAATTATGTCTTTGATTATTTGTGTGTATGCTTGCATGTTCTCCATGTCCGGCTAATTTATTTGTGTGTTTACTTAGAAAGTATGAAACTTAATTATTGAATATTGATTGGTTGTTTCTTATCTTAGTTGATTAATGATCTAGTAATGCGATAGGTCATTCGTTGTGTACTTAATGCTTGATTCATCTTTGTGAACCTTAGAGTATAATTACCTGAGTAGTTGTAGGCTAAACCATCCAAAGAGCGCCTTAGAGTAGGAGTTTATCATCCCTAGTGGGTTTGTAGACGAGACCCTTTGGTAAGTTCAAAGAGTTAGGGAGAAACGCATACCCTACAACTTTAGACACACAACGCAACTAGGAATAAGGACGTGACAACTCAACCATCAATAGGAGATAATTAAGGAGTAGTACAACCTAAGTAAACACATCTTTAACTTATCATACGAGCACACATTAATTAGACATAGACTCCCACAACCTTAGTTTAGATAATTAGATAATAGTAGAGTAATCGGTAGAAATACCAACCCCCCAAATCCAATACCCGAGATTCGTACCTTTCCATTTCATAAAATATAAAAAGATACAAAAATAATCTTCCTCAACCTTAACCTTAGCGTAGTAACTCCTTACTAGCATTCCTATTCCCCTAGAGAACGATATCAATACCCGTGGCTTACCCTAATTACTACACTACAACGATTAGGTTCACTGCCTAGGGTGTTATAAAACTTGCTCGAAGAAAAGGAAGTTTCCTTGACCCCGAACGACGCGTGTAGCGTTATCAGGGAGCTGCCTGAAGGTGTTAAGTTTGTGAACTGTCTAGTGATTGAGAAGCCTGAAAGAGGGCTATTCCACATTGATGTCTATGGAAACCCAGCATTTCAAAGATGGAGTGATATTGATCAGGCTGGTATAGCTGCAATGCTGAGTTACATACCAGTGGCCTCTCAGATACAAACCCTAGCAAACAACAGGTTCTGTCAAGACCTGAATGCTAAAATAAGAGACCATCCTGACAGGGAAACACTCATCACTAAGAAAGTCAAGCTTGAAGCACTGGGAATCCATCTGGACTGACATCATTTTGTTTTATCTTTTGTACTAGTGATAGGAACTATGTAATCTGATCAATAAAAGATGTATGTTTTGTTAATTTTACTTAGTGTTCCTTATTGTATTCATTAGTACATTCAGTGTAAGAAGAAGCCATTTGCTCACTTACACTGATCAAACACTTAGGCTATTTGTATATCCAAATAGGGGGAGACTGTTGGGTTCAGTAAATACCCAAACCCCTTAATCTAGGATTTGAATAGAAAATAGCCCAAGTGTTTAGTCCGTTAAACACTAACAGGTCACTGAGTGCATAGTCTCTCAGTGAGTCATCTTTAGGATACTCAGTACGAGGCGAAGAAGAAGTCTCTCCACTCAGTAAGGCGGAACTTAAAGGGTGAAGACCGAGTCAAGAAGAAGATGGTGGATTCAGTAAGTGATGACAATAACTCACTGAATCCCTAAGACTCCTCTCCAACTACTTACACTGAAGACAAACTGAAGTAGAAGACTGAAGGATGTAAAGACTGAAGAAAGAGCGGGACAAGGTGGGAAAAGGTTAAATCAGATAATACGAAGTCCTTATCAACCAAAGTCAACTTTCCCTGAATGGCAAAAGATCAGGCTCAGTGTCATCACTGAACTTAGGAAAGTGGTCTTGTCTCTTACCTAGAATAGTCTTTGTAAACAGAGACAAAATACATCAGTATTTTGTCTTCTATGATGTCAGTTTGTCACTTAGAAAAGAGTCAAATATCATACATGTATAAATAGCATTAAGAGATGGAGTGAAAAGATTAAGCTTGTGAATTGTAAAAACACACATACACGCAAGCCATCTTTTCACTCCTCCAAATACAACTTAGTTCCTGAGATAGCTCAGTGAGCTCTAAGAGTTGTGCTAAGACTTAGCCTGAACTTAGAGAGGAGTCACCAAACTTTGTCATTTCAATCCCAAGTACTATTCCGCAAGTACTTGGGTAACGTATTCTTTGTTGATTTATTTCTAATAAGAATATAATGTTGAAAATTACTTTGTGTGTTTACTTATGTTAATTTCAGTCATAGTTCACTATTAACTTGTTTTACATACTTAAACTGTTTCAAACAATAGTGAACGGGGAACAACAGAATCACGCAAAGCTTCTCTACCAGCCCCAACATATCATTCCCACCACTAACCGAAGAAGAAGGAAATGAGGAACCAATGATAATTGAAGCGGAAATCGGGAGCACTTTATACACCGTATATACATTGACGGAGGTTCCACTTCGTAAATCCTATATGAACACTGTTTTGAAAGGCTCCGGCCCGAAATAAGAAAACAAATGATACCTGCCACAACACCCCTTATCGGATTCAGTGGAGAGGTAATATGGCCGATAGGACAAATATCATTGCTAACTAAAGTCGGCGATGATGAACACTCAGCATCCGCATGGATGATCTTTGTAGTTGTAAGGTCTGAGTCACCATATAATGGGATCATAGGAAGGCCAGGGGTGCGAAAGTTACAGGCGGTACCTTCAACAGTGCATGGAATGGTAAAAATTCCAGTAGAAGGACGCGTGCTTACACTACGAAGCAGCCGAATTGTTTCACTAGAGTGTATGATGGATTCTGAACCAATAGCGTAAGCCACAACAGAAAATCAACCAGTAGAACAACGGATTAATGTGGCAATCCATTTGGAACACCCAGAGCAGACCATAGCTATTGGGTCCACTCTATCAATGGAAGGACACAAGAAGCTGTGTGACCTACTGAAACAAAACCTGGACGTATTTTCCGGGTGCCCAGCAGATATGACGGGTGTCCCAAGGCACATAGCAGAACACAACTTAAATATAAGCGAAGGATACACCCCAATAAGACAGAATAAAATAGGCCAGGCATCAGAGAGAAATAAGGCGATCCAGGAGGAAGTGGAAAAGCTTGTAAGTGCGGGAATGAAGGAGGTGATTACCACAGCTTGTAAACTAATGTTTCTCGAATTATCCACAACTTTTTGTAACACTTAAGCACAACAACGTAGCTCCTTAAAAGTGATAGCTATACGCTGTGAGCACAACAATGTAACTCCTTACATCAGGTATAACTAGACAACTCAAGTCTTTGTCATTCGTAATGGTTAAAGCTCGAACAAGGATCTCGAAGAATCACGCATCCAACCAACCCCGATATCTTCAGATACTAAGTACACGCATCCGTGATATCCCACTTCAACCTCAAATAAATAATAATGAATTATCGCCGCAGTCACATCTTGCGGTTAAATGCCCAAAACTAGCCTTCATTAACGTTTTAAATGAATTTGATAATGGTTCCCCGATCTTGTCAAAAAATGTATCCCCGTGAAAATTGCAATACCAAAAATACCGTTCAATATCAACTATAATAAAATTTTGCATCCAAAAATAAATTTCGGATAACAAATTTTTTTACAGCCCATAAATTTGTTATCCCAGTCCAACGTTGTGCAGTATAACACTTCAACCCACAAATTTAAATATAATGCAAGGCCCAAAATCCACTATTGTGATAGTCATTTTGCTCATCCGGTTTTAAGGCCCATTGTGAAGATATAACCCAATCTAACACAAAGTTGTAACCGGTTGTATAAATGACTTGTTACATTTCAACCCTAACCCTAAACACACTTAATGAACAAATACGCCTACCATCTTATTTCTCTCAAGATGGATCTCAACAAAAAAACGTATCTCATCAAACATTTTCCCAACTCATCTCAGTCATCAGTGTAATCAATCACACAACACCTCAAATCTCATCTTCATCATCAATCTCAGAATCATCAACTCCCATGAATTACATCTCATCTCCATCAAAACACCTTTCTCTTCGTTTATTAATTACGGCTGAAGAACTCAAGGTTTGTACTTCAAGGTCTTTAATGATCTCAGGTAGGTGTTGTTGTTATGATAATCGAACAAACGATGGAGGGTAACATATTTGTTATTCATCTACATCTTAATATTCGGATATTCAATTTTTTGTTTTTCATTTTTGAGATTGATCTATGGAATGAACAAGAAAAAGGGAATAACATAGTGTTATTAACCTTGTCTTTATGTTTGGATATTAAGGAAACAAGGTTTCCAAAAGAATCGATGATGATTGATGGTTCAATTGAAAAATCTTTAAAAGATTCATAAAAAATTGAACCAAATATGAGATTAGTTGTATTTTCTGTTTTCTAATTGTTTGTTGTTTGGAGTTGTGATGTTGATCTTAGACATGAGATGGAAGGTGTCGGGTTAGTTAGTTTTGGATATGAAGTTGTTTGATTTGGTTTGAATTGGCAGTGGATGTCATAGGTTTTGGTCGATTCTATTGGACAGCTTCGTTTCAATTTGTTTTAAGTTGAACGTGGACTGATGATGTATTGGTACTGAAGTCGATTGAGTCTAGGTATAAAGGTATTGTCGTCGAGTCTTTATCTGTTTACGAATAAGGATTTGCTTATTGCTTATGCGTAAACATTTCTCTTACTCATAACTTTTTCTTAGGCGTAAAATTTCTTATTCCTAACCAGGTTCTTACGCGTAAAAACTGTCTTGGTCGAAAACATGAGTCCCTTATGCGTAAACATTGACTCTTAGTCGTAAAACTTATGCGTAACAATCCTTATTCATGCATGGGTGTTACTCGTAAGATGTTACTCGTAAAATAAGGGTTTATGAATTTCTTTCCAAGAAATTCGTAAAAATACCCCTTATTCGTAAGAAAAGGGTTTTGATCCTTTGAATTTTTGCTCCGACGAGTTTTCCGACAAAAGATTCCGTTCAGCTTCATATAACCCAAAAAATGACATAAAAGTCACACTTTATGACCCTTTTTTACCACGGATATGACCAGATGACCACATATTTTGACCAGATGACCACTTAAACGTTTCATAGGAATGGACAAAGAAGTCACAAAATGATGATAGTACAACAATCTGTTTGGACAAAGATGACACAAAACTAGATTTTGCAAAAAATAATAAACCACAAGACTTTTTGAACCAAAAGGATACAGTCAAAAACTTGTAACAAACTGTTAAACCCAAAAATTTATGAAAGGTTAAAACTTGGTAAGAACAGATGAGACGATTTTGACAAGATAACATCACCAAATATCAACCAATGATAAAACCGACCTTGCTCTTAATACCATTTGTAGGATCGTGTTCTAGGTTGATTTGGTGAATCGAGAGGTCGGGAAAGATGAAAGATCATCATCTTCATGTTAGAGAGAGAAAGTAGAGAGAGAAGGGAAATACTATGTGTTTTATTATAATGAAAGGTGAAAAAGATTCTCACCCTCCTAGTGAAGTCTAAGAGGGTATTTATAGCCTACCACAATTCAACTATTACAATATGACATATCTATTCCATGTGTTTTGCCTAAACAAGATAGATAATGTAATCCCGTGGATATCGTTCCATTTACGTGTTAGGAGCGATCCCAATACCCACTGGCTGACTTGTCCCTGCTGATACCTTAGTTGCTTGTGATCCCACTGGCTGACTAGTGCTTCCTAATACCTCATTTGGTACTCCTTCCTTTCATGATCCATTACCCTTCTTCTTTTTTCCATTGACTTGGTTGTCTCTTGGACCTGTACAAGCTCTCCTATTATGGCCATTTCCACCACACTTACCACAAGAGATTGTAGTTCCCTTCTTTGACATCTTGCCATTCTTCATCATCTTCTTCACAACTGCTTCAACAATCTCATCCTTTTTGCATTATTTTCTTCTTCCTTGGTCTACCTATGGGAACCTGGTGCTGAGGATGCAGTAACACACTAGGGATCCTGCATTTTGGCCAAAAGGTGCGACCATCCATTACTTCAACCTTATACTGATACATCTCCTGCCATGTATTTAACCAATAACATTGGTCCACCCAATCCTCTGGTATCCCAACCTCTTTTCCATGAGATGCCATGTTATAGATTGCAGCAACAACATGTTTACATGGAATACCAGTTAGCTCCCATCTCCTACATGCACATTTCCTAAGAGTCATATTAACAACACATTGGTCATTCCAAGGTCCCTTACACTGGTATGTGCCCCCCTCCCCCAATTCCATACAACATTATACTCATTTGCTTCACGCTTAATGTTACTAAAAATTGTAGTTGCAGTTAGGGTTAAGGGACCTTCACATTTGTCTATCACCTGTTGCATAATGCAAATTCTCTTCGAAAGATACTACCTGATGTATTCCAAACAACCAATGATTGGTTGATCTCTGCCGTCCACCAACTTGCTATTAAAAAATTCACATAAGTTGTTTAGTAGGATGTCACATTTAGCTCTCCCTGAATGTTACATAAAGTAGCAACACCAGTTTTTAGCATTCAAACAATACTGCTGGAAAGAAATGCTAGGATTATATCATACCTGAAAAATGTGACCTAGACCATGAAGATGGTGGTATTTTTTGTAACCAATCATGAGCTTTAGGGTCCACTGCTTTGAGCTCCTCCATTAATCAATTAAAATGAACCACTGTTGATGCTGTTACACACTTCCAAAGAAAGTCCTTGTAAATTCTTTCATTGAATAACATCTTCATGTTGTCATATATGTGTTTGACATAGAATCTGTGTTCAGCAGCATGCAACAGTTTTGCAATGGCTGATAGTATCCCCTATACCAATAAACATAATATATGCATGTGGGGTGGATATTGTACAAATTAAATAAGCAAACCATGATTATACCTTTTGTCTGTCTGAGATGAAGGTCAAGTTTATTGGGTTGCAAATCAAGGTCATCTCCTAGATTGGAAATGAACCATAACCATGAACTCTTGCACTCAGCTTCAACAATTGCATAAGCAAGTGGATACAGCCCATCATTGCTATCCACACCAATAGCAGTTAAGACTTAACCAGTATATGGTCCTTTGATAAAAGCTCCATCCAAACCCAGTATTTTCCTTCTTCCTGCTTTGAAACCTACTTTCAGTGCAACAATACAAACATAAATCTATTTGAAAACCCTTGAATTCAGGGTTAAATCATTGTTTGTTTCTACTTGAATCTTCACAGTTGTATCCCTATTGTTTTCCTTCAGTTCCATCGCATAATCCCTAAGCACAGCCTATTGTTCTTCATTGTTAGGAATTAGAAAATTCCATAGTGAAGTGTCGGTCACCCCAAATATTATCTAGCATAAGTTAGCTCGTAGACATATCATTAGTTACGTTATTTGTTAGTTTATTAGTTAGTTATTAGCGTAGTTTAGTTTAGTGCAACACCGTGGAGGAAGGACGGGTCTTTACCCACTGTATGCCTGATCCACAGCCCGTCAGGAGGGCGTATCATTTGTAACTATAAATACCCCTTCCATCCATGGAAGGGGTGTGGCTTCTTTGAATCTAACCTTTCATTTGTTTAACAACTCTCTTTCAAGAACCTCCTCTCAACTCTCTTCATCTATCAAAAATGGCTTTCTTATTTAATCACAATCCTAGACCACCCGAATCATTAAACAACATAAATATTAAGATCCAACAATTGGCATCAGAGCAAGGTTGTGTTGTTTGTGTTGATTTGGGTCTCATTCGAATGGTTTTTATTAGGTTCATGTATGTGGTTTTGATGTGGTTTGTGTCATAAGAGTTGTGATAACATGGTTCTGTTGTTGATTGGTCGTTTCTCGTGTTGCTTAAACTTGTTTTATGGGTCATTTTTATAAGCGAGTTGCGATTACTGGTTTTCATATATGCGAGTTGTGTTATCATCCTTGGTCACATTCTTGATGGTCTGCTGCTGCTGGGTTTCATACAAGCGAGTTTTGGTTAAATGGTTCTCTTTAAAAGTTTACACAGTTTGAAACAGTTTCTGGATTAAAAGTTTTAAACAGTTTTAAATGGTCCAAGCTGGTTAAATCAATAGGTCTAAACTTGAGTCCGTTATTTTTGTTTCTGGATGCTGTTCATTGCATGCTTGAAAGCGAGTAGGGTTAAACTGGATGCGAGTTGCAGCTTGCTATTGAGCGAGTTGTCTAATCCTGTTAAAAATGCGAGTTGAGATGTTGTCCAGGTTCAAGGAACTTGATGCGAGTTGTGTACTCGCATAATTGTATGCGTGTTGTGTTCTCGCATTTTTGAATGCGAGTTGTTAATATATAATGAACAAAAGCGAGTTGGGTACTGGTTCAGTTTCATGCGAGTTACTTAACTCGCATTTGGTTTTAATTGCTCACGCTCTTTAGCGAGTTGCTGTTGTTGCGAGTTGGCTTTGCGAGTTGACTCAAAAAGACTAGCGACTTGTTTTAAAAAGCTACTTGACTGCTTTTAGAACTTGACAGAAAGAAAGATGAAGAAGATGTTAAAGTTATTGACTCACGACCACAATAACTAAGACCAAAACCAAAAACCAACATCATGACCTCAGGTTAATACTAACCATCATCAGCCCATATTCAATTCAAAACAGAAAATGAATAAACGATTCATACATAAGACCATGTCGATTCACAACTTCACCAACAAATCCTAATCTATCCTAACTCATCCTCCACTCCTACCACATCTAATCATGACTCGAATCAAATCTAAACGATATCAAATGATGAACAAGATATCAGATTTAGTTCGTGTTAATTAATGTAACATCAAGACCTTGGGGTCCAAATACACGAACCTAATATCATCATAGATCTCATATGAAAACTCGGTTCACGTACTATCCGAAACAACAATGAAAAGAATATAACAAACATGTTATTTCTTTCTCACTTGTTCGTGTTAAATGAAAACAAACCAAACGAAATTTAAAAACCTACCTTGACGCCATTCTTGTTCTCATAGTCATCTCTGTGTACTAACCATCCCTGTGGCTAGGTCAAACAAGTCATATCATTGGTGCCATCCCTGTGGCAAGAGCACAATGAGTATCAAAGAAAATTATGGTGTGATGTGAAAACGTTCCTGGTGTAGGCGTTTTTTTGAGAGAAATTAGGAGGTGAGAGGCGAAGTGCTTAAGTTATAAAGGGGGCGGATAAATTGCAGTGTTTGGTTTAGGTATGAAAGTATTTTTAGGGTTACTAAAGTTTAGGAGTACAAGTAATTGTGGTGTGCTTTTATATATCCGGATCATTAGGGTTTGCCTGTAATTGGATCGTGGTTGGTGGATGGGCCGAATGGTATGTTAGTGAATATGTGTTGATTATTTGGACGTGGGCTTCTCAATTCGTACATGGGCCTATAACCGGATATGTAACTTGGACTTTGGGCCTTATGATAAACTCGTGTATGGGTGATAAACTCATGTATTGGCTGATAATATAACATGTTATGGGTTGTGAGATGCACATTTGTGTCATCCGAATTTTTTTTTGTTGGCAATCAAAATATCTTGGATACAAATTATTAATGATTTGGGCGTTGAAGTTGTAATCTCACTCATAGGCATGGACGGATTTATTGCTATTAATGATTTTTTACATGGACTGAGTTTGAAGATTCATGGGGTTTTTTGGTATGCATTGTATAGTAATATGAGATTTGATGAGATTCTGAGATTTGGATAATATGTGGTTTGACGATGAGATCTGTTGAAGAATTGTTGATGTCAATGAGAATTGATGATGATATTTGATGAGTTATGCGGTTTGATACTTTGGGTTACACATTTTCACGGAAAATAATATGTCACGGCTCGAACTGAAAGTTGATCAATGTTGACTACGGGGTTGTTTGGACGGTATTTCTTATTTGGATTTGAAGTGAGATTTTCCGGACGTGTTTACTTATCTCGTCTTCTTTCTTTCTACCCTTCCGCGAAGATGACTTGTTTGGGCATTTATTGAGTGTGATAAAGACTTGGCTATTTAGTTACGGTTGTGATTCTTTCTCGCTTAACCCACAACGTAGCTATCACTTCGGTGCTTCACTCAGTTGAGAATGTCAAGAGGTTTTGTACATTGGGTACACCGTTTCTTCTTCACAAGGATTTGTACAAGTTTAAGTAACAAATCTGGGGAATTTTTCTTCATAATCAAAGTTTGGTATATCGGGTTTACTTCACCAAGCGGTCACAACAATTGCCGACAGAATATGTGGATGATGTGTTAACCAAAGGGCTGAATGGGTGAGATGTGATCAGAAATTCGATACCACTGATTAATAATGATACTTCACAGTCTAAGCAAAATCTTTTAAGAATCTTCAACGTCAGTCATGATCTTTCAAGATGCTTGCTTATGACAAGAACTTTTCGTGCAAATGGCCGTACAAGTTTATGATGCTTCCGAAAGTTCGAAACCATCATGGGGGAGAAACGTGTACTTTGATGGTTTTCGGCCAACCTCAGGGGGAAGTGGTTTTTACTACTCGACTTAGTGTGGTTTGTGAAGTTGTCTACATTTGGGTAAAGAATTGTTGATGATATCATTGAAGCTGGATTATGAACCACTGATGAACCGCTGCATGTTCCCCTAAAACAGATATTCACCGAAACCAATGTTGTCATAACTCATTCAAGCTGACATTGTTTACGGTTTTGTCTTGATTTTGTAAAATCCCGCGAAAGAACCTATTTCTAGGTTTAAATCATAGACTTGTAAAATCCCGTGACAATGGAAACATCCCGGTAATTGTAAAGTGCATTTCTGGATCTATCTTACGGTTTATTCTTGGTTTTGTAAAATCCCGCGAAAGAAACTATTTCTCAGTTTAAACCATAGAGTTGTAAAATCCCATAATGATGGAACCATCTTGGAGAATGGAAAGTGTATTTCGGGATCTTTTCTGATGCTGGTGCTATGGTTTCAGCTTCGAAGAAGGGATAAAAGGGTGTACTTCATGAATTGGATGTGTGTTTGGATATTCGTCATGGCAGTTTGGTTATTACATGGTTTTACGGGGTTATGTGCTTTTAACCATGGTCGGGATGAAACCATTATCATAGTTCACTTAAAATGTCAAAGGAGGCTAGATTTGAGCTTTTAACAAGAAGATGTGACAACGGCGTTAATTCAGTATTATTTATTTGAGGTTGGAGTGAAATATCACGGGCGAGTGTACTTAGTATCTGAAGGTATCGGGGATGGTTGAATGAAGATTCTTCATGATCCTTGTTCGAACTTATTATCAAAAACGAAGACTTGAAAATCTAGTTATTGTTGAGTGTCTTTTACCTTTTCTTTTACCACTTGGGGGAATTGGGCTCTTACCACTTCAAAATAACTATCACTTTAAGGAGTTACGTTGTAGTGCTCAGTGTCACATTCAATTGTGGATTTTCAAGAGGTAATTTACGTCTTATACTTGATGGTTGGTTGGTTGAAGAGTATAGAGTACATAGAGAGTACTTAGAGATGCTAATGGAAATCGGCACCGCTCTTTGTTACATATGTGCAAGTTTAAGTCACGAGTTCGGGGTAGTTTACTTCAGGGTCAAATTCATTATATCGAGTTTTCTCCATCAGCTGTCACGACAAAAAGCCTACTGAATGATAATGGGGTTGATTATAAGTTTGCCAAAAGAGGATGAAAAGAGAGAGATTATGACGTCTGTTCACATCAGTTCAGGCCTCGTTCTTCAACTCTATGACGTATGAACATTTCAGTTCATGCCTCGTACTCTAAAGAAAAGAAAAGTGTACGTCTCAGTGCGCTTTATCTTATAAAGAAGAGAAATCTTCTGATGACGTTTGAACACAACAGTTCAAGCCTCGTTCCTCAAAGAAAAGAAAAGTGTACGTGTCAGTGCGCTTTATCTTCGGAAGAAGAGAAATCTTCTCATTAATGACCATTCTCATCAACATGCTTCATACTTTTTCCACGCGCTTTCAGTTATCAAGTGAACCGGGCTACTGTTGATTGTTTTCTTATTCCACTTGCTCAACTATAATGATGATGGCGACATCCTGTGCTAATTTTGCAGGGGAGAAGTGTGAATAGACTACATTGTTGAAGATATTCACTTGCTTAATCAAGAATGGCAACTACGTATGCAATTCTTGAGGGGGGGAAGAAGTGTGAAACTACTGCATGACGATTGATATATGAGAATAAATGGTCAAACGGCTCCAAACTCATGTAAGAACCGAGCTTCTTCTTATCGGGTCATTTCTACATGGAGTTTTCTACTAAGAGTCGTTGGTTGACATCTTCACAAGCTAATATCAGTTTATCGACAAAGTGCTGGCGGTTAATGCTTCACGTACACATCAACATGATGATTCTGAACAATCTCTATGTTCTTGTTTGATGTGATTGGTAGTTTGGTGTTACCATCTCGTGTGTTCGCTGCGGGCTGATTGCTGATTTCCTTGATGAACATCTTTCTGTTCTTGTTTGATTGGGAGAGATTTTAGTTAAGGGGACTTGCAAGATGTAAGTTAATTAGGATGCTTTTTGGTGATGTTCTTGTTTTTGGTGAGTTGAAGATGTTAACTATCTATTCCCTAACTGGACAATCTAGAAGAAGGTCGAGTCTACAGTCGGTTCTACATTTTCTGCTGTATGTTAGAAGACTAAAAGACGAGTTGCACTTGATTATCAAAAGACTTCTTCTTATTCTGGGCATTTATTAAAAGATTGTCGGTTTAGGGGAGAGCACTAATTGGGGGAGAGTGAAATGCCATATTTAATCCCCAATTAGACTTGCTCATTCTGTTCTTCAGCAAGTTGATTCTCATAAAGACTTCAAGTGATCTTCTCAACAGATTTCATGTATTTGGGCTGATAATATGTTGCTGATTATGAAGTGTCAAAACCAGCAAGGGGGAAGGAGACACGTATCTAAACGCGAGTAAAACTTGATGAACTTAATACTTCTAAGTAATTGAAGATATCCCGAGAAGACAAATGTTATTACCGCAGAGAAACTCAAGGTTTGACTCATGGAGAGTAAACTTGATGAACTTAATTCTTCTAAGTGATTGAAGATATCCCGGGAAGACATATGTCATGACCGCAGAGAAACTCAAGGTTTACTCACCAAGGCGTTTAGTGTTCTTATTCCAACTACGTGGGGGAAGAGATGTAAGAGTTAGTTTCTGATGATAAAAAGAGGTACACAAGTGTGTGATGATTTTGATGTTATCACAATCATCAGGGGAGAGAGATTGTGTACATTGGGGATGCTCAGCTGTTTTACTTGAGGGCTTAATCAGTGATTCAGAGATATAATCACTTATTCCGGAGTGAAAATCCGCAGAGATTGTCATCCGCAGAGATAATCAGTGATTCGGCCTGCTTCTTCAATGTTATCGGTTATTCTCTCTTTGGGCATTCGGGTACTTCAGGTTCTTGAGCTTCATACACTTTCTTTAGGGGGAGAGAAAAGTATACATCGGGGTTATTGTTTGGCTATTGGACCTAATCTGCTACTTCGATGGTATAAGTTTCTTTGTCATTGGGTAAATGTGTATTCGGGTTCATGAGCTCTAGTCTAAGAGATTGACTGCATCAATTCAACTACTCGGGGGAAGTGGTCTCTTGACACCTTTTGGAATGGATTGCTTCAGTCGTCAGTGGTTATGAAATTTGAGAAGATTATTTATGAGTGGGATGATACGTTGCTGTTCTTGTTGATGATATAACCCCGAACGAAGAATCCCGATTATCATTCTTAAAAAGGAGCAGCGGGATTTATGATAATGGTGTGCATCTCTGTGCACCTGGCTAAGGCAAGCTTGAAATAGAGCTTCGAATCTGCTCATCTAATGGATTTTCGGTTTGGGGGGAAGCTGCCAAAGTCTCTGTTTCTCAAAGGCTCATGTTCTATCTTCTATTCTGGAGCCTCGGAAGCTTTGGTGGTGGAATGTTTAAGAGATGATGACTTCTATCTTCTACAACGGGGCTGCTCGATATCCTTATCTCGGTACTCGTATCATCATCTTCTTAAAACTATATCATCTACTCTATCTTTGTAAATATTTATCAAAAACCAAATACAAAAATATAAAACCTACAAAAAGAAAATAGAAAAATATAAAATCTTCAAAAATCCATAAAAATCAGAAAATTTCAAAAATACCAAAAATATGTTTTCTCAAGACATGTCTTCTGGCATCGATAACATCTACGGTCTTAGAAATGTCATTCAATAATGGCACGGGACTTTAGATGAAGTTCGAGCAGGAGGTGTAAATATTTCTTTCTAAACATGTCACTAATCTATGGCTTACAGTTATTTCAGACTGTAACCCGCGCTTCAAAAATGGCTTGCAGTTACTTCAGACTGTAACCCGTGCTTAAAACTATGGCTTGCTATTATTTCTGATAGCAACCCGCTCTTCAAAAGAAGGAAAGTGCTGCACTAAACATATTTTCAAAAATATCGTGCACTTATCCTAAAACAATTTAAGGAAAGTATGTCGAAGGACTGCTGTTCCTACACAAATGTTTTTCCGTCTAAAATTCTTCAGAAAAATATTTGTTGTTTTCAATAATGGTGGTAAATGAGTTGCTTGAAAATCAATCAGTTTCAGAGTTTTCGTAAAAATTGATAACTCAATCAATGACTTCAGCACTTTTAAACTTTTCAGAAAATTAGTCATTGATTGAGGGGGATAATGTTTTCAAATCTATATCATCTAACGGGCTTTCTTAATTATCCTATATGCTTAATTAAAAATGATGTTAACCTACGTTGAAGGAGTAGGTGCCTAGGATATGATTGCTAGGATTAGATGATTATAGTTTGATGAACACATATATCCCATACCTTTTATGATCTGATTGATTTGTTGAATTGACTTTTATTAGTCGATTGCTGTTTGGGTGATGTCGACCACCATATATCTGTATGTGTGTTCACTAACGTATGCAGGTATTTTGGTATAAGAATGTTCCCGATCCGGATCCCACAATTGAAGATGATTGGATGCCGAAAGGAAAGGGTAACTATATCTTGGGTTGACAAATGAAGAAACGGAGCTTAATTGGACTTCTATGGAGAGTTGGCATAAATGCAACGTAAGAGGTCTCACTGCATCAGCAGATGGTCTTCTTCATCAACAAATGACGAAACGGAGCTTAATTTGACCTCAGTTGGCATTAAAATGCAACGTAAGAAGTCTCACTCCATCAGCAGACAGTTTTCTTCCCGCCTTACAGCAACAACAGAAGCTTCTCAACCACCTAACGTATTTTTGTGCAAGATACCATTTTTAAACAATTTTGAAAAATTTGAATAAATTGTTTTGAAAATGGTAAATATATTGTTTTGAAAATTAATTGGACTAAATTTTGAAAATCACCGGACTTCATTTTATCAAAACTTAAGTCACTCAATCATCGACTACGGTCATCGATTGAGGGGGATAGTGATTTAAATTAAGATATTTTCAAACGATATTTCTTCATAAAAGGTCCGTCTGTACAACTATAAGTGGTGATCTAAAGATTTAATGTTATGTCATGGTATGATTTTCTTTAAAACTTACAGATCTTTCAAAATGAAATTTTTTCTGTTCTTGTTTGATTGTGAAATGGTTTTATTTGACTTAAAGATCTGTTAAAAACAATCATACCTGACACTAACAATCTTTAATGTCTTGAAATGGTCCTTATTTGTCATTTTTCAAAATCAAATCTTGCCACGTCTTTCCCCAAAATTTTCTAAATGATTTAAATCAATCGGGATCCAAAATCTCAATTGGTTTGAAATTTTTGATCGGGGGAGAGATCGTGATTTAAATCTCAAATCGGTTTTAAAAGGGTAATTGTTTCTAAAGCACTCATTCCTTCATGTGCCAGACGATTTTGAAATACATAATGCACATGATTGTGGAGGAGCATTTAACCAAAAACCAGAAGAGTATTTAAACAAGGCCACAAGTTCTCCCATGTTTTCTAAACCGTATTAAATCACTTGGGATTCAAAATCTCAAAGGGTTTGATATTTTTGATCGGGGGAGAATTTGTGATTTAATAATGAAATTTGATAAAAGGTGATTGTTTGATTCAATTGTGCAGGCTGCTCTCTCATATGTGCTAAACGCTTTCGAATCTCAAAGCATATATTGAGGGGGAGCGAATGGTTTCTTAAATGGCTTTTGTGTTCGTGGATGTGCTTCAAAAGAACTCTTGCCTCTATGTGTTAAAATGATTTCTCTTATCCTATGCACATATTGAGGGGGAGAATTTACCAAGAAAATCAAATGGCTTTTTCTATGAAAATTGTGATCAAAGAAAATATTTCAAAGTCCTCTTGCCTCCATGTGCTAAACAATTTCTAAATCATATACACATGTTGAGGGGGAGGTTTTCTAAATGATCAAAACTATTAAGGTACAAAATGCTTTGATCTCGTATCACAAGTACCTTGATTGTTTTTCCAAATGATTTTTCAATTGGTTTCAAGGAAGAATGAACTGTACCAAAAGACCGACCATTTTACTTTATGTATGGAGTTATAAGGATGGTGAGGTTAGGTATTAGTTTCCACGATCCGCCAGAACCGGAGGGATCTACCCAGGGACAATCCACTAGATAGTGTAGAGTCCTTAGGTTTGATGAATAAAAAAGGAGAAAAATGAGAATATGGGAAGAGTGCGGACTGAGATAGAGCTAGAACTGGAATAAACCCAATAAGGTTCTAGTAATGAAGTCTCGGTAAGCACTGAAGGGGTTGAAGAATGAAAAAGAAATGAATGAGAAAAGGGTGAAAAGAAATAGCCCTCCAATAATTCAACCTTAGGGCAGTAACCGGGTTCAATACATATGCTACTGGTGGTTACTAAGGTAACACTGGTATTGAAGACAAGACGTCATGGACCCAGTGACACACTACACTAAACTTCCCAAGCTACTCAAGTTCCTCTTAAAAGGGCTTGTTTCATTCTCACGGGGAACCTACATAATCTATCGACTTTCTCTTAGAGATTGTTGATATTGAAGAAGGAGACCCTCTCCCTAGTCTCCGACACAGGAACCAAAAAGTGCACAATTGAGTCTAGAGCCAAGAGATCATCCACAATATCTCATTAGGACACAAAAATTAATGAAGACTTGCTGTTTCACACAATGTGGAAAGTAAGTATATATTTAGAGTCCTACGCATTATCCTTGTGGTATTGCCAGAACATCCGAGTGATATGAAAATATTCACAATGAAGATGGAAATCCTTCTAGAGCCAACATCAAACAAGCTCTTGGTGGGTGACATGTGAGATCTTTTCTAAAGATCAAGCTTGTGACAACTGGATAGAAATGATGGGGAGATTAAATCTTGAATCAACCTTGGTCCAGGAATGGAATTGACGAATACTTTTGGAAAAACCATTCGATGTGCAAACCTTCTTTTCTCTAGCACGTCGAATGTGTATTCATGTTTTCAAACTCAAAAAGTATCTCTGATTGAAAAAAATACTTTTGGAAAAACCGTTCGATGTGCGAATCTCTTCTTTTCGCTAGCACGTCGAATGTGTACTCTTTTCAAATATAAAAAGTATTTATGATTGAAAATTGATCTTTCTAATAAAACCTTCATCGTATTGCAAAACTCTTTCTTCTAAGCAATACACGATTGTTTTTCAAATCATTTTTCATCAATCAGTGAATCTCAATTCGCTGGTTCACTCACTCCGTGTTGTCTTCTTTGAGACGTTCCGGTTTGAGAACGGCTAGAACAGCTGCGAAACCCTGTCAAGGAGATTCTTAGGAATCCTACCTGATCACAGGCAGTACTTGTACTGATCAACGGGGAACCGTGGGCCGTGTACCTCAATTCAACGAAAGTGATCAAAGACACTTTCGTGTGTTTTATTGCTAACTGTTGTTTGCAGGTACATTTGGACGGTTGCAGCTGATCAGAATTGAGGATTCAATCCAAAGCCGCATGCTCACAACATCCACACTTAATTGAAGAAATCATGACTGGTGCATATCTACATAACCTGGTTCTGATATTTTTATACTATGCTTCTGCTACGCTGCTGCAAATATCATGAACCAGTAAAGCTTCCGCTACTCTGATGAAAAGATGTCATGATCCAGAAAGTGTGAGCATGTCGGTCCGAAAGTCACAACATCACATGATGGCAACACAATAAAGGGTGATCCAGAGATTTACTATGGCTGATGATCTCGAAGAAAGCTCGAAGATCATCAAAGATGTGGATCAGTTAAAGGCCTCCACTTAAAAGTACAAATCAATTCGGACTTTGAAGTTGCACTACTTAAGCACAAAGATTGCGGAAATGAAGAATTAAAGTCTACGAGCTCAAGACTGAAGATAAAATAGAATGCTAGGATTCGAAATGTAAAACATGGGGTGACCTCCCTTAGGGGGAGA
Source organism: Chrysanthemum seticuspe (assembly GCA_019973895.1). NCBI lineage: Eukaryota > Viridiplantae > Streptophyta > Magnoliopsida > Asterales > Asteraceae > Chrysanthemum > Chrysanthemum seticuspe. The sequence continues at coordinate 84,077,502 of BPTQ01000004.1, forward strand.
TTGTTAGGAATTAGAAAATTCCATAGTGAAGTGTCGGTCACCCCAAATATTATCTAGCATAAGTTAGCTCGTAGACATATCATTAGTTACGTTATTTGTTAGTTTATCAGTTAGTTATTAGCGTAGTTTAGTTTAGTGCAACACCGTGGAGGAAGGACGGGTCTTTACCCACTGTATGCCTGATCCACAGCCCGTCAGGAGGGCGCATCATTTGTAACTATAAATACCCCTTCCATCCATGGAAGGGGTGTGGCTTCTTTGAATCTAACCTTTCATTTGTTTAACAACTCTCTTTCAAGAACCTCCTCTCAACTCTCTTCATCTATCTAAAATGGCTTTCTTATTTAATCACAATCCTAGACCACCCGAATCATTAAACAACATAAATAGTAAGATCCAACATTCATAGTCACCCAAGATGTGTTTCATCGCTATGTCCCTTGCTCTGAATACCTTTTTTCTAGAGATGTTGATCTGAAATATTTTATTCAACTAATCTTGTAGAGAAAGGATCGGGATGTTAGGGTTTGAAATAAGAATTTTACCAACCTTTGTTGATATGAATCTTGCGGTTATTGTTCTAAGATCTCTTGTTTGGAGGCATTTATGTTCATCGGTCAATGTTTTGACACTTCATCCCCAAATTTTGAGACGTGTACGGATCACAGGCATATGGCTTTGTCACCCTTCCTTTTAAAACAATTTTTGTCCTTAAAGGTTTTGGTTATCACAATCTTGCCATTTGACTGTGAAGAAGAAGGATTATTTTGACAACCTCTTTCTTTGAGTTGTCATCATTATCTGCATGTTTCCCCTTACCATAATCCACAACAAGACCCGCACAGAGTGCTCTAACCCTTTCGTTATCACACTTCTCTACCATAACATCTCTTCTAGCCTCTAAAGTATACATCTTTATCTTCTTTGTAATTTCCTTCCTTGTTGCAAACGCTTTTGTTACAAAGAACTCGCATATTTGAATGTTTCCTTTCCCCCTGTACTCCTTTCTAATTTGTTTCAACCTTATCTTTCTTGTGTTCACAATGGGGGAGCATCATGATATTCACCACTATCAAATTCATCAAATTCAACACCATTAGTTTCCCAATGCTCCGCCATATTAGCAGCCATGCTTGTAACATGGTCAATGTGGACATAAAGGTTAAACTTCCATCCTTTCATGTCCACCGGTGGCTCAGGTGAGAGTACCTCATCTTCCTCAAAATCACTTGCATCACTTTTATCCACATTATCTGGTTCTTGAGTGTCCCCTTCAAAAGCCTTTGCGTCCACATCTTCCCTCTCAACAACCACTTCGTCCACATCTTTTGCTTGATTAATGTTTCCAAACACAACATATTCATTTACTTGCTAAAATTCATCTACCATGTCTGAGTAATCTTCTTCATCATCAACATCTTCATCAAAAGCATTTTGGAATAAGTCATCATCTAAATCAATGAATGTTTGTTACTCGGTTTCTACAACATTTGCATTATGTATGCCCTCTTGCATATTGTTAGCTTGACTACACTTATCCATTTGACTGTGTATTCCATCAGCTTTGCTTGTTGACTTTCATTCAGTATGGCATCAACAGATTCAAGCCATCCCAACAACAGCATTTTCCCTTCCCTTTTTCCAGGAAGTTTTCAGTAGGATTCTCCTCCAATATTTCCTCAATAACCAATCCTTTGCCTTTTGCCTCAATGTAAACCTCTATTTCTCTATATCTAGGAACATAGTTCAACAGCTTAAATACATCTTCCTCATACATTAAAGGTAATAATCCATCATCCAATGATTCATCAGGTATCCTAAAATGAGAGAATAAAATCCTTCCATCCTTGAAACCTAGGTCATTTAACAGTGCATCATACTCATCAAGCGAACAACGATCATAATGAACCAAATCATACCAATCTATAACTGGAAAACAATAAAGGTAAACTTTCCACCGTGAATGATCTTAAGAATAAACAAGTTGTGGTATGATTTTGTATAAAAAAATAAACATCAACAAACCCCCAAAGAAAAAAAAATACTAATATCTATAAGTAAAACATAACCTAATTTGTACTCATATTCTGCATGATGTTACATGATATTAAACTAAAAAATCATAAACAATTAACAGGAACCAAACTTACCATAAACAAAAGCTAGATCAGGGATCGGGGAACTTCATGCACGATTTTGCCTAAACGGACCAGCCACCATTTTCAAGATATTGTTGATTTTCGATCGTGTTCAAGAACCTTAGGGAAGAAAATGAAACTAAGTTTAGATCAAAATAAGGTTTAAGAGGTTAATCGAGTTATGTGAAACTTGGCAGGTGGGTGTAGTACTAGGCGGAAAACGTGAAATGACGAGATTACATTCAAGACATAATCGGCTGAGTCCAGTTAACGGGGAGCACTAACGCACATTGACCCATTCATAAATTAATAGGTTGAAAATTCAGTACATTTAATAGCATTAAATCCGTATGGAATTTCATGAACAACCCTTTTTTAACAACATATGCATGCACTGACATGGGAAGAAGAGAAAATGTACCGGTTGATACCTTTAATGCAGTCGTGAGTCCGTGACCATCAATCCCTGAGTCAGACTTTGAGAAGAAAAGAAAATGTACCGGTTGATAGCTTTAATTAGTTAGGGAAACGTTTCACGAAGTTAAGCATTGATATTTCTTGATAGGTAAACATTCCACCGAGTCAAGCATTGATCTCTCTCAATAGTTTAATACCACGAATAGACCGTAACATGGAAAATTGACCATTAGCACTCTTTGCTTAGTTACATGTATAATAGACTCGTTGAACATCATAGGTTTCCAGAAAGCATATTCCTATAAGAGAATTTGCTATCATAACATGAGTTAAACTTTAACTCAGTGCCACGTCAGCGTCACATCAGCTTTAACATTTCACCTTAACTCACCCAAAAAACACCCACTATCATAACATCTCAAGGTTAAACCTTAACTCACATATTTTCAAATTCAACCCCTAAACTAAGACAAACACTTCATTTATTAAAACACATATCATTAATTTTAAAACATATTACAATACAAAATATAAAATAACTAAAAAAAATTACAACGACAAAAAAAAACGAAACATAGCAAAGACTTATTCATCATCGTCGCTCTGTTGTTGTTGTTGTCATTCAAGATTGTTCTGCCAAACATGCTCCATAAGGTCCATTTGGAGTTGGGTATGCGTTTTTCGGTCGCGTATTTCTTTTTCCTTACGACGGTGAGTATCACATCTTTCGACCCATCTTCGTTGCCTCAAACGTGCTGACGAATCCACCCACACGTCGTTATAGTCACGTAATTCAAATTTTTGATTTTTTATAATCATGTTATGCAAAATAATGCAAGAATACATGATTCTACGTAAACTGACAATTTCCATTTGACGTGCCGGTTGTTGTATCTTACCCCAACGTCCTTGAAGCACACCAAAAGCACGTTCAATATCCTTTCGGGCACTTTCTTGTTTCCTTTTAAAGTAAGTATGTTTTTCGTCAGTTGTTGACGAGAAGGATTTGACGAAAGTTGCCCACTGTGGGTAAATTCCGTTAGCCAAGTAATACCCCTGTTCATACCTAGTTCCATTGACCATATAAGGGGCTCTTGGGGCATCTTCAGAAAGAATGTCGTCGAATAACGGAGAGTGGTCTAAAACATTAATATCGTTATTCGCCTCCGCCATGTTGTAAACCAAGACCTTGATAGATCTTAAGCACTCGGAGATCGTTAGTATTACTTATGTAATCACAAGTAAACTAATAGAAGATCTCTACAACTCGTATTTTGTAGCGGAAGATAAATACAAGTTATAGTAACTAAGAACTCTTTGATCCTCTATGGATCTTTTGATTATAGAAACTCTATGTTTCAGATAGTTTACAAGACTTGAACGACTTGAGAAAAGCTTATCTATTACAGATTATCATGGTTTCTTATATAGGCAAGAAACCCTAATGAGCGTTGACATTATACGCTCCTAATACTAACGCATGCTTCTAGACAAGCATGCAACCTAATCATATTGTTTTGTTAATCATATTGTTTATTCTGAGTAAACTCTACATAATACGGCGCCAACCTATACATACGGCGCTGACTTTTACTCTAAACTGAGCTTATCTCTCCTACGTGGTTCGCACTATCAGCAGCAACACAATATCTGCTTTACCACTTCTGCTGAAGTATAACTTCGGCAGAATCCATTCTTCTTCGGCAGAATCTCTTCGACAGATGCTTCGGCAGAATCAGTAGTTTATGCTTCGGCAGAATCAGTAGTTTTCCTTAATTCCCAACAATCCTCCCCTAAACTGGAATTTGACTAGGTTAAGTTCCAGTTTCCTTGATAGATCGATAAAGCTGTTGAGGATTGTACCATTTGACGAAAAATTTCCAAGCAAGACCTTCCCATATATTAACCACTTCTGAGCTATGAATGGCTAGTCTTTTGAGGAACAGCAACAAAGACTCAGAAGAAGAACATCTCTATGATGACTGAACTGTGAAACACCAGGTCTTTGCAGCAACAGATGACATTATGTACATCAAAACATATAAGTTCAATACTATTCTCATCACTTCCAGGTGTGTTAACTCCTGTGAGAGGTGAATCATTGAAATTAATGGATTTGATGTCTCTTTACCAATAGCCATTACTACTGGAGTAGCCACATGTTTGAGTTCGAAAACTATGGTACATTGATAACCATCTGATTTATTGGCAAACCAGCAACCATATAAACGGATTTGACTTGTCTTTACCTGTAGCCGTTTGCTCAGGACTAGTCAATTCTTAGAATTGGTGAATTGAGAACCAAATATGGATTCAGTTGCCTTTACCACATGCCATATTCATGTGGGCTAGTCAATTCTTGGATTCCAAAGAGGAATAGACCATGGTGAATTGATGACCATACAACCCTCAGCAGTTAAGCATGGGTGGTTGCAGACCCTATGATTTTGAGCAAACCATTACAGCTATCAACAGATTTGGTGTATCTTTACCAAAGCTGTACCCTTTGGACTAGTCAATTCTTTGACATACACAAATGTATATCAGGTGAGTTAAAAACCATCAGAATGGGACAGTAAACAAACCTGCATAAAAGGTAGTTTTTTTTTTTTTTTTTTAACTAAGAAAAACTAACACAAGAGAAGACAGGTATATACATAATATAAAGAAGAAGCAACAAAACAAGTAATGCAGATGGTACCATGTGACCTGATATGGATGAGGATGAAGCCTATTGCAGTTGTTGAAGTTGAGTCTTGATCAATCCCACCAGTGTTAAAGCTGACTGTCTTTCATTTCCCACAGGGTCTGGAGGAATTTCCAATTTCTGACTCAGCATCTTTTCCATTAGTCTTTTGGGCAAAGGATACTTTCTTTCAGAAAACATGTAGACAGTGATGCCACCCTTAGTCTCAAGCACATGCACTCGAGGGAGAGGATAGAATCTCCAGGATTCAAGCTTCCACCGATGTGAGTTTTCGCAAATGGAAGATGCTTTGCTATTGGGAATGTGAGAGTTTAACAGGGCTTGAAGATCTCCTGGTAAGAACATACCAGAACCTTGTGGTTCCTTGTTGCAATAATGGGTGGTAACTTGAGTGAACAGAGAAAGTAAGTCTGCCCTGTCTACCAAGTGTAGAATTTCCTTCAGAAAGGTGAATTCCATTGAAGTGGAGTCCCTTCGAAGAAGAACATTCATCTGATCATCCTTTAATTTCCAGGAAATCACCTCATCTGAATTTCCATCAGGAAAATCAGCTGCAGACCCTTCTATTATGAAAGTGGAGTCATCAGCTTCAAGATCCACAAGAGATCTGTTGGCCATTCTCTTTTTCCTCCCACCAGTCTTATTATGGTCCCCAGATGGAGCATTTTTTGCTTGAACTTGTGTGGTAAGACTTGAAGAGGTATATGGAGAGTTAGTTGAAACACCTTCACGTAGTGCATTCATCCTGTGAAGCATTTTTCTCGCCCTTTCTGTTTTTATGTCTGCAAGATCAGCTTCCTTAACCTTAGAAGCTTCCTGTGTGCAAATGATTGCCACTGATGAAGTGGGAGCTGATATACCAGGTGCTTCAGGAGTATTGGAAGAGGCTTCAGCAGATTGACCCTTGTCAGTGTAAGAAGTAGCTTCAGCAGATGCTTCAGTAGGAATGACTGGAGATGATGCCTTGGCTGGAGCATCATCAGACTTGAGTCTTTTGGCTTCTGGAACAGCCTCATTCTCTGAAATCCTTTTGAAGTTGGTAGAAGGTGTTGAAGATGATGATCTTTCCTGCATGATTCGGTTATATTTGCGATACAGGACATGATCAGGAAAAGCCTTGACTTGTTTCATTGTTAGGCCAGAGTTGGACATTGAGTATTGGTTCTTCACCACCCTTCTTATTTCATCTTTAGTAGGAGGTTTGTCTTTGGCCTTCTGAGCTTTGATGGCCCTCTTTTGTGCGATTGCTTCTTGCTTTCTTTTTCTTCCCTGAGCCATCATTCGCTCCACATAATTGTCACTGAGGAAATCTCCACCTAGTATACTTTGAGCCAGAGAAGGTTTTGAAATGACTTGCTGAGTGAGAATATCCCAGTGTTCAGCAGGCATCCGAACCCTCAGTTCATCTAGTTCTTTTCTTCTCTCAGGTGTTAAAGATGAGAATTCCTCTGTTTCAAGTTGTTTAGCCAATGCTATACTTTCCTTTGACTTCTCAAACTCAGCCAATCTACTTGCTTGACCCAGTCTTTCCTCCTCACTCACCAGATTAGGACCAAGCTCATCTTCAGTGATGACATGTTTCCCTTTATCATCAGACTGCTTGACACACTCCTCTTCAGTTAGATCAACTATAGGAATCTCTGTTGCAGTACCTAGGTCAACACGTTGATGCAGATTATCAACTGGAGTGGTCAGAACAACAACATCAGGAAGATCTGTTGAAGATGAAGGGCCTGAAGGTTCTTGACCAGATGAAGATTGACCATGATCTGGAGATGCATCCTCCATTTTCATATCAGCAGATGCAACTTTATCAACCCCAGGTTCCTTTGAAGCTTCAGAAGAAGCCTTATGAGAAAAGGATCTCCTTCTTCTTTTGTAAAGGACAGGTTCCTTCTTCCTTGAGGAAATAGCAGCTACTGATGCAGGATCATTGAGAGAAACATCAGCTAACATGTCCAGAGACTCAAAGTGAGGTGCTTCTAGTTCTTCAGCAGAGGAAACCACAAGCTTCCTTTTGGAGCTCCCTTTGAGTTTGTCTTCTAAGTCCTTGACTTGATTCTGCAGATCTTCAATCTTACTTCCAAGAGAAGACTTGGTCTCTGCAAGCTCCTTTTTCAGACTTGTAACCTCAGCAGCATACCCCTTGAGAAAGACACACAATACCATATCCCAGTCTGGTAGAGAACTGGTCCCATCCTCCAGTCTTGTTGCTTATGCATTGAAGCAAAGTGTGAACCAAGAACCTCCACTTCGGGAAAAGTTCCTTCTTCAACCACATATCAGTCCTTGTACCACGATAGCCAATAGCTCTTAGCCCAGTCAGCACATTTTCCTGACTAGAATGAAATGTTCCATCAGCATCTTCCAAGTGAAGCTTCCTTCGAATTAGGTCCTCTGTTACTATGTGCTCTGTTCCGTCAACCACAGCCCTAATCTCTGTCTCGCTCCTCTTCTCAGCAGTTTCCCAAAATTGAGTGATCAAAGACTCATATATCTCATTTGGAGAATGAGTTAGAGCATAATAAATTTTGGACCTTTTCAGGAATTCCACCATTGGTTCGTACAATTCATATCCTTTGCCATTTCCCAGAAATGCAACTTTGTTGTGATCATGTTTAAATTCAAGAGCCATGAGGGATATGAGTGTTTAGGGTTATGATTCTTGAAATGGTGAGCGTTAAGTGAAAGTGGAATGAGAGGGAATTTGTTTGTTCTGAGGGTAATGAAGGTGGATTGAGTTTTTGCCCAAATTAAAGTCAAAGAAAAATTGACCGTTTGGTTGACCATTGCTGACGTGTAAAACATCTTTGACCCAACCCAAAGCAATACTTCAGCAGCAACACATGATCAATCTGCTGAAGTTATACCTTCAGCAGAATGCATCAAAGATAAGAGTATCTTCGGTAAGTTTCTAGAATTACTGTGCCACCCACTTGCATTAAACTCATTGAACCTCGAACCCGTCTATAAAATGATCCCAATGTAACTCATCTCTTCACCAAGATCCCCAAATAATTACCACAAACCCTAGAAGTAAAATAGCCTCAATTAACCCAATTGCACCATGAACACCAAACCTGAGATCATAGATCTCACTTCCTCAGCTTCATCATCCTCTTCATCATCATCAAGTGGTGAATCAAACCCATGGTTCCATTACTTTCCTCAACCCTATCCAAGACCAAATAAATCGCCCTTTCTCCCTTCTTCAGAAGATGACAGTGTAGTGAATCCAAGTGAATCTGCTGATGATTCTGATGACTCCTATAAGGAGGGAACTTCTTACTCCCAACCTCCAGCACCTCGGTCTCAACAAAGACCTCGTGCCAGGAATCCGCCACTCCCCAAAGATAGAGAGGTGGTTCTTGGTCTCACTGCGCCATCTTTTGGTGCATGAACACACATCGTATAGCAGAAGGGCTTAAGGAGGGTGGATCGATTGCATTTTGATTGAAATGAATAGATGAAGCACACAGGACACAATATTTCTCTACGTCATCCTGCGTGGTCATCGTCATCGTCAATCGTTTTCATCAATCCATCCCTCCATTTTGGTCCTTAGCATCTTCATCGTGCTGGTCATGCATATCCAACCAGCCAGTTAGACTGAATGGGTGGTTATGCAAGACCTACGAAAGCAAAGCCAGCATTTAACGCATATCCAGCATTCCATTAGATTTCGGAATGAAGGATATACACTAGAATAGGCTTAGCTTAAGTGTACAGCTCGTATCCTTGAGGATGCAAAATAGAAGGTTGACTTTATGTAAGTTGTAAGCTGTAAACTGTTTCTTGAATGAATGAAAGAACAATTTGACTTCAATTTCTTTTCTTTCAGTATTATCTTCAGTAGAATCAAATTGTATGCTTCAGTATTTGTTATCAGAAGAAACAAGCAACACTCTTTCAGCTATCTGACCATGTACTAATGAGCCACTCTTGATGAATTTGATCTTGATCATGAAATGGACAAACTGTAATCTAGACATCTGCAAAACAGACACAACACTCCACAAGAACAACACAAAAACAAGCTAACAAATAATTAGACAGTTAGTGTTAGCAAAGAATCATAAACAACAGAGGCAAAAATGGAAATAGAGAAAATCAAAAAGATAAAATCTATTAAATAAACGCTATCACTATTGGCAAAATGATGTTTTTACAAACTGATCGAATCAAATTTAGAAAAACTGTTTATGAAACAAAATATGACACAAACAAAATATGCAGAGTTTGTACAAAATCCTCCCCTGAGGCATATGCCTCCCCTAAGGCCTATGCCTCCCCTCAAACTATGCAGTCAAGGGTTTAACATGCCAATATTGACCACGAGGTGTTGAAACCTTGGTCCATCAAACGCTTTTGTTAACAGGTCTGCCACATTATCATCAGTATGGATTTTAGCCACTCTTATCAAATGTTTTTCATATGCATCTCTTATAAAGTGGTGCCTGATTTCAATGTGTTTAGTTCGACTGTGAAAGACTGGATTTTTGACTATGCAGATGGTACTTTGGTTATCTATATGAATTGTAGTGTTCATAAAGTTGTACCCATAGTCCAGTAATTGGTTTTGAATCCAGAGGACCTGACCACAGCAATTTGCAGCAGCAACGTACTCTACTTCAGTAGTTGAGGCAGCCACAATGGTTTGTTTCTTGCATTGCCAAGAAATCAACCTCTTGCCAAGAAATTGGCAGCCTCCAGTTGTGGATCTTCTATCCAGATTTGCACCAGCATAATCACTGTCACTATATGCTTCCAGCTTGAAAAGAGACTCTTTTGGGTACCAAAGGCCTAAAAGAGGTTGGCCTTTGAGGTACTTAAAGATCTTCTTGACAGCATTTAGATGGGAAGTAAGTGGAGTGACTTGATGTCGAGAACAAACACTCACAGCAAAAGTAATATCAGGCCTTGAAGCTGTTAGATACATCAATGAACCAATCATGGACCTGTATAGATGAACATTCACAGGTAGATCTGGTTCATTATTTGCTTTAGTCTTTGGAGCTTCATAAGGTGTTGTGGCAGTCCTAACACCTTCCATACCAAACTTCTTCAGAATGTCTCTCACATATTTATCTTGACAGATAAAGATGCCATCTTGTTTCTGCTGAACTTGGAGACCTAAAAAGAAAGTAAGTTCACCCATAGCACTCATTTGAAATTCACCCTTCATTAGGTCCTCAAATTCCCTGCACCAAGCTTCGTTTGTGGAGCCAAAAATAATGTCGTCCACATACACTTGCACCAGAATGATGTCTGAGTAATTCTTCTTTAGGAACAGAGTTTTATCAATAGCACCTCTCCTATAACCATGCTTCAGCAGGAATGATGAAAGCCTAGCATACCAAGCTCTTGGAGCCTGATGTAAGCCATAAAGAGCTTTAACAACCTTGTAAACATGATTTGGGTGATCTGGGTCTTCAAACCCCTTGGGTTGAGAGACATAGACCTCCTCTTCAATCTCTCCATACAAAAAAGCACCTTTGACATCCATTTGATACACCATGAACCCCATGTAAGAAGCATATGCCAGGAAAATGCGAATTGCTTCAACTCTGGCTACAGGCGCAAACACCTCATCATAATCAATCCCTTCCTCTTGTCTGAAGCCTTGTGCTACTAACCTTGCTTTGTTTTTGATCACAACACCACGAGCATCTCTCTTATTCTTCAGAATCCACTTTGTCCCAATGGCATATTTGCCATCAGGGAGTGGAACCAAAATCCAAACCTGCTGATTGTGAAACTGTTGCATCTCTTCTTGCATTGCTTCTAGCCAGCTTGAATCATTAAGAGCTTGAGATACACTGGTTGGTTCCACTTGAGAGAGAAAACAAGCAAACAGACAATGTTTGAAGTCTGTGTGATTGTCTCGTTGCTGGTTGGAGACATAAGAGAGAAAAGCAATCTGCCCAAATTGAGGACTTGAGATAGCCCTTCGAGTTCTAACAGGTGCCAAAAGATCACCTATGATGTTGGATTGAGGATGAGCAATGTTGATCCTCTGAGTAGCAGTGGGACTGACTTCAATGGAAGAATCAACATTGGTGATTGTTGGTTCAAATTCAGCATCATATGAGGGTGAGGTGAAAATGCCAGCTTTGGGTTGATGATTTCCAAGATCGGAGGGTTTTGGGAAGCGTGTATGAGGTTCTCCAAAGGCTGAAGACACTTGAGAAGAAACATGAGAAGAAACATCATAGCCTTCAGCAGATTTGTGGATGATAGGTGTGACAGAGTCAACTTCAGTAGATGAGTGGTTTCTACTGATTCCTTCATTAGCCACCTCCCCATTCAGTTTCTCTGCTTCAAGCTTGGCAGCAAACTCTTGAGTCTGAAGCCTAGCAAGGTCCTCAGCATAATGAGAGTCCTCATCATCACTCGTGTCAGCAATATCCTTGGAGGTGGTACCTGCAATATTGTTAGGGGAGAAAGAAGGCACAAGTATAGGTTGCTCATCATCTTCAAACTCTTTGTCAGAGTCATCATCAAAGGGACCTGCATGGTTAGCGGGAGAAGCTTGAGAACCTGCATTTTGGCTAGCCAAATGTCTAGTGTAACCCAAGGAATCAGTTAAGTAGTCAAGGTCAAAAGACCATGTATGACCCTGTCCTTGAACATTATGCTTATCTTCCAAAAATCTCAAGTTCAATGTCGCCTCTTTCTATGGGAACAAAGTTGTGCATCATATCTTTGTTTCCAGACATGCTTCTGGAACAACCACTATCAACGATACCAATATTCTTATGCTTAAGGGGATGATCCTACAAACAACAACACACAAATATATACATACAGTTAGTGTACAGTGGAGGTTCAAGTCATTACTGACTTGAACCTGCCTTGTGGATCACAGGTTCAGAACATGAAGATTTAGAGGATCCACCATTGTTCTTGGTCCTCCATTGATGATTGGGTCCCTTGTTAGTCCAAGAACAACCTGCTGAGGACTTCACAGCAGTGCTCCCATATCCCATCCCAGCATACATAGAGTCAACATATGTAGGCCAATAACCATGTTTAAAGTATGAGCTAGTTGGTTGCACATTAGGTCTGTTAACAGAACCTCTCCAATGAGAGTTAGTATAAGCAGCTTGTGGGACATAAGGTGGAATATTAGCAACATTGGTCCAGTTAGATTTGTGTTTCTGGTGAGTAACACATGCACCCAATCTTTGTTCATAAAAATCACAATCCTTAATCAAATGAAATTTACTTCCACATACAAAACAAGTCTTCTTCTTGGAAGATTTATTCAAATAGGGAGATGTTTGATTACATGCAGAAGTACTTAAAACAGATACATTCAAGGAATTGTTTTTAACAGACTGATTATTCAAAGATTTAAAAGACAAGTCTTCAGAAGAAACTATCTTGGAAGTGGATTCCTCAGCAGTTTCCTTAGAAGGCTTGTAAGTAGACTGGGGTGCAGACTTGGGTGTTGGCTCAGGCTTGGGAAGGTCAGACTTCTCATTTGAATCACATCTTTCATAGGAAGTGGACCCTTGATCCGATGAATTGTCACTGTCAGAGCAAGAGACAAAGTCATTAGATGAGGTATCAGGGTCTGGCAAGTCTTTTGACTTTTTGCCATATAGATGATGTGATCCATCAAAGTCAACAGTGATGGATAGGTCTATGGGCATAAATTCACCTCTAATAGGTCCAGGGACAGCATGCAATTCACCTTCTTTTACAAAGTTAGCTAACCCTGCTGGTGTGGATTTACGACCATCATATTTAGCTTCTACTCCTACATACTTTTGAAAGCCTAGTCCTAAGCCAGATTTTACTGTTTGACTGTTATAGATCTCACTAGCCAGATTATCACCTGATATTAACCATTCCTTATGCCTAGCTATTTCCTCAGCCAGTTTTGCCTTAAGCTCTAGGTTCTCAGACACAGCTTCATCCTTAGCTTTCTCAGACAGTTTTAAGTAATTTTTAGCAACTTCTAGATCAAACTGTAACACTTTTATCTTTTCTTCATAAGCTATTTGATTCTTTTGAAACCATACTTTTTGTCTTTCTACAGTTTTTAATGCACGTTTATGAGCTTCATTATCAATATAGCATGCATCAAACTTAGGTTTCATAGCATCAAATTCTTCTTTAAGTTCATTGTATCTTAGACTACAACCAAATATACAGTTGTGTACCTGAGATAGTCCCATCAAGGCAAACTGATCATGCCTTTCATCCGAAGTACACCTTGCAAGCAATCCAAGCTTATCAGTATCATGAGCTTCCTCATTAACAGGTTCATGTGTAGTCCAGTTGACCTGTTCATCCATGGTGAGGAGAGCTGCTGAAGCTCCAGCTTCCTGTTGTTTCTGCTGATATGAGAGATATTTAGCTCCATCTCCACTTTTCTTGTCTTTGCATTCTCTTGAGAAATGCCCCATCTGATGGCAAGTGAAACACCTGACTTTACTCCTATCAAAGCGAGCTGGTTCCTTTCCCTTGAAAGCAAACTTCCTTCCAGACTTCTCTTCAAACCTTTTGATGTCCACTGACAGCAATGCCACCTGCATTTTCAGTTTCATTTCCTCCATTTCAAGAGGGTCCAACTGATCAAAGTCTTCATATGCAAGATACTGTTGAGTATCATAATCTGCAACAAAAGAGTGAAGAACATCCTCCATCACACTACTAGTCCTAGTTTGAGAACATGGTGGAGTGGGACGAGGGTTATGTGGTGGAGTGGGAGTGCAAGATGATGGAAAGTAGTTGGAACTGGGAGATGATGGAAAGTAGTTGGAACTAGGAGCAGGTACCATTGTGTTGGAATGAGATGCCCCTACAAAAGCTGCATGGCCAGAAGAAGATGTTCGGTATGGAGTCCTGACATCAGGTTCAAGGGTTCTGAGTCTGTTATACAGCTCATCAAAGGTAAGCATGTCCAACCCTCCTTTAGCCTTGAGGGCTATACTAACATGCAACCATGATGGTGGCAATGATCGCAAGAACTTTGAGTTGCAATCTTCATTATCCGGTTTAGCATTTAGTTGGTTCAACTGACTCAAGATCCTATGGAACCTGTCGTATCCCTTGTGGATACCTTCTTCTTCGGAAATATTGAAGTCCTGAAACTGTTGTCTTAGCATGGACTTCCTCATTCTCTTTGATTCTTCATTTCCACCGAACCTTGCTTTGAGAGCCATCCATATATCTTTTGCATCATCCATATGGTGAAAATCACATAGATGATCTTCTGGAATGGCTTGAAGCAGAATAGTTTTCACTTTATGCTCTCTCTGCATGGCCAGCACTTCTTCAGCAGTTTTTGGTGGAGCCATGATAAACTTCCCATCCCTGTCTGGAATCATCTTCTTTAGACTGTTGCCTTTCTTTACTACCTCCCACAGATTCCAATCAATATTGGAAATCCAGTTTTCCATCTTCATAGTCCAAAGTTCATACTCTTCCCTCTTTAAATAAGGAAATTTACCATTGCTGTTTGTGAGACTGAGCTGTTGCATGGAAGTGGTGTTGGTGTTGTTTGTGTTGGTGACTTCATTTTCATTATCGGATCCAGGCATGGTGAATGAATGTTTGATTGTGTGGGGGTGAGAATGGTTCTTAGTATCGTAGAGACTTTCCCGAGGCTCTGATACCACTTGTTGTAAACCAAGACCTTGATAGATCTTAAGCACTCGGAGATCGTTAGTATTACTTATGTAATCACAAGTAAACTAATAGAAGATCTCTACAACTCGTATTTTGTAGCGGAAGATAAATACAAGTTATAGTAACTAAGAACTCTTTGATCCTCTATGGATCTTTTGATTATAGAAACTCTATGTTTCGGATAGTTTACAAGACTTGAACGACTTGAGAAAAGCTTATCTATTACAGATTATCATGGTTTCTTATATAGCAAGAAACCCTAATGAGCGTTGACATTATACGCTCCTAATACTAACGCATGCTTCTAGACAAGCATGCAACTTAATCATATTGTTTTGTTAATCATATTGTTTATTCTGAGTAAACTCTACATAATACGGCGCCAACCTATACATACGGCGCTGACTTTTACTCTAAACTGAGCTTATCTCTCCTACGTGGTTCGCACTATCAGCAGCAACACAATATCTGCTTTACCACTTCTGCTGAAGTATAACTTCGGCAGAATCCATTCTTCTTCGGCAGAATCTCTTCGACAGATGCTTCGGCAGAATCAGTAGTTTATGCTTCGGCAGAATCAGTAGTTTTCCTTAATTCCCAACACGCCATCCCAAAAAATGCATGCCAAATCTATAAATCTTGAGAAGCAACAGCTTCAAGCATAATTGTTGGGTATTTTTTTATCACCCCCACCAATTGCCTTTGCCAAGCCACCAGACAATTTTTCTATTCCCAGTGCATACAGTCAATGCTACCAAGCATTCCCAGAAAACCATGACACTCTTCATGTCATTGATAAATATTTTGAATGTCGGCCCAAGTTGGTTTTCTTAAATACTCCGGCATAAACAAATCAATAATGCATTTGTTAAAATTATCAAGACAATCACGCGAAGCACTCTCACCCATTTGCAAGTATTCATCAAATGCATCGGGTGTGGTGCCGTACGCCAATTGGCGTATGGCAGACGTACACTTCATTAGAACACCTAAACTCATTCGACCAGTAGCATCGGGTGATTGCCTAAAGAAATTAAAATGATCTGGAATATTTTCGGAAGTATAATATTCAATACCTTCGACTATTTGCAGGAATAGTTTCCGGCGCATACGAAATCTTCTACGAAAATTCCGGTTTGAATACTTACAACCATGAACGAAATAGTCGTTACGCAGACGTTCTTCTGCAATCTCACTTCACGATATATATGGGTACGAGTTACGCGAGGTTGAGATGCTTCTTGTTTCAACTGTTGCTGATACTCGTACTCGGCCGCCATAAATTCGAAGTCAGTTTCGTCATCAACGTCTGACCATTGCTGAGGTAATTCATCAATTTGATTCGGATCCATTGTGAATGAACTTAAATTTGAATTATGGAAGTGTGAGAGAAAATATATAAACTTGAATTTGAATTATGGAAGTGTGAGAAAATTGGTGTTTTAGTTGGGTATTTATAGTGGTAAAAAAATGTTTTTTTTTTTTTTTTTTTTTTTTTTTTTTTTTTTTTTTTTTTAAGGTTTGAAACCGGGGGGGGGGGGGGGGGGGGGGGGGGTTTAAAATGAAATTTTTTTTTAAACCCCAACGGCTACTAGCCGTTAAGGGGGGTGTAAAGTTTTTTTTTTTTTTTTTTTTCATCATACGTGGGTTGTGGTGTGGCTAACGAGTAATAACGCTTTCACGTTAGGGGTTTACGATAGCAAATGCTCTAAGAGTCAGTTATTACTTGAATTGACGCCTCATTTAGTAATTAACTTATTTGTGATATTTTAACGACTTAATAACAGTAAACTAGTATGATAATTATTACGTACAAATAAGTAGCATGTCAAACCTTTTATTTATTACGTAGTATAGTTTACAACCTACTTGCGCTTATCTTATTTAAAGATTATTTGTTTTTAGTTTTCAACGAGTGTTGGAAAACCCGCGCGATGCAGCGGGATTGCTTAAAGGACTTACTTTGCAACGACATTTAAACTTCAGGGGTTGTTTTTGCCAAGTTGCGAAAGATTATTAATGTTAAAGGACTTACTTTGCAACGACACTTGAACCTCAGGGGTTGTTTTCGCCAAGTTACGAAAGATTATTAATGTTAAACGACTTACTTTGCAACGACACTTAAACCTCAGGGGCTATTCTTGCCAAGTTGGCAAAGTTTGCATTTAATGCACACAACTTTGCACAACTTGGGTCCTGACATTTAGTTATATATAAATAGTGACAATCAAAATCGCATAAAAATATATTCTAAGCATAGAAATCAATACCATAGAACTACATAGTTTCCAGATTGGATTATGGACTTTTTTTTTTGAACCGTAAATTATATTAGATGAGAGCAATTAGCAAGGAGCTAGAGCAAATTACAAAGAATGTCTAAGCCAGGGAAAATAACTAGTGAGAAGAGAAATTGAAATAAGAAGAATGAAAAGAAATTTGAGCCACACATTTCAAATAAGAAGAAGAAATTTAGAAGGAGATGCATCTATTTTTTTAGGTACATTTGAAATGTGCGGCTGTGGTTTCTTCTCACCATTTACTTCTAATTTAATCCTTACTCGTCTAAGCCAATCATTCCAACAAAGAATGATTGTCATATTAGCATAAATCAAACATGTATGCAATTATTTCCTCGCTAAACTTATGGTTTTGTCATATTAGCATATTATACATTATCCCATTTAATTGGATGTGCAACTTGAGTAGGAAGAATACAGATATTATAGTTCAACTGACATAAGAAGACGAGAGTATGTTACTAGAATGATGAACTTTTGTTGAAAATAGACAAGCGAGATGATTTCGAGAATTGGGTTGAACCGTCAATAGTAACTAGGGGTGTCATTCGGGCCGACCCGACCCGACCCGAACCTGACCCGAGTCAATTCGGGTCGGGTTACTCGGGTCCAAAATCTAACTCGGGTCAATCGGGTCAACCCGTTTAACCCGAGTACGAATTAGGGTCGGGTATCGGGTTTAAATACTTTGCTTCGTCGGGTTCGGGTCAACCCGACTAACCCGAGTTAGGATTTTTTTTTTTTTTTTTTTTTTTTTTTTTTTTTTTTTTTTTTATGAAGTATAAGCTAAAAGATCACAACTTTATGGCCCCTAATCATATTCACAACCAATGGATACTTTGAATTTTGAAAAGTGTCACTAAAAGATCTTAACTTGCCATCAGAGTTTATATGCAAAGGACCAATCTCTTCAGCTGCACCAAAAGCTACTGAAGAACAACCAGGACCACCAGTGAGCTACAGGAACAATGGTCTAGTTTCCGGGTTTCAGTTAGCTGGTGACTCAGTCAACCAGTAAAACAATGACCTCCCAGATTCTTTATTCACATTAACATAACCTGAATACTGATCAAAATCTACATTTGCTGGCTGCCCAGGTAACTTATCAATCTTATCCAACAAATAAGTACTACTTCCAAGAACAACATATGACACAGTTCTATCGAAAAAAATATGTAACAAACAAATGCAACCAAAAAAATGTGTCATTTATACATGTGTTATTTTAGAAATTAAATTCTATGATTTTGTAAATGGCCAGACCCGAACCCGACCTGACCCGACCCGACTTGACCCGAACCCGACTAACCCGAGTTCAAGTAGGGTCGGGTTCGGGTATATTATTTTTACCCTCGACCCGACTTGGACCCGACCCGTTTGACCCGAACCCGACCAACCCGACCCGAATAGCACCCCTAATAGTAACCGCGTGTTAAATTGATAACTGCACGTCAGTTACATACAACACAAAAAACTTTGTTACCAAATTGAGTTTATCAGTTTTATATTAAAAAAAAAAACAAAAAACAAAAAAACTGTTCTACCTTGAATGAAATTTGTTACACGCCCACCTTACTCTGCACCCAATTACAGTGTTGCGTGAGGGTGTTTTTGTCACTAGTCACGCTTGACCCCCGATGGGGTGAGTTGGGTGGCGCGTGTGACCAAGAAAAAATGGGGACGAACGGTGTGACTTTCACCACCTGGTTCGTGTGTGTCATTTGTAGGCCTCTCATGTGTTTTTATTATTTATTATTTGATTTATGAGTGTTGTGTGGAGTATGTTTGTATAAAAGTAACTATGTATACTACTTATAATGCACGAAGGCACCTCACTCTTAATTTTAAGACGTACAAGAAATTAAGCATGTTTTACAACACTTTTATGCACCCAATTTTCAGAATTACAACAAAGTAAGCATATTGTAGAAAAAAATAAAGCGTGGTGTCATTTTAAGACCAAAATTCTATCAAACAACATTAATGCTATTAAAAACACCCATTCACTAAAAATTACAACCATTTAAGCACAATGTACAATAGCTGCAACCAATTTTCAGATTTACAACAAAATAAGCATAACGTACTTACAACATTAATGCTATTAAATTGGTCAATGTTATTAATGACTACTACTTACAAGAAAAGAAACATAATGTACAACACTTTAATGTACATAATTTTTAGACGTATAAGACAAGAAACATAGTATACAACAAAACACCACATTAATGCTATTTAATGTAGTCAATTATTTAACTGGTCAATAAATACAATTAATACAGTTATTAAAACACATCTTAAATAATAAATACAAATTATCAAGCATATTGTACAACCAAATTAAACACAATCCCTGCATTAAATTTCACTACTACAAATAATAAAGCACATTATACAAATATTCAAGCACGAACGCGCAACGGGCCAAATGTGCTTGAGCCCGAACGGGCGCGGACCAAACGGGCTCGAGCCCGAGCAGACATTGGCCAATGGGTTCGAGCCCGAACGGGCACGGGCTATACGAAATTCTTGATATCCGTAAATTTATTGTTAAAATAACATAATAAACTAAAATACATTATTAATCGAAATTTTTTATTTCAGGGTACCCGCCGCTGTAACGCACGGGTACCCTGCTAGTTTTAATAAGGATTTTTCTAACATGTGCCCCGGGGCACATGTTAAGCACACAAAAAGGACGGCGGGACCCACGAAAAATGACGTCCGGACCCACAAAAAATACACTTTTTAAATAAAATATGTGAGTCCGGACGTCTTTTTCCGTGGATCCCGCCATCTTTTTTGTGTGCTTAAGTTAGAAAAACCCTTTTAATAAATACCAAAGAGTCATGACATTGGGGTGAAAAGTGAAAAAACTTAAATAAATTTGTGAAGTTCATATGTTTAAAAAGATTGAATAAAAGAATAAAAAAACACCTAACAAAACCAAACAGTGGGGTACTCAAATCATGATATGTAATACACGTAGAGGAAGGGCACATGCATTTATAATCCATATCACCTCAAACTATCAAAGACACAACACACACAAGTACATCAAAAGGCAATATGCCACACTAACAATGCTGCTCCACCGATTTGTCGCTCTGGCAAACGATTTCCGACACCACCAACAGACGGTGACCATGAATTTCTACTTCTTTCTCTTCTTTCTTCCAATATAATTCTTTATTGTAGATTCTAGCGTCTTTTTGTCTTCACCTTTTGTAACGTTTCTATTTTTTATAATATTCAGGCGTTTGGTAACTGTAACTGTTTTACTTTTCTGAGAGATTGATTAAGCTAGCAACAGATGTCAAAGTTCCTGACATCTGATGAACATGGCGGGAAAACGACGTCAAATTCAGTATCACCAGAAAGAACTCGCCTGAGAAGACATTCAGCCATGAAGCTGACGGAATTTCAATATATGAATATATTGCAGTCGATGGGTCAAGCAGTGTATGTGTACGATCTTAATGGACACATCATCTACTGGTGAGTCAACTTTTTTATTTATTTTTACAGTTACATTAAGATGAACTTTTTTATTTTCTTTTCTCATTCTCTAGTGAATCACGAGTGAGAATAAAACAATGGCGCAATCTAATCTCAAATAAAAAATTTTCCAAAAAAAAATTCACGCGTAACAAAATGATTAGTTACAATAGAAGGAGTTGATGATGGAAATTTTATGAGAGTTTATGTGAGTGTAGAGACCTCATTTAATTTTAGGGTAAAAATCATAAAATAACAACTTACTTTTTTCAATTTGCCGAGTTGAAACACTTACATTTTTATCAACATATAAACCAACGTACTTTCAAATTTTATTCTGACTTCACCCATATGACTAACTTAAAATTGCATCGTTAGTCCTTTATACTAACAGGCGTTAGTAAATGAATTAAAATTTGGTTTCCTTACGTTTTTGTTCGTTTTTACACATTTTTGCACGTTTTCGTCTGTTTTAACACGTTTTCATCCGCGTTTACACGTTTTCGTCCGTTTTTGCACGTTTTTGTCAGTTTTTACACGTTTTCGTCCGTTTTTGCACGTTTTACACGTGTAAAAACGGATGAAAACTTGTAAAAGCAGATGAAAATGTTCTAAAACGGACAAAAACACGAAAAAACATACGAAAGCATGCAAAAATGGACGAAAGCATGTAAAACGGACGAAAACATATAAAACGGAAGAAAACGTGCAAAAACAGACGAAAACGTGTAAAAACAGACGAACACATGCAAAAATGGACAAAGACATGTAAAAATGGATGAAAACGTATAAAAACAGATGAAAACTTGTAAGAACAGACGAAAACGTGCAAAAACATGAAAAAACGGACAAAAGCATGCAAAAACTGACGGAAACGTGCAAAAACTGACGAAGACATGCAAAAACGGACGAAGACGTGTAAAAACAGATGAAAATGTATAAAAATGGACGAAACTTGTAAAACCAGACGAAAACGTGCAAAAACATACGTCAACATGAAAAAACAGACGAAAGCATGCAAAAACGGACGAAAGCATGTAAAACGGACGAAAACATGTAATAACGGACGAAAACGTGTAAAAACAGACGAAAACGTAAGAAAACCAAATTTTATGTTATTTACTAACACCCGTTAGTATAAAAGACTAACAATGCAAATTTAAGTTTGTCATATGGGTGAAGTCAGAACAAAATTTGAAAGTACGTTGGTATATATGTTGATAAAAAAATAAGTGTTTCAACTCGGCAAATTAGAGAAAGTATGTTGTTATTTTATGGCTTTTACCCTTAATTTTAATACATTTCTTTTACTTCTTACGGCAGCCGTTTTTGTCCCCTCGTTCACACTAGTTATTATATTTCATCTTAATGTCCTATCATGTACAAAGGCTTTTGGTCTATTCTATGTCAATGGCCCACTAATCAAGAGATCGTTGATTCAAGTTAGGGGTGTGTATTGTTTGGGTAATGACCGAATAAACCGGAAATTGAAACTGAACCGAGCCAAAAAAAATTGATTCGAACTTATAACTGAACCGAATTTGTCAAAACTAAACATAAACGAACTAAAAATTCGGTTTTCGGTTTGGATATGGTTTTGGCTATCTCAACCAAAAACCGAACTGACATAAATATATAGGCTTTTTATCGGGAAGGGATTCGGTGAAAAGAAAAACTAAAATGAGAAAGATTTAGTCACACACTTCAAATAAGGAGGAGAATTTTAAGGGGAGATACATTTATTTTTGGAGATGCGAAATATATTTGTAGATGCGAAATATGTGGTTGTGTTTTCTTCTCACCCTTCTTATTTATTTATTTTTTTCTCATTTGATCCTAACTCTATCTATATATACAAAAAGACCACTAATTTTTTTTATCATAAAAATAATAATAATAAAAGAATTAAAAAAAAAGAAAAAAAAAAACTTTCTATGCTTGAAATAATTTTTATTTGCCAAAAATATATAATTATATATATATATATATATATATATATATATATATATATATATATATATATATATATATATATATATATATATCTAAAATGGTGTAATTCGGGTTATTCGAGTCAACTCGAGAACCGAACTGAATTCAAATACGTTTCGGTCTGTTTCGGTTGAATTCTAGTTCGGTTCGGTTTTGATTACCAGAAATTCTTTTAACCGAACTAACCGAATCAAATAAATTAAACAACGCGATAACCGAACCGATGAACACCCCTAATTCAAGTGTGATCAGAGACATTTTTGAGATTTTTTGTGTGAGATAGGTGATATAAGTGTGTAATAAATTGCCGCTAAAAAATCATCTTATTACATGATAATATAATGATGGTTGGTTATTTTTTTGGGCAAAAAGGTTACCCCAGTAAAATATATTATGCACTAAAACTAAGTAATAGAATGTAGTTGAGTACCACATTAACCTTAAGCCAAAACACTTGATAAACTACACGAACTTAACTAGATGTTCGTGAAATGCCACATAACATATACAATTCTAGCTATACCAACACAATCAAACATATAACACGTAACAACTAGAGTAGCACCACAATGCTACGTGTTTCCCAACGAGTCATAGATAATCAGCAAACTCGGCAACTTCCATCGGTCAATAATCTTTCGAGCTAGATAATGTTTCTTCTTGAACCGGAAAGTAACAAGCTTTAACCTAACATTGGTAATAATTTCATCAAAAATCTCATACGTCTTAGACTTCTTCTTGAAAATCTTTGAATTCATCTAGTGCCATATATAATAACATGTAGTAGCAAGCAAAAGACGAGCAATAATACTACGAGCACAACAACCCTTCGCATCGAGGAGAATAAAAGACATAGCAGCCTCTAATATTGGTTGAACCGTATCCATACCCGCAATAGCATGAACCTTGGACCTTACCTGCATCGAAATTGGACACTCAAAAAACAAATGAGCATGCGAACGGGCTGGTTATCACAAAAGGGACATCGAAGTAGGTTTAAGTCGGTCTCCGGACCAACATCCCATTACCTCAACCGATCTTATGCCTTCAATTTAGAGTTAACCACGAACCATAGATGAAACGCGTGCCTAAGAATACAATGAGAGAACAAAACAACGAAGAACCAAGGGATAACCGCACGTCTCAAATGAATAGTATCCATACTCAACTAACTGAAAAGGCTTCATTTGGCCATTTGTTAGCATTATAAAGTGATGGTTATTTATTATCTAGGAACCTTGTAATCTTGTAATAGCTTATGTTAGAATAGTTAGTGGGTAGGATCTTGGTTAAGCTAATATGTATCTAGCAATGATAGGCCAGTCCATGTATAAGATCCAATACTAGGTCCAATCCAAGCCTAAGCCCAAACGCACTAAAGGCCCAACAAGGGACCATCTCATGTATATGTACGCCACTTGCTTTCATTTGGAAATGGGTGAGACTATTTCTAATTTCACCTAGTTCCATATTTGCTTCCAATCTTCTCTCTACCACTTTCTCTCTCTACACTCTCTCATCTCTCTCTCCCTAAAAACCTTCTATATTCATCTAAGTGTGAAATGATACCATAAGGTGGTTGCCCTACACCATTAGAGTCGCTCCAAAGAAGCTCGTCATGCACATCATCTTGCATTAATGAAACCTGGACTTGCAAGAGCTCCGGGAGCCTAGCATACCACTCGTTAGGCCATTTCCAGGCCACATCACTAGTTAAATCAGCAACTGTATCTTTGAAGGAGAAAGCTGAATGAGTTATCTCTCTAACCGTAAGCAAACGTTTAATAGGTATATGAAGACACCAATTATCAAACCATATCAACGTCAACTTACCATTACGAACGTTAGACCAGATATAAGAACGAACGAAACTTCGAATTTGAAGAAGCTTTCTCTAACCCCAACTTGTAAGAATGAACCCATTTAACCCACAAGGACTCCTTATGCGTCAAAATACTCCAAATATGTATCGTCATAAATGCTACATTAAAGTCATCAATCCTTCGAATTCCAAGGCCTCCTTCCATTTTTAGTTTAAAAATCAATTCCCAAGCATCTTTCCTCTTACCCTTCTTCATATCACCATAGAAAACCCCTCATAAGTTGTTCAAGATCATGAAAAAATACGAACGGAAAGGATAAACACAGAAGCCCAATTAATATGCATGGAAGATAAAATGGACATAACAAGCTGAAGCCGACCCGCAAATGACAAAAACTTATTCTTCCAATAAGCAATACGGCTTTGCAATCTTTCTACAAGGATCTTGCAATACCGATAGAGCAAACGAGAAGAGATAAGAGGAATTCCTAAATACTTCACGGGAAGAGTACCTTCTTCAAATGGTAAAGTACTCAAAATAGCAAGCTTGAACTGATTCGGGACGTTACAAAAATAAGTTGTACTCTTCGGGAGCTTGGAACAAGAACCGAGACCAACTAAAACTCATCTAAAGCATCAATAAATACACTTGGTGGAATTTTATTACCACGAGTAAACATAAAAAGATCATCAGCAAAGCAAAGTTTTACAATCTTTTGCTTTTCACATAGGCTATGGTATTGAAATCCGCCCATTCCTCGAACTCTACGCTGCAAGATAAGAGTTAAAACTTTCATAACTAAAGTAAAAAGATACGGGGACATAGGATCACCTTGCCTCAAACCTCATTTACCTTTAAACCAACCATGGAGGTCACCAATAATGCATATCGAATAGGATACAGGGTTGAGGTGTCCCTGCCAATCTACACTTTTGATCCAACCATGGAGGTCACCAATAATGCATATCGAATAGGATACACTCGAGACACATGTCTTAATCCAGAAGACCATCTTCTGCTGAAAACAAAAAGCAATAAGAATACCCACTAGAAACCGCCAATCTACCATGTCATATGCCTTATGAATGTCAAATTTGAACGTACAATGAGGAGCCCCCCTGCTTCTATGATAATTACGCATAAGTTCTTTCGTAAGAAGAATGTTATTCGAGATCTTGCTACCCGGAACAAAATCAGGTTAATACTAACCACATCCCCAAGCCCCTCTTTAATTCGATTAAGTGCATAGGCTAGGGAATCTAGCATGAAAAGAAATATATTCGATCATGGGATATCTTTGGTTCTTATCTGATCCCAAGATTTGATTCGTTACTCACCTATAAAAGGGAGGTCAGTAAGTTGAACGAGACACAACAAAAAATATCATAGCTTACCTTTCTATAACAAATGTTTTCTATAATTATGATATCATCATCTGACTTGATCGTCAGAGCTAAATCCCGAGGTAAAACCCCGGGATAAGTTCTAACGTGGATTTTCTTTCTTGAGTGATATGTTCGCTTTTTCGACATCACGGACTCCACTCACGAACCTGCTATGATGATACCAAAATTAGCACGTCCGTGAGCAGAGTCCGTGATGTCGAACAAGCGAACCTAGCTATCGGTATCACTCAAGAAATAAAAACTACATCAGAACTTATCTTGGGGTTTTACCCTAGGTTTAAGCTCCGAAGATCAAGTCAGATGATATCATAATTATATAAAGCATTTGTTATAGAAAGGTAAGCTACAATATTTTTTGTTGTGTCTCATTAAACTTACAGACCTCCCTTTTATAGGAAAATAACGAAATCTTGAGATTGGATAAGTAGCAAAGATATCCCATAATTGAATATATTCCTTTTCATGCTATAGTCCTTAGCCTGTGCACTTTCCGAATATTGTAGGTTTGAGTAACACCCCCAATTTTGAATAGCAGCGGAAGCTAATCGAGGGTATCACTTATCAGCACAAAGTACAAATTACAAAAAACGACTCTAAATGAGACTTTTTGAAAATAAATTATCATTCGATTTGGAATTCCACTTGTCGAGTTAGTGGAAGTCCGGGTAAGTCTTCGGGAAAATCTCGAACAATAGGTACATCCTCAAGTCATTTCTCCTCTGACTTTTTCTCCGTTATGTGTGCTAAGAAAGCATGACATCCTCTCTCGATGTACTTTAGAGTTTTAATACAAGAGATGATGTTTAGGCGAGTTCCACTTCGCTCTCCTCAGATAACCAAAGTTTCATCGTCGATAGGAATATGAACAACCTTCTCGCCGCTGAGATAACCATTCCATGCCATTATAACATCAAAACTTCCGAGTTCAAAGGGAATAAGGTCGATTTTGAATGATGATTTAAAAAATTTAGAGTACAGTTTTGAATTATGGTATTGGTGTTTACTAGATTACCATTAACTAACTCGATGGTAAAAGTCATGTCTAATGTAGTCGGTACAATATCAAGTACAGATGCAAATGCAGTAGATACAAAACTTTTGTTAGCACCTGAATCAAATAAGATTTTGCATAAATGGTTATTGAGTAAGAACGTACTTGTAACCACATTCGGATCCTACTGTGTATCCTTATCACCCAAGACAAGCTCTCCCACGAGCTCCACCCAGTTGTTGGTCATTGTTCTGGGGACATTGGTTCTTGAAATGTCCTCGTTTTCCATATCCAAAACAAGTTACTACTGGTTGAGCGTTTAGCGGGCCCTTTTCCTTTACAGTCTTTTGTTTGATGACTCACCCTTTGACAGTTCTTACATTTTATAGTGCAAGTACCTTTATGATGTAGTTTGCATCGGTTGCATACGGGTGAGTTTTCTGCATAAACCCTTCCTCCAACTGGGGCAGCAGCAACAGTAATATAACCTCTGGCATTCTCCTGCCTACGGTTCTGTTAGTTATGGTGGTTGATATTACATTTTTTGTTATTGGGGTTGTTGTTGTCACCCTTTCGATTATCCTTCCACATTCTCTTGTTATTGTTGTCGTTATTGCACGCTATACAGATCAGACTTCAGCCTATACCGGTCAACACTAGCAATATTCAACCTAATCTTTGCCGAGGTCAAGCGGTGTCTTAGCTCTCGAATCTGTTCACCATTTTGATCTTGAGCTCACTCTACCCGTGCTAGTCTCCTCTTGATATCCTTCGAACCAGTCAGTGGATCCAAGACTACCTCCTCGAATCGGGTCAAGCCCTGCTCTATATAACTCATATCCAAAATAAACAAATCGACGCGTTGGCGAGCTCTAATGGCCTCAGATTTGGCAAAAGCAGTCTCGGATTTACGAGTACCCGTCTCTCCTGTTAAGACTCGAACACTGCCCTAGAGTGATGTAAGATCCTGTCTCAGGTAACCCAACTCGTATGAGGTAGGGTATGGTGGGGTACGAGTAACAGAAGAAGGTCCTTCAACTTCATAAGTAGATGAAGGGCCTCCAATAATGAAATGTCTAACCACAACAACAGTAGTAAAAGGAGTATCACAATCAGATGAGGCTTTTGTAACTGGAGGTGGTGATATCGGTGATAATGGAGGTGGGTATGCAACATGTTTGACATCCATAGGAAGTGGTTCTGATACTCCTGTCGTTAATGAGGATTATATCCCTAAACATACCTTTCCAATAACTTCTCTGTCGTTGGAACCATGGTTGGACATAGTATCGCCAATTCTTGGAATCGACGGTTGTAAGTTGTTATGTCCACACCTTTAACCACATGATTCCAAAATTTTATTTCCTGTAACTCATTGTGAGTACATTACTGTTTAACTATCATCTTCTTCAGTTCAACCCAATAAATTTTCTAGGCATTTTCAATGTCGATGGGTTGAGCAACGGAGTTCCACCATAATAATGCATCATCCATCAGTGTGTTGGTATCATACTTAACTTTGCAATTTTCAGTACAGTTACTGATAAAAAACACAGACTTCAGGTACTCCGGTACCCGCAGCTGGCCTTACTATTTCAGGTGCTATAACCGGCTCTTCAACATTAAGCCCTCATGTTGGTCCTCCAACATTTGGCCCGCCAGTTTGATTAACCCTAGTTCTCTCATATTCTGCAATGTCCGTGGCAACTCGTTCTGCAATAATCCTTTCCATTGCAGCTTGACTTATTTTCTTAGGCGGCATGATTCTATCAATCACATAAAAGATATCGTATAAGTAGGAAGTCGTATAATAAGCACGATTATGATGGGTAATGATAGAATAATAATATTGAAGATTACAATCACAACACAAGACAACATAAATTTAATATCATTATATAACAAAAATTACATTTATGTATAGTAGATTCGTAAATTTTGAAAGGTATACCCACAGTAGTAGTGGTGGTGGTGGTGGCGGCTGCGGCGACAGCGGTAGCAGCAGCAGGCTCTCTCTACAGTGAAGGAGATGCTGGCAACTACCCTCGACTTGATCCATCCCATGATGGTAGGTATAAAACCATTTCCTAGGCCCTATGATTTATTCGTAGCTTTTGAGGCCTCTCCCCAACCAGTTTGTCTCTCCTCACGGGCCTTGTGGCTATATATAAATGGGCATCTACAGCGCAGCAAGCGGCGGTGACAGCGGCAACAGCGGCACTAGTGGTGGTGCTGGTGGCAGCAACAGTGGTAGTAGTAGTGGTGATGGTAGTGGTGGTGGTGGTAGTGGTAGTGGTAGTAGTAGCAGTAGTAGTAGTAGTATCAGAATCAGGTGATAATGGAGGTGGGTATCCAACATGTATGACATCCATAGAAAGTGGTTCTTCTCCCTCTTCGTCAATGAGGATTATATCCCAAACATACCTTTTCAATAACTTCTATGTCGTTGGAATCATGGTTGGACATAGTATCGCCAATTCTTGTAATCGGCGGTTGGAGTTGTTATGTCTACACCTTTAACAACATGATTCCAAAATTTGATTTCTAATTTATGTACCTCATTGTGAGGACAATATTGTTTAACCATCATCTTTTTCATAAGTAGATGATGGGCCTCCAATAATGAAAGGTCTACCCAGAGCGTAGTGACAGGAGTATTAGAATCATATGAGGATTCTTTAAGTGGAGGCGGTGATAATGGAGGTGGGTATGCAACAGGTATGACATCCATATGAAGTGGTTCTTCTTCGTCTTTGTCAATGAGGATTATATCCCCAAACATACCTTTCCAATAACTTATCTGTCTTTGGAACCATGGTTGACATAGTATCGCCAATTCTTGGAATTGGCGGTTGTAAGTTATGTCCACACCTTCAACAACACGATTCCAAAATTCGATTTCCTATTTATGTACCTCATTGTTAGGATAGTACTGTTTAACCATCATCTTTTTCAGTACAACCCAAGAAATTTTGTAGGCATTCTCAATGCCGATGAGTTGAGCTATGGAGTTTCACCATGATAATGCCTCATTAGGGATGAGCATTTCGAACCGAATCCCGGAACCGTACCGAAACGATATCGATTCTTGAAATACGGTACGGTACCAGGACTACGAAATAAGTTGAAAAAAAAATCGGGACCACTAATTCGGTACGGGAGCGGTACCAAATCGGGAAATTCCCAAAAAAAAAAGCGGGGAAAACCCGATTTCCCGGTACCGGTACCGGTATCCGAATCCCGTTCGGTACGGTACCGGTACCACTAATTTATGCTCGGGAAAAAATCGGTACCACTAATTTCGTACGGGATCGGTACGGGACCGGTACCATGCTCATCCCTATGCCTCATCCATCAGTAAGCTGGTGGCATACTTAACTTTGCGATTTTCAGCACAGTTGCTGATCAGAAACACATACTCCGATCTTTCAAACCAGCGGGTTAATCCAACGGCTCCTTCAGTACCCTTGAAATTTGTGGGTTGACAGCTCATGAATTCTTTATACGAGCAAACCCCGACTTCATGTACTGCATTCACTGCTACGGCACCTACAGTTGGTCCAGCAACATTGGTCCTCCTGTACCCGCAGTTGGCCTTACTATTTCAGGTGCTCTAACCGGCTTTTCAAAATTAGGCCCTCCTATTGGTCCACCAACATTTGGCCCGCCATTTTGATTAGCCCTAGTTCTCCCATATTCCGCAATGCATGTGGCAACTTGTTCAGCAATAATCCTTTCCATTGCAACTTGACTTCTTTTGTTAGGCGACATGATTCTATCAATCACATGAAAGATATCGTATAAGTAGGAAGTCGTATAATTAGCACGATCATGATGGTTAATGATAGAATAATAATATTGAAGATTACAATCCCAACCTAGGTTGCACGGACACGGTGATACGACAAAATCTTTTAAATATAGGACACGGACACAGCGTGGACACGGGAATTAAATATTTATTTTATATATTAGATGTATAAAAACATAAGTAAAGGGACTAATGTTGACATTCTTATATTTTTTTTTAAAGTATTTCAAGATTAAGATGGTTTTGCAAGAAGAGAACAAGTTCAAGGGTGTATGTTGCAATTCTTCTAAGTCAAAAAGTCTTGGATATAATAAACGCTGTAATTGGGGTTGTTGATAGATATTTTTTCAATCATCCTTCTCTCATTCTTTAATCATCATCATTCACCAGATACAAAACCACTCCGCCCGATTAATGATATAAGATTTAGACCTAGCATTAATCCAATTAATTGAAAGAGTCTTGACATCATCGAACAACTTTTCAGCCTTAGAGAACTTGTTTTCAAAGCAGGCAAGGTTGAGGCGATTTCTCCAGATGATCCAAATGGCGGTTTTGATAGTGGCGTCAAGAAGTCTTATTGTTTGATTGTTGGTTAAAGGTTTTGATCTGTTCTTGAATCTATTGTTGTTATTCTCATTAATTTGTTCAGTATATCATCTTTCTGTGTCCAAGCCGTGTCTTGCCCGTGTCAAAAAACGTGTCCAGCTCGAATCGCACGTGGGACACGACACGTGCGTGTCGGACACGTGTCCGAGCCGTGTCCGTGTCCGACACTGCCACTTCGAGTTTTTAGGCGTGTCCGTGCTACCTAGATCACAACACAGGACAACATAAATTTAATATCATTATATAACAAAAATTACATTTATATATAATAGAGTCGTCACTTATTACATCGATTACAAAATCGTAACCTATTACAAGTTTCTTTAAAATTTACTAACTGAGACTTTAAGTTTAGTAATTACATAAGTAAACTACTAATATGATACTAATCTATTATGAATCGGAGGGTCTCTGTGACTCCAATTGATCAGTATCTCCATAAGTAGCCAACAAAATATGCTCTCAGTAGGCGATTTTCCCCGAATCCCCTCCAGTACATCTCTTGTTGCATGACGAACATTTGAGTCGCACGCTATATAGATCACACTCCAGTCTATACCGGTCAACACTAGAAATCTCAAACCTAATCTCTGCCGAGGTCAAGCAGTGTCTTAGCTCTTGAATCTGTTCACCATTTTGATCTTGAGCTCGCTCCACCCGTGCTAATCTCCTCTTGATATCCTTCAAACCAGTGGAACCAAGACTACCTCCTCGACTCTTGTTAAGCCCTGCTCTATATAACTCATATCCAAAATAAACAAATTGACACGTTGGCGAGCTCTAATGGCCTCAGATTCGGATTCACGAGTACCCATCTCTCCTGTCAAGACGCGAACACTGCCCTAAAGTGATGTAAGATCTTGTCTCCGGCAACCCGACTCGTATTTGGCAGAGTATGGTGGGGCACGAGCAACAGAAGAAGGTCCTCAAACTTCATAAGTAGATGAAGGGCCTCTAATAATGAAAGGTCTACCCACAACAGTAGTAGTAACAGGAGTATCATAATCAAATGAGGATTCTGAAACTGGAGGTGGTGATATCGGTGATAATGGAGGTGGGTATGCAATAGGTATGACATCCATAGGAAGTGGTTATTCTTCCTCTTCGTCAACGAGGATTATATCCCCAAACATACCTTTCCAATAACTTCTCTGTCGTTGGAACCATGGTTGGACATAGTATCGCCAATTCTTGGAATTAGTGGTTGTAAGTTGTTATGTCCACACCTTTAACAACATGATTCCAAAATTCGATTTCCAATTTTTGTATAACCATCATCTTTTTTATTCAACCCAAGAAATTTTATAGGCATTCTCAATGCCTATGGGTTGAGCTACAGAGTTTCACCATGATAATGCCTCATCCATGAGTGTGCTGGTGGCATACTTAACTTTGCGATTTTCAGCACAGTTGTCATCTCCGATCTTTCAAACCAGCGGGTTCATCCCACGGCTCCTTCAGTACCCTTGAAATTTGTGGGTTGACTGCTCATGAGTTCTTTATACGAGCAACCCCTAACTTCAGGTTTTGCATTCACTGCTATGGAACCTACATTTGGTCCCGCAACATTAGGTCCTCCAGTACCCGCAGCTGGCCTTACTATTTCAGGTGCTCTAACCGGCTCTTCAACATTAGGCCCTCCTGTTGGTCCTCAAACATTTGGCCCGCCAGTTTGATTAGCCCTAGTTCTCTCATATTACGCAATGTCTGCGGCAACTCGTTCTGCAATAATCCTTTCCATTGCAGCTTGACTTCTTTTCTTAGGCGGCATGATTCTATCAATCACATAAAAGATGTCGTATAAGTAGGAAGTCGTATAATAAGCACGATCATGACGGGTAATGATAGAATAATAATATTGAAGATTATAATCAAAACACAAGACAGCATAAATTTAATATCATTATATAACAAAAATTACATTTATATATCATAGATTCGTCACTTATTACATAAATTACAAAATCAAAACCTATTACAAGTTTCTTCAAAATTTACTAACTGAGACTAATAAGTAGCCAACACATCTATCCTCTCGGTAGGGCGATTTTCTCCGAATCCCCTCCAGTACATCTCTTGCTGCATGGCGACCAATTGAGCTCGCACGCTATATAGATCACACTCCAAGCCTATACCGGTCAACACTAGCAATCTCCAACCTAATCTCTGCCGAGGTCAAGCGGTGTCTTATCTCTCGAATCTGTTCACCATCTTGATCTTGAGCTCGTTGTACCCGTGCTAATCTCCTCTTGATATCCTCTGAACCAGTCAGTGGATCCAAGACTACCTCCTCGACTCGGGTCAAGCCCTGCTCTATATAACTCATATCCAAAATAAACAAATCGACGTGTTGGCGAGCTCTAATTGCCTCACCTAGGCATAAGCAGTCTCAGATTCACGAGTACTCATCTCTCTTGTCAAGACGCAAACACTGCCCTAGAGTGATGTAAGATCTTCGTCAATGAGGATTATATCCCTAAACATACCTTTTCGATAACTTCTCTGTCGTTGGAACCATGGTTGGACATAGTATCGCCAATTCTTGGAATCATCGATTGTAAGTTGTTATGTCCACACCTTTAACAACATGATTCCAAAAATTGATTTCCAATTTTTGTACCTCATTGTGAGGACAGTACTATTTAACCATCATCTTTTTTAGTTCAGCCCAAGAAATTTTGTAGGCATTCTCAATGCCGATGGGTTGAGCTAAGGAGTTTCACCATGATAATGCCTCATCCATGAGTGTGCTGGTGGCATACTTAACTTTGAGATTTTCAGCACAGTTTCCTTCTTCGATCTTTCAAACCAGCGGGTTAATCCCATCCTTCAGTACCCTTGAAATTTGTCGGTTGACATCTCATGAATTCTTTATACGAGCAACCCCTAACTTCAGGTATTGCATTCACTGCTATGGCACCTACATTTGGTCCTGCAACATTAGGTCCTCAAGTACCCGCAGCTGGCCTTACTATTTCAGGTGCTCTAACAAGCTCTTCAACATTAGGCCCTCATGTTGGTCCTCCAACATTTGGCCCGCCAGTTTGATTAGCCCTAGTTCTCTCATATTCCGCAATGCCTGCGGCAACTCGTTCTGCAATAATCCTTTCCATTGCAGCTTACTTCTTTTCTTAGGCGGCATGATTCTATCAATCACATAAAAGATATCGTATAAGTTGGAAGTCGTATAGTAAGCACGATCATGACGGGTAATGATAGAATAATAATATTGAAGTTTACAATCACAACACAAGAAAACATAAATTTACTATCATTATATAACAAAAATTACATTTACATATCATAGATTCGTCACTTATTACATTAATTACAAATTCGAAACCTATTACAAGTTTCTTCAAAGTTTACTAACTCAGACTGATCAGTATCTCCATAAGTAGCCAACAAATCTATGCTCTCGGTAGGGCAATTTTCTCCGAATCCCCTCCAGTACATCTCTTGCTGCATAGCGGCCATTTGAGCTCGTACGTTACACAGATCACACTCCAAGCCTATACCGGTCAACACTAGCAATCTCCAACCTAATCTTTGCCGAGGTCAAGCAGTGTCTTAGCTCTCGAAGTTGTTCACCATCTTGATCTTGAGCTTGTTGTACCCATGCTAATCTCCTCTTGATATCCTCTGAACCAGTCAGTGGATCCAAGACTACCTCATCGACTCGGGTCAAGCCCTGCTCTATATAACTCATATTCAAAATAAACAAATCGACGCGTTGGCGAGCTCTAATGGCCTTAGCTATGGCAGAAGCAGTCTCGGATTCACGAGTACCCATCTCTTCTGTCAAGACTTGAACACAGCCCTGGAGTGATGTAAGATCCTGTCTCAAGCAACCCAACTCGCATCTGGCAGAGTATGGTAGGACATGAGCAACTCAAGAAGGTCCTTCAACTTCATAAGTAGATGATGGGCCTCCAATAATGAAAGGTCTACCCAGAGAAGTAGTAGTGACAGGAGTATTAGAATCGGATGAGGATTCTTAGATTGGAGGTGGTGATATCGGTGATAATGGAGGTGGGTATGCAACATTTATGACATCCATAGGAAGTGGTTCTTCTTCGTCTTTGTCAATGAGG
Source organism: Chrysanthemum seticuspe (assembly GCA_019973895.1). Classification (NCBI taxonomy): domain Eukaryota; kingdom Viridiplantae; phylum Streptophyta; class Magnoliopsida; order Asterales; family Asteraceae; genus Chrysanthemum; species Chrysanthemum seticuspe. Next base: position 84,112,933 of record BPTQ01000004.1, read on the forward strand.
ATTATATCCCCAAACATACCTTTCCAATAACTTATCTGTCGTTGGAACCATGGTTGGACATAGTATCGCCAATTCTTGGAATCGGCGGTTGTAAGTTGTTATGTCCACACCTTTAACAACATGATTCCAAAATTTGATTTCCTATTTATGTACCTCATTGTGAGGATAGTATTGTTTATCCATCATCTTTTTCAGTACAACCCAAGAAATTTTGTAGGCATTCTCAATGCCGATGGGTTGAGCTACGGAGTTTCACCATGATAATGCCTCATCCATCAGTGTGCTGGTGGCATACTTAACTTTGCGATTTTCAGCACAGTTGTTGATCAAAAACACATACTCCGATCTTTCAAACCAGCGGGTTAATCCCACGGCTCCTTCAGTACCCTTGAAATTTGTGGATTATAGTCTCTGATATACTGGTTATCCTCAGTGCTCTAAGGATACACTGATGCAAGTTGGATCAGTAACACTAAAGATAATTCGTCTACTTGGTATTCCTACTTGGTGGAGGTGCAATTTCTTGGGCATCCAAGAAGCAAACTTGCATCACCAGCTCAACAATGGAATCTGAATTTGTGGCCTTAGCAGCTGCTGGTGAAGAAGCTGAATGGTTGAAAAACTTGCTTCTTGAGATTCCATTGTGGCCTAAACCTGTAACACCTATTTCTATCCGTTGTGATAGTGCAACTACATTGGCAAAGGCTTATAGCCAGATGTACTATGGGAAGTCTAGACACTTAGGTGTCAGACATAGCATGATTCGTGAGCTTATCATGAATGGGGTGGAATCTATAGAGTTGGTTAGATCTCAACAAAATTTAGCTGATCACTTGACAAAGGGTTTGGCTAGAGACTTGGTTATAAAGTCTGCTAAAGGGATGGGTCTAAGTCCAACTTAGTCACTCAATGCTATGACACCGAACTCCCTCTTGAGGAAACTTGGGAGCTAAGTTCAATGTGGAAAGCTGAACATTTAGTGGACTGGAGCACGTGTTTTATTTTACATTCCAAGGTTGTGCTCGGAACCTGCTGAAAAGGAGGATGAAGTCTTTACTTCTTAATGGTTAATTTCTTTGAAAAAGTGCTTGGCAGAAGCATGAATAAAGAGGAACCACCTATGTGAATGTTGAAGTTTTGCCACTTCAGGGAGCTTTGGACTTTTGGCTTTTACAACATTTATGAATTGGATGTGGACACATGGCTTGTATAGTGTCAGGAGCGTTTAAGTGTTTGAAAACTTGTGTGTGTTTTATATTCAGGTATTCAAATGGGTAACACCCTGATTCTCGAATATTTGAACGTGTAATGTACTAAGATGGAAATTCAATCCTCATGATATTTTCGTTTATGCACATGTTTTGTGTAATGTTTAATTTTCATGCAAAGGAAGTGAACTAAATTTGGGAAGGATTGTTGGAAAATTTAGTACACTTGTGGGATTAGTTCACACCTGGTAATGGGTCCGAAGGTACGGAGTGTAAACTCATAAGGTCCCTGAACACCCTGACTCTATAGTGGTAAGGTTCAGCGTGTTACTACTATTGGCAGAGTTAATACTGCTAGTACTAATGTTACTATTCTTAGGCAGAGTTAATACTGCTAGTACGAACATTACTACTGTTGACAGAGTTACTACTACTAGTGCTGCTGGAATTAACTTATAACGGCTTTGACCTATTTAAGTGGCAGTTATAACTGCTTAATGACCATGTTTAATTGGTCGGGTAACCACTATTAGCTATAATGGGGATAATTATGAGGCGATTAATGGGCCAATTAATCCTGATAATTCCATTTGACTAGCTATGAGTATTTCCACATAAATAGAAAATCACATATGCATGAATGAGATACAGAAAACATAAACACTTGGATGCAAAAAGGTTATTGATTTGTGCCTAAATCATTAACATACATTTGGTCTTATCCCAAGTAGATATTCGTGATACCAGACATTAGGTTCGGATAGTTTATTTTGGAAAGTGATAACATGATTCCAAGTGATATCCGGTAACCATTCATTGGTAATTAATTAGCTTATTGATTATCTTCACCCTCTGGGCTCATAACCCCCAACACGATCATGACGGGTAATGATATAATAATAATATTGAAGATTACAATCACAACACAAGACAACATAAATTTAATATCATTATATAACAAAAATTACATTTATATATAATAGATTCGTCACTTATTACAATGATTACAAAATCGAAACCTATTACGAGTTTCTTCAAAATTTACTAACTGTGATACTAATCTATTATGAGCTCGAACGCTATACAAATCACACTCCAGCCTATACCGGTCAACACTAGCAATGTCCAACCTAATTTCTGCCGAGGTCAAGCGGTGTCTTAGCTCTCGAATTTGTTCACCATCTTGATCTTGAGGTCGCTCTACCCGTGCTAATCTCCTCTTGATATCCTCCGAACCAGTCAGTGGATCCAAGACTACCTCCTTGACTCGGGTCAAGCCCTGATTTATATAACTCATATCCAAAATAAACAAATTGACGCGTTGGCGAGCTCTAATGGACTTAGCTATGGCAGAAGCAGTCTCGGATTCACGAGTACCCATCTCTCCTGTCAAAACTCGAACACTGGCATGGAGTGATGTAAGATCCTGTCTCAGGTAACCCAACTCGTATCTGGCAGAGTATGGTGGGGCACGAGCAACAGAATAAGGTTAAGTAGATGAAGGGCCTCCAATAATGAAAGGTCTACCCACAACAGTAGTAACAGTGCAATACCCACCTCCATCTACTGTTGTGGGTAGACCTTTCATTAATGTTAAATCTCCTAGCTTCAAAGAACTTAATTTCGCTTTCAGTGCAATAGAGCGAGTAAGCTTATTGTTATTGAAAATTTCGGCCTAAAGGTCCCAAGCTTGTTTAGCCATTTGAGGTTCTTCAACAACAAGACATTGTTGAAGAGTCTTGGACATGGTCACGAAGATCCAATATAGAATGATCGTATCAACCTTCAACCATTCGGGAGTAGGGGCGAGGGGTTACTTGTGGCTGCCTCGTTAGAGGGTGTACCCAAAACATGATCCAAGATTTTGTACCCCTTACTAAGATTCTTGAACAATATAGCCAAGATGAGTAATTCATCTCATCGATATCCGATACAAGGTTCGGGAGATTATTAACGGTCATTAGTTTGTCGGAAAGTAGGATCACAGGTGGAGGAAGGTTGTATGTTTCTTTTAGTGAATTCTTCTTATAGTTTAGATCTTTTAGTGATTGAACATGATGAGTAACATTGTATCAACCTAGCAAAAAAAAGATCACCAAGTAACGCTAAATGTTTTTCAAAAGAAAATGGTGTTGCTCCATTGAGTTTTTCAAATTTTAAGATCAACAAGCGTTGCTCTACTCTGCCAAAGAAGAGTGGCGTGATTCGAGAAGTGTGAACGAAAATAATCAAAAGAAATGGAGTATGGTTATATGGCATTTTGACTGATACAAAAACATGGGGTTAACCATCCTAATTTAATGCATGTGATGCCATATTTCATGCATAAGGTAAATCATAGAGATTGAGGTCATTTCTGACAATAAACACACTTTATTTGAAAATCGCGTTTTGCTGCAGTAGCTCCTCACGTGCTTTTTCAAAATGGCGTTTTGGTGTCTTCAAAACGCAGAAAAGTGCTTTTTAGTTTTTCATACCCAAACACTATATTCAGATTTTCTGCGTTTATAAATCGCGATGAGCAGATAATCCGGCCGAAAACGCAATCCCAAACACCCCCTTACTTGTCCTCAAATTATAAATATAGTTATATAGGGCATGAATGAGAGTCGGAGGAAGCCTAAAAGAAAACCAACATGAACGTTTAAGCCAAAATGAAACACATGTCTTGTAAGTTAACAGAGGAATCTAATATAAACTAGAAGGGTACCCGCGCAATGCAGCGGCGGGTACCCGATATCTAATTTTGTAGTGAACAACTATTTTTTGTGAGATTGTTGTGTCGGGTTCGAATGTATGTTTTTGATGATCTACAGTGTAGCCTAGGAGTGATATGGAATCGTGGATCCTGTGTATAGTCTTCCCAGTGTGATCTGAAAAAATAATTTAGACTCGGTTATAGTTTACAAGAATGTGTGATATCATATAGATAATGGGACTTGAACCAACTGTTTGGTTAATCAGGACTGCACTTGCAGGAATCGAATGGCACAACACCTTTTCGGTTATACAACTGCTGAAGCTTTAGGGAAAACCCCTCCTGATTTGACTGCAGGACCTAGTTATGGTAAACTTGCTAATCTTCTCCTACAACGGGCCGTAAAAGGAGAGAGTTGGTCTGGGGAGTTTCCTGTTAGAAATAAAAATCGGGAAATGTTTAATGTTATTGGTTCCGCCACGCCATTTCGTGATGAATATGGAACAATCGTTGGTGTTTTATGCATGTCTACCGAGGCTCGCCAATTTCGAGAATTAAGGCCAGGCTTAAGTGCCCCCAAGAGGTCTTCTGCAGATAATTTTGGCGATGATCTTCATAAACCTTTCCAAACTACAGTCGCCTCTAAGATAACAAACATGGTTAGTATTATTTTCACCCATATGCTGTTTGTTTGGCAAACGATGCATTTATTTTTGAGGCAGATGGGTTATTACTCTATTGATTGTTGAATACACTAAAACAGGCTTCCAAGGTGATGTCAAAATTGAGGAACAGCATGGTTCATGATTGCAGAAGCAGTGACATTTATGATTGTGACTTTGCCCCGTCAACAAACTACCGGTTTACTGAAAAGAGTGAAAACAAACCTGGGATCCATAAAGTTTTGTCTTCAAAAGCAGAGGCCTGGATGCGTAGTAAGGGAATTTCTTGGCCATTGAAAGAAAAAGAAAAAGATAGCTCTGAAATAAGAATGGGTCATTTTGGTTGGCCCTGGTTACATAATGACCACCATGAACAAAATATTGGCTCACAAATGAGTTTTAGTGCAAGTAATAGCACTGAAGCTCCTGGGTCGTGGTCAACTTCTTGCAGTGCAAGTACCACCGGAAATTCAGATGATCATTACATTAATAAATTTGATGTTGACATCAACAACTTGGATGTAGAGATCTCCTGGGACGATTTGATGATCGGAAAACAGATTGGGCAAGGTATAGAAACTCATACTTCCACTGACATATCTCTGTTCTCATCAATTAGAGTCCACCACACTCCTAGTAAACTTTAAAGTTTTATACTTCGGGTAACTAGTAAACTTAACACACATGAACAGTAAACTAGATGCAGATGTAAAAATGGCACACGCTATTGTGAATTTACGGGTTTTCATCTTATTTACTTGTTACTTATATAATGGCAGGCTCATGTGGGATAGCATATCATGCACTGTGGTATGGATCAGTATGTTTTCCATCTCCCTTGATACATCTTGCTAAATAAAGTGGTCTCAAAGAGTTATTTGATGCACCCATGGTATCATCAACGTGCCATGTGTTCAAAGGGACAACAAATCTATAAAACATAAATGCATCTTCGTTTATGCAGGATGTTGCAGTCAAGGTATTTACCAAGCTACAATATCCTGGTGATGTTATACTATCATTTAGAAAAGAGGTAATTGTTCCGTTAATTTAATATGTCACTTTGAGCATATCTTTTTATATGCATTTGAAGAGTCATAGTTTTGACTTAGGAGCTTGTTTAAATGTAAGGTATCTCTGATGAAAAGGCTTCGACATCCAAATATTTTGCTCTTCATGGGCGCTGTAACTACACCTCAGCATCTATGCATTGTCACCGAGTTTCTTCCACGGTAGGTTCCCTACTCCCTAAATATCCATGTCATCCTATGAAAAAACTGTTTGACAATTAACAACTATTGATTGGTTGGTTCATTAATCTCTAATCCATGTATCTATTATCAATTTAATGGAAATGTTTAACTATTACCAGATGTCTGAAGTATCATTATGTATTGACAGTGAATGCAATTTTGTGCATCAATATCACCAATTTCTTATTTTTTTATAGTGGAAGTTTGTTTCAGTTACTTCGGAAAAATACAGCCAAATTAGATTGGAGACGACAAGTTCATATTGCTATGGATATTGTAAGTACCATGCTAATGACCATCATATTAATAATGGGCTTTTAGTGATTGACCTCGCAACTAGCTATCATACTTGGTTTGTTTGATGCAAACTAAATATCCATGTTCTTGGAGTACTAAAAGTAGATCATTGCTGTTAACATTGAGCAATGCTAGACAGATTTTGAAAGTGAAAACTGCAAAGAATGCAATGTACTATTCAGTTAACCCCATTATGCAACGTACATTACTTTTAACCAATTAATGCAACATACATACAACTTTTTTTTTTACCAAAGTTGGCAATTTATTGCATTAAATAATCAAAATGGAAAAGAATGTTCCAGCCACTTGCCTGCCACTACCGTTAAGGTCTTCGACTCAGTAGTCCAAACCACCTTGTGGGTACTGTGGCGGTTCAGACGAAGCAACGTTTGCCATCAAGCGTCCCAACAAAGATTTAATCATCAACGATATCAAGTCCTTATCTTTTAATTGGTTTTCTAGTAGGAAAAAAAAGTCTTCGTTAAATTGGATAGAGTGGTCTTGTAACCTTTGTAATGCTCTATCCATAGCTTTGTATCCTTCTTCCTAGCATCTGCTAGAGGTTCTCTTTATTTATATTCATTTGCTGTTCAAAAAAAAAAAAAAAAAGCATTAGAAGATGCATACTTTAGTAAGAATAAGTACCTATGTTTCACTTAATGGTAAACAAAGATGTATGTTACATTGTTTTTCAGCTTGTCGATCAAACAAATTTTGTTCCTTGCAAAGGAAAACCAAACACAATGATTTAGAGATAAAATGCTTGTTTGTTTCTATAGGCACATGGCATGAATTATCTTCATCATTTGCAACCACCTATCATTCATCGTGATCTAAAGTCTTCGAACGTTCTTGTTGACAAGAACTGGACTGTAAAGGTATTTGTTTCAGTTATTTTCACATTTTTTTGCAGTTCTATTATAAGAGTGTTACCAATAAAATGACCTTGATTTTTTTATAATTGAACAAGGTTGGTGACTTTGGACTCTCCCGTGTCAAACGGGAAACTTATCTGACAACGAATAGTGGGCGAGGAACGGTACTGCAATTTTCTTTCCCATTTAATTTTACAAACAATAGTTAAACCACCATCAAACGGTCTAAGTGGTAACACACTTTCCTCACAAGAGGTCAAGGATTTAAACCTCACTAGGTACACATTTGGGGTGGCAACTGGTAAGGGAAGGGTCGAAAACGGTTAAAGGAATATCCGATAAGGCCTTGTAGATCTGAGTTAAAGAATTGCCCTCCGCGAGTAACCTGAATAGGGAAACCTCATCCGGCTACAAACAATTTTTGAAGATATCTATTATATAAGCATTTTCACAATCCACAACAATCTCACTTGACATAACTCTCTCACGAGTACCAATAGCCCCGATGCTCTTTTTGTTAGAAATTGAGGTTAGGGTGTGATGATAATGTTGGATATTTGCTTGAATCATGTATGTTCAATTCCTGAATAAAGTATTTTGACCCTATAGATGTCGTGGTATCACGAAATTCTTATTGAGATAATTTAAGAAGAACACTTTGTTTCTAAGCTCAAGAGAACAAAGCAAAACAAAAAGATTAGGCGAAATTCTTGTGTTCAAATGAGACCATATAATCTGTTTTTAACCACCCTGTAACTACCAACATCCATCAGGTTTAAGAGTTATATGGTCTCATTAGAACACAAGAATCTCACATAATCTCTTTATTTTGTTGTGTTCTCTTGTGCCTAAAAACAAAGTGCTCTTCATGAAATTATCCTATCAAAGATTTCGTGATACCCAAGCATCTACAGGGCGAAATACTTATTCGCGATATCCAAGATTATCATCACACTCTTACCCCTGTTTCTAACACTTAGTAGCAATAGTTACTGTGTTTTGGTATGTTTAAAACTTTACTGTAAGTCACAACAACTCAGTGTGGATATATTTTTTCACATAACCTCATCTTGGAAATAAAACAAGTGTTCTTATAGCTTGATTTCATTGAAACTAATGCATGATAATCATCATTTTATAATAAATATTTTGGATTTTTGTTAGCCCCAATGGATGGCTCCAGAGGTTCTTCGTAACGAGCAGGCCGATGAAAGGTAAGCATGTATCTTGTTCTTTTCATGCTGTCATCTCATGGATGATAAAATGGGTCAAGATGTGTTTTTAAGTTAAACACTTGTTGGAGATTTGCAGGTCTGATGTATACAGTTATGGTGTGGTATTATGGGAAATCATCACCGGAAAGATCCCTTGGGATGATCTCAACCCGATGCAGGTATGATTTTCTTTCCATCTCATTATATATACTAATACTGTTTGAAACAAACCAAAACGTTGATTTCAAAAGACAAACATAACTTTTCTAAAAGCAAAAGTGATACGTATGTATATTTAATTTGACATAGGATGCATCAATATATACTATCTCTTAAGAGCATCTTGAATACATACACTAAAAATAAATACTATCTTTGTGACATATTCTAAGTTTCTAACACTAATTACTACTAGTATAATGTGTGCACTAAAAGTCAACACTAACTCATTTTTTTATCATTAAAATATATAGTGATAATGCAACAAATGAGAGATATATCTAATGTAATATATATCAATATTGAACTTGTTTGGAAGAGGATCATATATATTTGTATTTTATACAAATTTATATTTAATTTTTAATATATATATATAGAGTAGGGATCCACTGAGAAGTAAATTAAAATAAGAAGTGGTGAGAAGTGACCAAAGCCGAGCATTTGAGATGCAACGACTTGCATTAGATGCATTTCTATTCATATAGATGCAACATCTTGAGTTTCGAAAGTTAATTTGATGTATAGATGGTGCAAATTGATTTTCATGATTTCGGCATATGCAGAGGAACAAAAAACAAGAGAAATCATGAAATGCATCTAATATACGTATATGCATCTGATTAAAAGCTAGAAAATACACTATGGTGCGTTATAATGCATCTAAGATTATAGGGATGCATTTAATTTAGGTCGGTGCATCTCGGATTTGCGGTTATAGTTCTTCTTATTCATTCTTATTTGATCCTAACTCTATATATATATATATATATATATATATATATATATATATATATATATATATATATATATATATATATATATATATATATTAATATATTAATATAGATATGGTGAAATTGTTGAGTTTTAAACGGATGAATAGCGTTTTAGTGTGACGAATAGTATAACACTATATTTAGTGTTTTTCCCTCATTTAATATTTATCACACTAAAATAGTGTATGATTTAATGCTACATTTGGATGACATATTTTGCAATTTATCACTATTATTGTGTAAAAAGATACATTTAGTGATGACATCGGAGATGCTATTATAAGTTTCAAAATATAGTTAGTTGGGTTAAAGCTGAATTTTTGTTTGTTTGACATCAAAAGTCAAAGAGATTCAAAATGCCAACATTTGTGATTTTGCAGCTTTGTATATATATATAACAGTCGGTCGGTCACCACACTTACAGGTTATCGGAGCTGTAGGATTCATGAATCAACGGCTAGAGATTCCGAATGACATCGATCCCGAATGGGTTGCTCTTATCGAAAGTTGTTGGTCTAGGTTTGTCCCATATTAAACTTTTGTAGCCGCTTATTATTCAATGATATCCAGAATAAATGGACTACGCGTTCTTTGTTTTACTAAATTGTATGTGTATATCTCGACTAAAATTACAAAAAAATTGATGCACAGTTATTCTAGCTTTCAACGTGAAATATTCATCCTAACCTAACATGTCGATTTATGTGAAGTAATGCAACAACTATCTTATTTTTTTTCTTGCTACCAGTGAACCACAGTTTCGTCCAACATTTCAAGAAATCATAAGTATGCTGAGAGATTTGCTGAGGAAGTTTACTATTCTACACAGAGATAAGAAATCATAAGTACACATTTTAATAAAAGGGTCCGCTTTGAAGTTGTGTCTGTTTCTTTTTCTAATTTTCAATAATTTTTTTCTTGTAAACTACAGTTCTTCATAAGATAATCATAAAGGTATGTAAATGGTTTTTCTTTCAATTTGACATTTGTTTTTGTTGGATATATTGTGTTATGATAACGCTAGTCTAAAGCGTTTTATGTCAAAACAAAACATATACGCAAGCATTGCAAAGTCATAAACTATATATGCTGAGCCGAAACGTTGAATCATTTGTGAAAATTTAAGTTAAGGATTGAATCATGTCTTAATAAGATTAACATCTAGTTCATGTGAACTTTAGGTTATCTTACACGTACGATTGTATCATATGAACGTAACGTAACATGATTAGTTTGCCACAATTTTGATACTGAGATTAAGTTAATACATCTTGATGTAACATTTACTCATCTTGATGCACATTTTTTCTCGCAGAAGCCGAAATTGGCTAGGACATTATGGCTAATTGATTCTATTAGTTTCTTTCAGGATGCTCTGAAGAACATAGTGATCATGGTATATGCAAAGCTGAAGCCATACGTGTGTTTTTACTTCAATAAACGGATTCTTTTTGTGATTTAACTCGCACAATAAGTGTATGGATCATTTTCAAAACGTGACCAACACCAAAATAATAATAATAATAATAATAATAATAAATAATAATATATTGAAAAAATCGTTAAACCCAAGCACCTTTAGTATATTTGAAGTTTATGAATACCGGCTTAATTGATTACCAATAAAGAGAAAAGATTTTTCTTAAAACTTAAAAACTTAAAAATGAATAATGTTATATACCTAAAGAAACTTTTATGTGTTTAATTTTGTTTTTTATTTTTTGCCTAATATTGCTAGTAGTCACAACTAATTAGATATATATAATCATTCACATTCTAATCTTGTAATTCTTTTTTTTAAGTCTCTATTTGTGGGTTTTCATAAACGTTACATTTTGATAATTTTACGACGTATACTTAAACATTATACGAAAGATTTAATTAAAATATCGCAACTATAATTATCTGCCATTATAAAATCTCGTCATTATGCACGGATGCTCTTCTATATTTTATAAAATACGATAAAACATTGCCTAAAATGCGGTCTTTAAGAAAAGGTCATGTCTGGTTCAGAAATAAGTTTCAAACAGTGACTTTTCTAAAAAGAACAAAAGTCAGAAATTTTATTTGTTTCGTATTCACTAAAAAACATTGGCAAATGGGAATTGATTTGCACTTTTTTTTTTTATTGAAACATTTTAAGTATCACATTAGATAGTTGTACTATATTTACATCCTGCTTTAATAACTTGTATAGTAAATGTGCAAATAAAAAAAATGATACAAATCACCTCCATTTCAAAATAAATGGTGTCTCACAAAACAACAAAATGAATAAAGATAAATCAAATTATAAACACCTTTATTAGAAAAACTATAACTAATTTGTATAGATTTATTTTATTATATTGCAATAATTACACAAACCGACCTTAGCTCAGTTGGTAGAGCGGAAGACTGTAGTTGTTCAACTGGTATCTTTAGGTCGCTGGTTCGAATCCGGCAGGTCGGATTTCTGTTTTTCTTTTTATTTTTTCTAATGTTTAACGTTATAATTCACACATTTTATTAATCAGTGGTAAGTGTGAGATCTATCATATGAATGTCCCTTTATTTGATTTTGCGTTGAAAACAATATAACATGTTACGTTTTACAGGCGAGTTCAATGAGATTGTATTTGACATGCATGCGAAACACGTGAGAGGCTACTTTGTGTCTACAGGTACATGATATTGTGCTATGAGAAACACGCATCGATTATTTGTGCAACAATAAACTTGCAATGTTAAATATATAGTATCGCTACATCATTGTATATTTTGGTTGCAGAATTTTCCTTGTCAAGAAGTCGAATGGCATAACAAACCGGAAGTTGATATGAAGTATGAGTTTCAAACTAATATTAGTTATTTTAAAGTGTTAGCTTCGTAATGCTGATTTTATATCTTGAAAATGCTGTTTTTATGTTTTTTGTATTTTCAGAACTAGCCCGGAGCTTCTGTTGGGCGATAATTCTATAATTAGTCTTATGATTAGTAAGGTATATTATACGGTTACATACGATTATGCATGATTATTTTATAATACTTCCGGTTTTTGAAGAGGTTTTTGCAATCAGAATTTTGCAGTTTATTATATTTATTACGAGTGATGAGTGATATTTAGACTTATGTTTTTATTCGAAAAAAAAAAAGATAAAATAGGTCAATCATGTTATATATGGTCTGAAAACGTTAAATTCTCATGTTTTTTTTTTGTTTAAATGCTTATTTGTTTTCCCGTGTGTTTAGTAGACAAAAAGCACGAATGAATAATGAATGACAGAGTATTTACATGGTTCACCATATCAACCGTTGTGTAATTGTGTTACGACGTATGATGTGATATATCGACAGGTTGAAACTGAACATAGGAAGTGTCATGGTATTTGTAGCACAAAACTTTCTTCAAGTTATCCATATCCATAACTCTAATATTTCTAGATCAAAAACGATTAACTTGATGGTTACCAAGTATTAGCATAGTGAATGCATAATTGCTCACAAATTAAATTGCACACGTTGTTGCTGGATTCTCTCTACCTTCAAGTAGAGGTACGTGTCCTTTCCCATACCTTGATGGAATTAGGTATTGTCGTTGTTGTTGTTGTTGTTAAGGGCGCAACTATAAAATTATTACATTTCTTTTTTGTTATTATAACTCAAAAACATGATTTTAAATTCTTTTCATTCACTCTTTTCGCAACTCAAAGAGCATGACTCCCTCTTGCACTTGAACTTCATTGTTTGCACCATACACAAACGCTCTCTCTATACATCATTAGTGGCCAAGTGCTTGAAAATTGTAATGTGACATTATCATGTACGTAAATATCAGATGTTAATTATGCTCAGTTAAACGCTTCACACACTATTTCATGTATGGGTGAGTACGGTTCAGTTTGGGTCGGTTTTTGACCGAAAACGAAATCGAACCAAAATATTCAGTTTTTACAAAACCCAAAATCAAAACCAATCGGTTTGCTCAATTTTGGGGCTATCTGCACTCTGAACAAGTTATAGTTTTTTTAGGAGAGGTAACCAGATCAGCTAGTGACTGAACCATGAAAAAAACATGTTATATAACAGATGGTATGGATATTTTAATTAGGAAAACATTACATTAAGAGCACTAGGTACAGTCTCGTGCCGTGGGTGGTGCCATGAGAAAAAGTGATGCCACATCAGCACTTTTTTCTTATGGCACCAGTTTTGGCTATGGCACCAAAACCCCCCTCCCTAGCATAACACCAGTTTTCTTGTGCCATGGTGCACAATTTTTTATTTATTTGTTTTTTTTAACAAAACAAATCTTAAACACACAATTTACCATTGTTAAACAATCTTAAACACATCAACAAATTTTGATATCCCACAATCAACCAAATCTTAAACACACCCATATATCAAAATTCAGATTACAAATGTATAATTTAAGGCCCATCATAGAACCCTTAAACTTAATGATATAAAAGGCTTGGATAGCCCAAACAAAAATACCAGCCCAAACACACCCACCCTTATCAATATTAGGTTGTCTTCTCCATTTCTTTTTTAGCAGCGCCAGCCAACTGCAAAAAAAACACGCACACATACAAAAAGAAGAAGAAGCAGATCACACAAACGCATCAAAACACAAACAAAAAAGAAATAAAAGAAAAAAAATATTGCTTCGGCGTGAGCTGGTGGCCACGGCGCCAAGACCCACCAGCCCAGTCTCGGTGTGGTGTCTCGTGCCATAGGGTTGCGCCGAGGGTGATGGCTCAAGCCAACAGCCCTTGTACCCGGTGCTCTAACAGATGGTATGGTTTCCAAAATTCCATTGTAGCAACAAAAAAACCTTCTCTGTATTATATACAACCCATAAATTTACAAAAGCTAATTATCAGACATGCCAAGTATTTTAACTTTTACTACTTTGCTGACCGTATACACAGCTGAAGCTGCCTAGACTGGCATAACTCTATTGGATTTCTATAGGTTACGATCTGAGCCAATTTTCCATGTGAAAAAACAACACGTGCAATGCTAAAAGAATCGCCTTTTTCAACAGCAAACTGCCACTCTCTTACACTTATACAAAACCAGTCTTTCCGTGCAAGTGAGGTTGCTTTAACTTCGATGTACTCCTTGCTATCATCCTTACCTTCAACAACTATATCATACGGCAGTCCGGATTCTTTGTCCTCATTGACCCATTTCACAATTTTGTCACCGAGTTTTTCAGAAAAGTATTTGAAAGCCACACGTTCTCCAGTCCTCCCAGTGACATGTTGTGGGCTAAATGTATGCTTTCCATCATATCTGATTATTGCAGAAGATGCAGAATTCATATCAGGTGATTGTATATTCTTTATGTAGCGTGATTGATCTCTGAAACCAACATCCGGAGAGACTACATCCTTAATAATTCCAGACTCCGATTGGTCTTTTGATGATTCATCATCTTCCAAGATCATCAAAGTTGTCGTCAAGGCAGGACCTTCATATGTGATTATCGTAGAAGATCCAGCATTCATATCAGATGATTGTATACTCTTTCCATAATGTGATTGATCTCTGGATCCAACACCCATATCAGAAGAAACTATATCCCTATTAATTACAGGTTCGGATTGGTCTTTTGAAGATTCATCTTCATCCAAGATCACCGAGTTTTTAAGGCAGGACTTTCTTCGATGATCCAGTCATCACCACTTTCATGTAATCCTTCTGTAACATCCCAACTAATTCCAGCGTGAGTAACATCTTTCGTCTTTGATACATCTTCAAACCTTGGTGCGAGTTTCCAATGGACAGGTGGCCAACTTGATTTTTTTTCAAATTTCTTGGTGGTAGTTAACTCCGGAGGATTTAAACCTTCTTCTGGTGATGACGTGGACACTAACGACCACTGTGATTCTTCACTTGGAAGAGTCGGTAGCTTTTGGCTATTTGTAATAAAGAATTCCATTTTCTCCTCTGTAAAACCTGATTTTGCCATTGTTGTGATCATGTAAAGGAAATTGGCTAAATGCAACTCGTGAATTCCAGCAAGTAAAAGATGAGAAAGCTCCATGAAAAGCGGGTGAGAATCGGATTTTTGGGTTGCATACAGGACGTTGTCTTGTAGAAGACAATTACACTCACATAGGTTATTAGATTCAATCCCATATTTCTTTATGACATTCTTGTATAACAACTTCTCAACCACCACAATTTGCAGAGAATGCAGGTTGTCAAATCCAGAAAGCTTGAGTTCTGAGTATTCAGTTGGATGGATGCTAAAAATGTATCGCTGCGCATATGGGAGAGCCCAGTTCACCAATGAAGTTTTATAACTATTATCTGCCAGGTCATAGTATATTGCTTCACGGGTCACGACCTACAAAGAAAGTACCTACAGTTATTAGTAAAACACATCCATTTTCGACCGATTGATCCTAGTATCATTAGTGGATCACATCCATTATTGACCTATTGTTAACAATAATGTACACATATTCTCCTTAGTTTGTTCACATTGAAATATCTTTTAGATATAGTCAAAGTCAAACATTAACTGTTTAAAAACTCTAAAAACATGACAAAAAGTGTTTAAACACTATAAGATGACCCGTTTTGAGACAGACACGCCCATTTAGTATAAGGTGTGTGAGTTTAAGAATTGTGTGTGTATGTGTGTGCGTACGTGTGTGTGAGAGAGAGTACCTCAGAAAGAGAAGGGATTCCCAGTCTCCGAAATAAAACAGAAACTTTATCCTGAAGCAACTGTTTTTCTTCGTTATTAAGATCCCCCAAACATAGAAAATCAATGTTGTTCGCGTTCATGAATTCCTTTCTTAACTGCTCATCATCGCACCAACATATGAGACCGGGTGATTGATGCAACGACACCCATTTATCTTCAACAGTTGGAAGAATCCTCATTTCCTTTTCCAACATACTCTTCTTCAAGTAGTCAATATCATCAGAACTTATAAACCCACAGTCTAGTCCGATGCTCCATTTTTGGAAAACTTGAAAAACCCAACACATCAAACAGAAGAGTCATGAAAACAAACGAAATCGCAAATAAAATAATGGGAAAAATTGTTGTTATTAATTTGGCTTAAATGAAAAGTGGACACTGTTCCCACTGTTATAAAAAAAATTATGGAACCTTTTTTTACCCAAATCTGTTTGCTGGTTAACCCAATCTGTTTTGGCCCAGCTCAAAATTGACCCATTTTGACGAAACCCAACTACCCATTTTGCTACATATAGTATATGCATGAACAAGTATGACTATATGGCTGTACTCACTGTTTTAGCTGCTTGTGATGGCAAACTCCTGCTTGATAACTCTATCAAAGACTGAAGGTAGCTAAGCAAAGGAGGATTTTCAGCTACTCCAAACTCGTATACAAAGAAATAGTGGAGACCAGGGTAAACATTGCATAACATCTTGCTAGAAGAACAATGTGTCATATTTTGGTCACACTGAGGATAGGCTAACTTTGTTTGTTCCATTGAAGAAAATATAGAATCATGCCAATATACTTCACTTGGAGATAAGAATAAACCAGATACGACTTCAAGTGTGGAATTAAAGGAGTAAGGAACAAATATAAAAGCTCGAGAATGCAAACTTTCCACTATCTTCTGCTTTGAGATGCTCATCTCATTCCATATATATGTGTAGAGCTTTAACATTTGGGATATGCTGCTAACAATAATAATATGTAAACAAGCATGTCAAAGGACCAAGGAAATAGCAACAGTTCAAATAAGTAATGAATACACAAAAAAAAAAATTAAAAAAATAATAATAAAATAATAATAATAATAATAATAATAATAATAATAATAATAATAATAATAATAATAATAATAATAATAATAATAATAATAATAATAATAATAATAATAAAATAAAATAAAATAAAAATCTCCTGAAGGAAAAAAAAATAAAGTAATACCTGGCCCTGAAAGGTTTCTCAGATCTCCTCCAAACTTCAAGAACAGATAAAGCATCATCAAGATTGACCGTATCCTTAAAGCCAATATCATTTAATAGCTTCACATTGTTTACCTGTTCAACCATAACCCGTATCAGGAATATTAGTAATGAAGTTCATCAGTCCTGAATAATAGCTACATGCAACTATACATTTGCACACAAACTAACCTTTGGAATACAATATGGTGCATTATCACCAAGAACAGCATGCACCGTTTCACAATTATGGAACAAATCTTTTGGAAAGTGAAGTTGATCATCCATACTGGAAGCTAACCACCGAACACCATGAAGAATTCTTATAACAGAAGCTTTGAAGGGCTTGTATTGTCCTTTTTTGATGCAGAAACCTGTTAATTTATCACTGAAATAATCATCCCATAGTGTATCAAGTACCTCTAAAAGGTACTTACCCTTTTCCCTATCACCAGTTGAGGAAACATGTGACAATAAATGTAATAACTCTTGAGGATCCCAGTCTTTGACAATAGATCCTGAAGATATACAACGGTCATCTAACATCATCTTCTTAACTACGGTATCAGATATGTCCTTGATACGCTTTTCAACTTTAACTATTTTCACAAAATCGGTGACCCCTAATTCCTGTAGGAATTTTCTCCATTTTAGTGTTCTGTCAGGAAACGATTTGAAAACCGGGTGTTTTAAATAGCTAATATCAATCTCAAACCATTGTGTATCAGTGCCAACAACCAATTTGCTCATATCAATTGGATTCCCGAATTCTTTACTAAAATGGATTGGAACATCAGCAAGTCGTTTGCACCCGTGATTTGTGGATATAAAAGCACTGTTACGCAACTTCGAGAGAATGTGTTCCTTCTGTACAAGACACTCGGAACAAGTTGTTTCTAGATGAAACATTATGAAAGAAAGATACTCAATCATCAATTCTTTATTTCTTTTCACAAAATTTTCATCAGAAACAACTGGTAAGATGTGCCTTTTTAAAACGTCGTGTGAAGACAACCGCTGGACACCAACCTTGTAAAGCAGCTGGGTTATGTTTTCAACATGAGAATCATTGAAAAGTGCAGGATTAACTATTTTAAGCTTTAGATACAACTTCTTAAAGGCTTCGAGACGATGATCGGGATCGGGATCAGTATGCAGCCATATTGTACCTTTCCGAATCGATGCATAGCTACCATCCATAAGAGGAATAAATGGTAATTGGCAAAGAGAGCTTATGACATCAGACTGATTTCCATTAACCGTCATCAAATAAAGAGTATTAAGCCAAGAGGATAACCATTTGAGACCCATTGATTTCAAAGAACCAGCACTACATAAAGATGTCATAAGTTGGATAAGAATTGTGGGTCCACACTCTTTAATTCCTAAAGCTCGAGCCAATGAATCCGTTAAAACAATATCTTTATTCAAATACCCCAAACCAAGATGCTCTTTTATCAAACTATCAGGCAACAAAGACCTAGTTTTTTCAGTCCAGTTTCTCAGTACTTTAGATGGAGGGACCCACTCATTTCTGTCCCCTTCTAGAAGCAAACAGTTCGACTTAAGCAACTTAGAAAGAATTTTATGAGGTAGTTGAGAAAAAAACCCATGCACTTCCCCTTCAAGTGGAACAAAGCTCATAAAGATAGAAACACCCTTTGCGGGATTCTCTTTAAAACAAGGAAGACTACAGAATGACAGCTCAGCACTAACAAACAAATTTGGAAACTCAGATAGCAACCATTTGTTCCATGGGCTATTTCCATCAACTTCTTCCCTTGATGAGGGAAGAGTAAAATCTGCTTGAATGATAAATTTAAGACCATAATTTCGTAAAGGAAGAAAAGCAAAAACAGGTTGTTGGTCAAGCTTCGAGATGTAGTTTCCATTATTTAAATCCTCCTAACATAAATGCCACTGATATTTCGGTTGTTTGGACATCATGGCGCATATGACTTGCTTTTAGTTTACGAGATTTGACAAACCAAGCCATCTTTTCTTTCCCGGTAGAAACATTTACTATACCATCTCCAATAACTTCTTTCCTCATTACAGTGAGTGAATCATTTAAAAGGTTTCTGAATTTGATACACTTAAGACGATGAAGGAAAAGTAACAGGGATGGATGGAGATTAGAAAACATGGAAATGAGATTTTCAACTGAAAAGGCTTCATTCTTCTTTGATCTGAAAGGTAGGATAATGTACGTATTCCAGCGTTTCTCATCCATTGGGTCAGTATCCAGAGAAACCAACTTGCTAAACGAATCAATGCGACAAGGTGGTATAACTGTCGGCAAAACAAAACCAATTTGACCGCTTACATCAAATTTGATATGGAACCCATTAGAATGGATTTCTGGAGCATCAGTAACCTGCAAATAGATCAAATAAAATATGCCATGAAATCAAGATGCAAGCAATCCTTTAGTTATAGCATATCAAGATGCAGTCCATGCTTACTTTGTGTATCAAGATATGAGGAATCCTTTGTGTACCTCATTCCCTAAATCCTTTGTTGTGAATTACTTAGCAATGCCTAAACGATATCAACGTATTGAATCAGTCTGACTTGTATCTTACAGATCGAAATGGAATGGCGATGAATAGTTCATTCCACGTGAATGGACGCTTTTACAAACGCGGCTACTATTTGACAGATGAAATCTATCCTAAGTGGTCCACATTTGTTAAAGCATACCCGTATCCAACCGACCCAAAGGAAAAGAGATTTAAGAAGTTACAAGAGGGGGCGAGAAAGGATGTCGAGCGAGCTTTTGGTGCTCTCAAAGGAAAATGGAAAATTCTCGATCGACCTCTCCGAGCTATGACTAAAGCGAAGATTGCCAATCAGGTTCTTGCGTGTGTTATTTTGCACAATATGGTTATAAA
The DNA here is from genome assembly GCA_019973895.1 of Chrysanthemum seticuspe. NCBI lineage: Eukaryota > Viridiplantae > Streptophyta > Magnoliopsida > Asterales > Asteraceae > Chrysanthemum > Chrysanthemum seticuspe. The sequence continues at coordinate 84,132,974 of BPTQ01000004.1, forward strand.
ACGCGAAGGGAGGGCAATCTCACCGGTTCATATAATGGATGAGCCGGTCCAGCCAGTGTTCGACAACAGTGTGGTAGCGGAGTTACTAAACGAAGTTCTCCATGACCGTCTTCGATATGATCTCACGGAGCACTTAGCACGTCAATACTTGCCGCATCTCGATGATTAGTGGGTTTTTTTTTTTTTTTTTTTAATCTAGTTTTTTTTAAGTATTATGTTATGTTTCTTTTTTTTAAGTATTATGTAATGTGTATTTTTTTTAAGTATTATGTAATGTTTTTATTTTTAATGAAATGGTATGTTTTTAATATAAAAAAAATTAAAAAATAAAAATAAAAAAAATCGGGTACTAGGGTACCACTCCCTCCAAATCAGGTAGTGTTAAGGTAAAATTGGGTAGTTTTGAGTTGAAGGATTTTTATTGGATAGAGGTAATGTGGCACATAGGGTATTAGGGTACCACTCCCTCTTCCCTTACAAATACAATTAATGATTGATTGTGATTGGATAAATTATATTATTACAAGAAATTGTAGTAAAACAAAACATTTTAACGACAACTCTTAAGGCTGTTGTTAGCATTGCCCAGTGGGCATTAGATAACAAAAACCTTAAAAAACAATAAATGTTTACCACGGCTTGATTGTTTTAAATTTTAACACACAAGCATCCACATCGACATATATATAATGACATGGCATGCCATGTCAGCAAAGAATGCCAACAAAGATGCCATGCCACAACACATTGACCAGTTAAAAAATCCCACATTTGAACATCAAACTTACTTTAGTACCCTTAGTTAAGAATAGAAAACTTTAGTACATTGATTGGTTATTGGACCTATGTATAGTACCCTTTTATGCTTTTGCGCTAGAATAAGGGGTGATAAGTGAGAAACCTTGTCCTCTAATTTACACGGAGTAAATCATGAGTATTTATACCAAACTAAGAAAATATTTACGTATGAACCCTATGATTAAGCATATTTGACAAGATGAGCCTATCCACAAGTGCAAATTATGTTTGTTTAGATACAATAAAATAAACAGTGAAACATATACATCTAGCGGTTAGAGAATAGTCTATTATACCCGGAATACTGATTTGAAGCCGATGCCCTTTTTGCCAATATATCCAGCACTAGGTTCTTTCTTTGTTGAATTGCCAACATCACAGAGTGCTTTGATGTTTTCAGCTGAAAATCCTTGTTCATTATTCAGGACTACAACGCCTGTTTCTTGAAGAATGAAGGTAAGTGTTGGCTCCACATCACATGGGTACACATTGTCATCAGCATTTTGAACCTAAACATGAGCCGAAGAGTGTTACATAGCACAGGATAAAAATGAAAAAATAAAAAATAAAAAATAAAAATTAAAAATTAAAGCATATAAAAGGATGGGCTTACGAGTTCGAGTAGAAAATGTGAGTCCTGAGAATACAGCTCTTGAGAAAGACACTGTAGTGCTCTACCTAAACGAGCATGTTGTTTCTTCAAAGTGTTAGCTTCCTTAGCCGAGGTATCTGGATTCAGACCAAATTCTTCTTTCCTAATTAACTCAATAATCTTCTTAGCTGAGTCATTTTCATTACTATTATCCTTACCTTCGGCAACAGTATCACACCTCACAGAATTCTCACCAAGTTTGGCAGATTTGAAAGCCAAAAGTTCTGCTGCACTCCAAGTTATGACCTGCCATGGGGTGACCGTGCCCCAACTTAGCTGATCTTTCTCAGATGAACTAGCCTTTGAGCCAACGGGTATTGCAGAAATTCCAGCATTCGTATCAGAAGAAAATACATTCTTTCCATAATCTAACTGACCTTTAAGACCAACATTTATAACAGATACATCCCTACATATTCCAGAATCTGGTATGTCTTTTAAACATACATCTTCTTCCAGGATCAAGGAAGGTACCTTTGAAGCTGAATTTTGTCCACTAATCCGGTCACCGTTACATGGTAGTTCAGAATATTTAACCTTTTTCAACCCACTTTGTTGATCTCTATTGATTAAATTAAATGAAGTAGCATTTGGCCTGTCAGGTCTAGTAAATGCAGAAAATCCAGGCCTGTTATGTTTAGTAAATGCAGAGAACCCAGGCCTGTCATTTCTAGTAAATGCAGACAATCCAGTATTATTGCCAAAGATCATAGAAGGCATCTTTGATGCTGGTTTTTGTTCAATAATAGGGTCACCATTGCTCAGTAATTCGGATTTATTAACCTTTGTCACCGAATTTTGTTGATCTTTATTGCTTAAACTAACCAAAATACCATTCGGCCCGTCAGGTATAGCAAATGCAGAAAATCCAGTATTCCTATCAGATAAAATTATACTCTTACCATTATCTAACTGACCTTTGAAGCCAAAATTCATATGGGTTCCAGTAGCTTCATCTTCTTTCAAGATCACCTTGGCTGGGTTTTCTTCGATGATCAAGTCAACATTATTCTTGATCAATCCCTCTGAAACTTTCTGTCTGGTTTGATCTGTATTAATTATTAAATGCTTTTGCCTTAGATGCACGAACATCTTGCCTTTTCATAATGCCAGCTTTCTCTTCATTATTACTTTTAGATGAATGTTTTTCGTGATCAACATCGCCTTTATCACTATAAATATCTGTTCTACTACCAATGTCATTGACTACTTTAGATTCTTCATTTTCCACATCAGCAGGGGAATGACTAGTCGATTTATCATTATCTTGATCAAATTCAGATGCCTTCTTCGATTCAGTAGAAGAAAGGGTATGATAATCATTTTTCCATTCCATTATACCAAGAGACAACCCCAATTCATGAAGCATTACACGCTGTTCCGTGTTTCTGCATTCGCTTAAAATGGCTGACGGAGCATCTTTGACAACGAGGCGAAATCCCGAAAGTAACAAATCAGTGGCAAAGCAACGATATTCTGCCGGTAGATAAGTCAAACAATCTAGAATATATATTGATGCAGTAGATATCCCATTATCAACTTGATTTGTAATAAAAGAACTATTACAAAGAACTATTGATAGTACAAAGAACTATTGATAGTACAAAGTGAAGTTGTAATAAAAGTGTTGTATGTCTGTATTTTTTTAGTATAGATGTTAAGTATAGAAGTGATAGAATCAAGTATAGAATGCTTGTAATTTTTGTCAAGTTTATTTGTTAGGCTCTTTAAATCATCATGGGAAATGTCCATGGGGGTTTAAATAGTCTTGTACACTTTTTGTGATTAATAATAGTTCTCCTTTCACAAAAAAAAACTTGATTTGCATCTTTCACTATTGCTTTAAGCGCTTGTTCCGCTTGGCACTTTAACAGAAATGTAGGAACATATCTTTCACCATTATACAAAGCAAACAGAGAGAGCAAATTTAGTGCTGTTTGGAAAGAAGACCCCTGACTGGAAGCTTCTAGAAAGGAATCCACTGTGGCTGTATGATCAACACGTATCACATTCCCGCTTTTAGTCACCAAACAAAGTAACTCTTTGGGAGTTGTCTCGTTTGATAACCATGTGGTAAGTGGGCCAAGTGATGGGGCAAATAAAACATCCCAATTCGACCATGTATTCAAATCTGATAACATCGGAGCCTTGAGAAAGGCTTCAATTGCATCTTTAGAAGAATGACGTGTTTCAGAGATACTGTTTACACTTTCAGAAACCAGACTGATTTTGTTAGTTTCTGCACCATCCTTAAGGGCTTTTGGAGAACCTTCTTTACCTAATTTAGAAGGTAGCTGCTTCTCAACATTCTGAAAGGTTAAATTTCCAGTTTTTGATACATCATGTGAAGCTTGTGCTACTGGCGCATCCAATAGATAATGGGACAGGCAAGCTTTTATAGAAGGCTTATCAGTCATGGAGTACTTTTTGAATAATATAGGTAATGTGTGTTTTGTCTTTGAGGTTACATCAATACCCTCTGAAGCTGTCACTGATTCTTCTTGTTGCTTGAAATTTTGGAAAGTATCATGCATAAACTTATTACTGATTTTGGTGCCCGGGGAACTCTGCCCAACGCCATCTCTTTTAAGAATCTTGCGGCTTAGAAAAGCTGTGCAGTTTATCGCATCAGATTTTCTCTTTTTAACTAATATATTATCAAGTGAAGGGCTCCCGATGAATTGCTCAGAACTTTTCATATTTTGAGATGAGTTTTTTCTTTGACTAGGCAAGCATGTTCCATCCTCATGATTGCTTTCAATATCATAATTATTGTCTTCTGAAGATAGCTTGATGTGTTCAGATACGGCACTAAGATTTTCTTCCAACGGCTTCTTCTGTGACATGAGAACAGGAAGTTCCATGATTTTGCTTCCCATATTTGATAGACACTTTTTATATTTGGCATTTTCCAATGACCTTGCTTGCAGAATCCAACCAATATACAAACCTACACGAAAAAATTTACTTTTGTTATCAACTTGATGGCCATACATATTTCATTTTGTAGAAAACGGATATTGCAATGGGTAAGAATATACAAATAACACTCCTTCACTTGGGACAAAAGTAGAGAGAGAGACGGGGTTTTCGTCGATAGAGGGGTGCTTTCTAATTCTGAAGTTAATCTAAAGTCCGTTTTTATATGCAAACAGTTAAGTCCATGTATGAAAAATATGTATATATATATATATATATATATATATAGGCGTTGGTTCCATTGAGAAAGTTTTTAGATTGAGAAGGTTGAGAAGCATTTTGAGCCATAGAAATCAATTACAAGTCACTAATTTAAATAAAAAGGGTAAACTAGTAATTTGAATCATTAAGGAATTGATTAAGGAATCAAGACCCCTATTTACGTTTCTAATGTTTAAAATTTGATGGCACGATCATTTTTGTTCCTATATTTACGTTTCTAATGTTTAAAATTTGATGGCACGATCATTTTTGTTCCTATGTGGAAAATGATAAATGAACCTAACTAAAGAGGCTTAAAAGGAGACCTAATGCATAAATGTATTGTACAATAACAGTACTGTACAATACATTTATGCATTAGGTCTCCTTTTAGGCCTATTTAGTTAGGCCCATGTATCATCACTCTAATTATTAAGTATCTATGCTTAAGTGATTCACTTTCTTTTTTTTTAATTTATTATTAGTTACCAATTAAAATACAAGTTATTCGAAGATTAAGATGCTTTTGGGAATCTCATAACCACAAATAAATGAAATATTTTTTAAAATATATGATTCAAGTTTTTTAATTTTAACATGTATTACATGCAAGTTTTGGGGTTTGAATCATAAGACATTGTAGCTTTATAAATTGAATCTTTGGAATTAATAACTTTATTTTGCATCATCTGTCAATCTTTGAATCATGCATTATTCATTTGGGGTTTATGAATCATAATCGAATTGATGAATCAACAAATAAATTGTTAGTGTTTTCCCTTGAATAATATTTGAATTTGTGAATCAAAAGTAAGTTATTGTTTTATTATTTGAATCACTCCTTAATGAAAAGCAAACCGATGGAATGATTCACTTATTATTATCTTTTATCAAATTTTACTAGTTGATATAATAGTGAATCAAACCATATCTATAATAATATAAAAGGATTGCTTATTTATATAATCATCACGTTAATAAATAATAAGAAGTTGAAGGGAATGTTATTAATTGTATTAAATATTTCTTGGCAACTGAAGGTGACGAATTGAACACAAAGAACCAGAACCGATCGAATAGAAAAATGAATTAGGAGGTGAAAATTAATGATGCATTAAATCAGTTTAAATGTAAAGAAAAAAGAACCGATTGAATAAAAAAATAATTAGGAGGTGAAGATTAATGAGATGCATTAAAGTAGTTTGAATGAAAAGAAAATATAGAATTTTGAATGCCTATTATGCCCTTGTATTAGTTTAGTAAAATGAACGATTAAGATTGCTTCTCATTCTTCTCAATCTAAAACTGTTCTCAATCGATCCGGACTCTCTCTCTCTCTCTCTCTATATATATATATATATATATATATATATATATATAGGGAAGGGTTATTTTCAGAACCAAATAAATTGCGAGAACTGCGAGAACCACCATCAACCAATCAGATTTTTTTGAATATTTAGTTTTAATATTTAATTCAAAAGGGTATTTTGGTAAAATTACTTTTTAATTTTATCTTTTATTTTTTTATTTAAAAAAGACGTTTTTTTTCCCGAAATTCTAGCTTTTTTTTTTTTTTTTTTTTTTTTTTTTTTTTTTTTTTGTACATGTTTAAAAATCAATATTTGCACATGTGTTTTGCATTACGTAAAAATTGTATTTTTTGTTTATGCACAGGTGTTTTGTATTTGCACACGTATCTTTAAAAAATATTACATAAATAAGTATATACAAACAACAAACATTTATTAATAGATTGATACAATTTTATACAAACAACATAAATCTACACATGTGTTTTTAATCTACACATGTGTATTTAATCCTTGTGCACATGTGTTTTTAATCTATACAACATAAATATTTTTTGTATTTTATACAAAAAATTACATAAATCTACACAACATAAATTACAAAAAATTACATAAATCTCAAAAACTGTAAAAACACATATGCACTCTCAATAACACATATGCACATGTGTTTTTAATCCTTGTGTACATGTGTTTTTAGTCTACACATGTGTTTCTAATACTTATGCACACGTGTTTTTATCGTCTCGCTCATCTTAACAAAGATGATAAACGTTATACAACAAATTATCTTCAAGCATCTGTATGTGCATCCACTTGTTAATCTTCAATGCTATTATCATCTTCAATTACCTGAAACAAGCACAAACAAAAATCAAAAATATAGAAAAATATGATACATGTGTTAACAACATAGACGCATGTTCAAACCCCTTCTAACACATTAATCTGAAATTTAGAAAAATAAATATAACACATAGATCATAAATATAAAAAACACATTTGCCGCACCTTTTGTTATCATATTGTATCTGCAGCACCTTTTGCCTAATATATAATTTAATCTTTTAAAATTATAGAGTATTATAAAGAATATAAACCAATCAATGAACCAAATCATACTTTTTCAATGCTCCATAAACTAAAGACGTTGACATCTCTCGAATCGGCATTGCAAACCTTGAACTTTTTGATCTATTTTTTATTATAATTAGTTAACATATAAATCACTGAACTTATAAAGACAAAAAAGGGACATTGCATTTCGGATAGCAAATACAAGTGCTAAAATATAGAAAAAAAATAAAAAGCTTGCGTGCGCATCTTGAGTCATTGATCTGCCTTGTCAAAGATGATAATTTTGAAAGGTGGGCAAGCAAATAGAGGTGGACCATAAAATAACATATGTGGATATTGCACCAACAAACAAATTCACCTTAACAGAGAATCACATAATTGCTTCACCTTATCCTCAACCAATCAAAATGAACAATCTTGGATTAATGGATTTGCAAAACCAATGAAAAAATTCCTTGTTGTCCCCATGCGTAGATGATTGAAGACGAATGAAAAAAATCCCTTTTGCAAAACCAGAACTCATAGACAACCGAATTAAATTACATGTTTTTTTTTTTTTTCATTTATATATGTAAATCGATTAGAACGAATGAAAAAATTAATGATAGACGATTGAATTAAAAGTGAAATGAAGAAAGAAAGTTACTGTTTTTCGACCGAAGGTTGAGTGCTCTGCATCAACGGCGTCATTGTTTTCGCTCTTTGTGTTTTTTCATTAATTTGTGATTTGGTACAAGATATAAACTAGGATACCAATGGTTGTAGGGTCGAAATCAGCGGATGATATCAAGATTGGGGCAAAAGGCGGCTAGGGTTTGGGTGAAGGTTCTGAAAACTCATGATGGAGAAGGAAGGAGGCGGCTTTAGAGGGAGGGGAGTAATAACCGGTTTTGTTTATGGATCCTATTTTTGTGGGATAAATAAATTCCTATATTGCCCCTAATTTATTTTTTCCATTCAAACTAAATTATGCATATTTTCAAAAATGCCATTTTGCATTAACATGATGTACCTTATGCATTATTAAGAGTACAAAGCTGGTTCTCGCAGTTCTCGCATTTTTTTTGGTTCTGACAATAACCTTACACTATATATATATATATATATATATATATATATATATATATATATATGAGAAAAGATCCGTGCAGAACATATATTTCCCATAGAACATTTCCTCCCATCTTGACCGTGCGTTTCACTTTCATCCAACGGATAAGAATAGATCAGCTTTTCATTTATTTTTAGCACAGGGGTAGGTTGGGTATGTCAATAAATTCTCATATCCCGCTCATAACTCTCATTATCAATACACACAGCTACACACATACTCTCACTCTAAAAAAACACTCTCTCTCACTATCCTCAATTCATCAAACCCTAACCCCCAATATTTCGATTAATGCTTTTCAATGGACATACGAGATGAGATATCAACCGCAAAAGGTGGGCCGTTACTCCAATCGTCTTCATCGACACCTGTTGATCAAAACAAACCTGATTTTGGTACAGGTACTGATTCTGTTTATCAAACCCTAACCTCCAATATTTTCTTCTTCTTTTTTTATATTTTTTTTTATTTTTATATTTTGTAGGTTTTTATTGTTTTTTGTTTTGGTACTGATTATCTGTGTAGCTTTCTATATACTTTTATATATACTTTTGATTATATGTAAGTTTATTGTGATGAAAATGGATTTTATATGTTATATTCTGGTACAGGTACTGATTTTGATGAAAATGTATTTTTTTTTTTTGTTTACTGTTTTTGATGAAAATGGTTTTGTATCATTTCTGTTTTTGATTTTGGTTCAGGTACTGATTTTACTGTTTCTGTTTTCAATGGATTTTATTTTGATGAAAATGGAGTTTAGTAGTGTTGTTTAGTTGAGTATATGAAGGAGCACATGTGATTCTGTATATGAAGGAGTTTATTTTGATGAAAGTTGAGTATATGAAGGAGTTTATTATATGTTTAGTTTAGTATATGTGTAAAGAGAATGTAGTTTGTGATTGATTTTATTGTTTGGTAATGGTTATTTGTTTACTTAAGTATATATTTTTTTTTGGTATTGAAGGAGCACATGTGATTCTGTATATGAAGGAGTTTATTTCTGTATATGTAGTTTGTGATTGATTCTGTATATGAAGGAGTTTAGTTGAGTATATGGGTAGTTTTGACTATATTAGTGGTTCATTAGAGCACATGTGGGTTTGATTTGTTTGAGTTGTTCATTAGAGCATATTTCTGTTTTTTTTTTTTGTTTTGTAGATTTTTGATTTGTTTTGAGTTTGTATATGAGTTTAGCCTGATTCTATATGTTTTTATGCTTTTGTTTTTAGGTGCTTCTGTTATGCAGCCGGTTACTGGAGATGATGTTGTTAAGTCTGCTTCTCCGTCCTCAAATTCTCCTGGTCGGATAACTCGGTCTAGTATACTAAACCGACAGGTTTTGAATCCTTCCCCTATTTCTTCGTTTAATCCCAAGGATATTGCAAAGGAGAATGTGGCAAATGAGAAGGTTAATGTGCCGAAATCAAAGGCTAATCCCAAGGATATTGCAAAGAAGTTTTCTGAGGCTAATCCCAATGTTAAGGTGTCTGAGGTTGCGAAGGAGCAGGATAAGGCGAATGTGGTTAAGGATGTGGCAAAGGAGAATGTGGCTGAGGTTGTCAAGGAGAAGGATAAGGAGAATGTGGCAAAGGATACGGAGAAGGTGTTCAAGGAGAAGGTGGCTGAGGTTGTGAATGAGAAGGATAAGGTGGCCGAGGTTGTGAAGGAAAAGGATAAGGTGGCTAAGGATAAGGTGGCCGAGGTTGTGAAGGGAAAGGATAAGGTGGCTGAGGTTGAGAATGTGGATGTTGCAAAGGATACGGAGAAGGTGTTCAAGGAGAAGGTGGCTGAGGTTGTGAATGAGAAGGATAAGGTGGCCGAGGTTGTGAAGGAAAAGGATAAGGTGGCTAAGGGTGGTATGGAGAAGGTTGCAGATGTGCAGAGGTCTAATGCTAAGGCTAAATTGAAGGTGGATGTTGTCAAAGATAAGGAGAAGGTTGCTGAGGTCCAGAAGTCTAAACCAAAGGCTAATCCCAAGCCGAATGTTCCTAGACGTATTACTTCGGCTAAGCCAAAGGTTGATGTTGATTTGTCTAGTAAGAAAAGGAAGTTGTCTCAAGAAGAGGATAGTCGTTTGGGTGCAAAGAAGTCGAGGGGTTTGGCTGCAAAGAAGGTGAGGACTTCTGATAGTGATGAAGTTGGTTCAGAATCATCGAAATTTAAGAGAAAGAAGCGTTCCGATGAAGGTAATGTCAAGTTAGTTTCATCGAAATTTAGTTTTTTTTGAAGTATATTAAGTCTGATTCTATCTTTTTTACTGCTTTGTTTGTGTTAGAATAATTTACTGCAATCACATGTGATTTTTATTCAAATCACATGTTAAGTCTGATTCTTTATTAAGAATCACATGTGATTCTGATTTGTATATTTTTATTTTTGATGAAGGTGTTTTTGTCTCTAAGAAGATTAAGAAAAAGAAAGGATCTGATGAAGAGAGAGGTCCATCTAAGCTTAGGAAGGGTAAAAATTTTCAGCGTGTGTTTGAAATGTTGAAAGGTTTAATGAAAGATGCTTCTGATTCTGAAGATGAAGGTATTGCGGAGAGGTCGAAAGTGAAAGTTAAGAATCAAAAGGGTAAGGTGAAGAAGGTGAAGAAAGATGTTTCAGAAACTGATTCTGAAGATGAAGGTATTGCGGAGAGGTCGAAAGTGAAAGTTAAGAATCAAAAGGGTAAGGTGAAGAAGGTGAAGAAAGATGTTTCAGAAACTGATTCTGAAGATAAATGTATTGTGGAGAGGTCGAAAGTGATAGTTAAGAATCAAAAGGGTAAGGTGAAGAAAGAGGTTTCAGAAACTGATTTTGAAGATGAATATATTGCGGAGAGGAAGAAAGTGAAACCTAAGAATCAAAAGGGTAAGGTTAAGAAAGAAGATGCAGATTCTGAAAATGAAGATGTTGGGAAGTCGAAGAAGTTGGGAAAGAAAATTATTTTGTCACAGGCTGAACAAGAGCAGTTAGAGTATCTTGAAAATTTTCCAAATATGAGGGTAAGGAATGCTCCTTCTTCGTTGTTTTCTTCTATCCGTGAATCAAAGTTCGACATGGGTCCATTTCTTACTGACATAGGTTTTCAGTCTTTTCGTAAAATTTACATTGATCAACTTCCATCGAAGTTGGGTAGGTTTGTTGTTGCCAATTTCAAAACAGCAACGAATAAGATTGATTTGTTGAATGGTTTGTCAATTGATGTCACTCCAGAGAAAATTAGGGATATGTTAGGGATTCCATTTGGTGGTTCTTCATTGTTTTCATTTGACGAAAGACCCATTGACCATCCTTTTGTGAGATCTTGGGTTCAGCAGTTTTATCCAAAGTCGCTTAAAGAAATACGGACGGTGGATGTTGCTAGGAAGTTGGTTATAGCAACGGTGGTTGATAATCTTTTCAAACTTAACTTCGTGATGTTGTTTGCCAACACAATGGGTCGGTGTGAAACGATGAAGGGGCAACTTTGCTTAGATGTTGTTGGATATATTCCTGAAGATCTTCCGATATCTGACATCGACTGGTGTGGTTATATACATTTGTGCCTTCAGTATAGTAGCAACCCGAAAGGAGATTGCCATTACACTGGTCCGTTAGCCGTCCTCATGGTAAGTTTATAGATTTATTTAAATTTTAAAATGGTTCCTGGTTCTAGTGATATGTAATTTTTATTGTTTTGTTTTTCTTTTCAGCTTTTGTATCTAGACTCTACTAAATTTGAGAAGTTTCATGTTGTCCGTTTGCGTCCGGCCATCTTAAATTGGTCCACAACGTTAATGAGGCAACGTATGGAGCTTGAACTAGCTGAAAGGAAGTTGGGGTGTTTAGAGCTGAATGGTGAGTGGACTAAGGTGGAGTCTAAAGAGTCAGAAGGGTTCATTGATGCTGGTTTGTCTGAATCTTCTGACAAAGAGGTTTGTATAATACATTTTATAATTGTTCATTTGAATGCATTAAAAGAGAAATCACAAATCATTACTCAGAATCACACGTGATTCTTTTGTAGGATCACATGTGATTTGATTAGAATCACATGTGATTTGATTAGAATCACATGTGATTCTATGTAGAATGACATGTCATTGACTTCAATATTACTTTTCATTGACATCATTATTGAATACAGGTTTTGTTTAACAAACTTGAAGAAAAGCTTTCTTTGATATGTTCTGAAAGACGTGGTTTTGAAGCTGATATGGTAGAAGCATATTTGAAGTATGCTGATGATGAAAAATTCATTGAACTTAATGAGAAATATTGTGAGCTATTCAAGAAACCTGTTACTTTCGGCAACAATGAAACTGAGGATAAAGATGGGTCTGGTGCTGATAATGATGGTGTTGATAATGCTGGAAATCGTAAGGATTGCAATGTAGAGGATTTCGGATTCAGGAAAATTAGTTTAGATGACATGTCATCTCAGGAAACGAATTCTCAGGTTGAGAAGGAAGGTGTCGTTCAAAAGGAAACAGTCATTCCTGCTGACATTGATAAGCCAGCTGAAAATGTGGCGGGTGTTGAAGATGAAGAGTTGGAGATCACGAGTACGCCTGAGACTTATACTCAGTGGCTAGAGAATAATGTCGATATGGTGAATGAGGTGATTGATTGTATTGTAGATGAATACCTATATGTAATACTCTAACAGAATACAGCTTTGATTAGTTTGTCTTTTAATTTTCGTTTTTCTTTTTAATTTAAATTATGTTGTTTTGTATCAGGGTCAAGCAGTTGATGAAGAGATGAATCTGAATGTGGTCGTCCCGAATCAAGGTCCGTCTACTCCTGAGAGAGTGGCTACTCGTGCATCGAACGTTAGTCCTAAGGTTGTTCTTCCTGAAAAACGAGCTGTGAAACTGTCTCCGTTCCTCTGCTCCCCATACATGAATCAGAAAACCAAAATTGTACCGAACATTACAATGGTGGAATTTATTGTCTGAAACAGCTTGTTTTCTATGCAGGGTGACAAGATGTAAGTTTATCTGTTTATTATTTTAGTTATTTTTTTTAACTTTGAGCTTATGTCACATGTTCTTGTAACAGATCACATGTGATTTTACACAGATCACATGTGATTTTACACAGATCACATGTGATTTTACACAGATCACATGTGATTTCTAATAACATGGGTTTTTTTATTTCTACAGTGAAACTATTTTTGAAACTCATTCTGGATATAAAGTTTCATCAGTTCGTTTAAGTATGGAAACTTTAACTCCCGGTTTATGGGTCGATGTGAATGTTGTTGATTGTTGGTGTGCTGTTCTCAACCATGAAGAGAGTTTTAAGGAAGTTGGAGCCCCGTCGAGGCATTTCTTTCCGACTGGTTGTATTGTAAGTGTTTTTGTTATTTTTTTATGAACTTTTATTGTATAATTATATAGTTTTGATTATAGATTTTGTGTTTGTTATTTTCTATAGACAGAGCAAATGATTGATGGTAGTTTGGATTCTGAGCAGCAATGGAAAAGTTTTGAAGCACAAGTTTTGGGTCATTTTGAAGATAATTCCGACAGAATTAGCCTAAAAGACGTTGATTTGGTAATGTCATTATTTTTTTAGAATTATAATTGTTAAATCAGGTATTTTTATTAAGTTTACTTTCTTTTTTTTTTGTTAAATCAGGCATTTTTTCCTATTTGCGATGGTGGGCATTTCTATGTTGTTGTGTTCAGCCTTTCTAAATCTATTGGGATGACAATCCTTGATAACATTGACAGTGGTGAATCTTATGATAAAAAGTATAAAGGAGCATGTGATGTTCTTGTAAGTTTGAGTTGATTTTACACAGATCACATGTGATTTTACCCAGATCACATGTGATTTTACCCATATCACATGTGATTTTACACAGATCACATTTGATTTAACATGTTCATTATTTATTTGTTTTTTGTAGAAAAAAATGTTTTCCCGTCATCTACAGTTGTATGGCAACAAAAAGCATGCTAGCATCATTAAGTTGAAGCCAAAGATCCCAAAGCTGAAATGGAGGACTAAGTCAAACTACCGTGATTGTGGTATTTTCGCCATGTTTCATATGGAAAACTATATGGGTGAAGCTGCTACAAAGTGGGATTGTGGCCTTGTTCCTGAGTCAAAGTTACAGTTTGACATGTTGAGGAGGCTGAGGTTCAAGTATTCTACCAAGATGCTGTTACATGAGCTTAACGTGTATCGGGAGAGGGTGCTTAGGGAGGCAAAGGAGTTTGACAAAGTTGATCCTGGAACAAAGTTCATAACAATTGTGGAAGCGTATAAGAACAGGAACAAACGTGAGGATGTTAAAGACATGCGCTTGATACAACAGTGATTGTTATCGTCAAGACTTGGATAATCGTCTTTTGTGCCTTTTTTGAAGGTGTATAAAACATTAACATATCAGTAGTTTTAGTTTTATCTTAAGTATGTGAAGTTCAGTAATTTCCAGGGTTTGAACACTAAGTATGTGAAGTCTAGTAATTTCCAGGGTTTGAACATAGCAGGGGTTTTCTTTTTGTGTTTTGGGAAGTCAAATTAAATCCTGCTTTTGTTATAACTGATTTCAACAGTAGTAGTTTCTTTTTTAGTCCCTTTCTAGTGCATTATTATTTATTTTGCATATACTTACTTAAGAATGAAACATCAATCACATGTGATTTCGTATGCAATCACATGTGATTTGGGGTACAATCACATGTGATCTGGGTACAATCTTTTTGTAAATATTCCATAAGTAAACAGGAGTTTCATAAGCAAACAATACTTTCATAAGAAAGTAAACAATCATTCAATGTATTGTAGATTTGTAAAAATTCTAAAGAAAGTTTCATAAGTAAACAAGACTTTCATAAGAAAGTAAACAATCATTCAATGTATTATAGATTTGTAAAAATTCTAAAGAAAATGATTATATTCAACACTCGACATCTGCTTTAATCCACTGATGTTGGTTCACTTGGCCCAGACCCGCCAACCTTAACAATAATGCCTGACCCATTAGGGTTAACCTTATCCGCTTCACGAGCCACAACATTTACTTGAACGGCCTGACCCACCATCGACCCTGTCCCAACACCAACCTCAACACCAAGACCTGAGCCACTAGGGTTATGTGGAGCCTTTCGCCTTGCTTTAGGGTTCAATGGACAAGTTGTTTTTGTATGTGAGTTTGTCTTCTCTCCACAATGTCCACAAGGCTTCATTTGTTTCTTTTTAATTGTAAGTGCTTTTTCTCTTTCACTCTTTCTCCTTTTATTGCGTTCCGCTTCTGAAATATTCCCTTTGTTACTTGCTTTTGTTGGATTGTTAACCGTTTTTTTTTCAGGTTTAGAAATAGCAAAATGTTCCCCAATCACATCTGCTGTTTTTCCAGAAGGAGCATTTGGCACCTCATCTTGCACTTCTTTCTTCAATTTCTTCATTTTTTCAACAAATTCACCCATCTTTACTACGTCACTGCCCAACCGAAATAAACAATCATCTAATAGACAAGTTGCTTCGTTTGTAAGTCTTTCAACTTCTACGTTTTTTTCCCCATATCTGTTTCTTTTTCTTCTCAAGTCAGGTGGAATTATATCCCTTGTCCACCGCCTCAAAATATATTGATTTGGAATGACGTCAATATCACGATTCTTGAAGACACAAAATATGTGTCGGCATAGGAACCCGTATCGAGCAAAATGTCTGCAGGAACATACAACCGACCCATCTTCTATAGTACGAAGTACCTTTCCAAATCAAAATAATACAAGAATTATATTCCGTAAATGTTATTTATATGAGATCACATGTGACTAATATTGATATCACATGTGATTCAACAAGAATCACATATGTGATTCTTTGTAAGAGATCACATTTGATTTATAAGAATCACATGTGATTTACAAGAATCACATGTGATTTACAAGCATCACATGTGATTTTACAAGAATCACATGTGATTTTACAAGAATCACATGTGATTCTAGTAAAAGATACAGATAATTTTAGAATTCAAGATTACATACCTTATAGTCTACAACTGTTTGTGCTTCTGTATCGCTTTCGTATTCAATTTCCTTGTTAAGTGTTCTATAAGGCATTGGATTTTTGTCTCTAACCATGACAATCTCACAACCGTCTTGTATATTCAAATTCTGAATACTACAAGTCTAGCATGCTTCACTTATTTCCTTTTGAACAAGCAGAAATATTGTCCTAGTATACACTTTTGCTGCATGACGCTCAATTTTTAACCTTGTTTCACACTTTGGGGCTGCGTCTAGTGTTTTAAAGTCTAAATGTTCCTGCCTATAACGTTGCCTTTCCATTGCTGCTTCATAGGACATCATAAAACTAACTAGTGTTGCTCCTGGGCTTGTGAAACTTTTGAAGAATGAGTTTTCACTCTCAGACCTTGATGTGGTTCTCATCAATCCAAATAATGGAGAGTCTATAAAATAAGCTGGAATCCACATTTTTCTAAGGTTAAACATCTTTGTCATCCATTTGTGGTTTTTCAAACCAAAATCTTCAATCAACTTGGCCCATTTCTCTTCAAATTCCAAAGGTTCCATGAACATATTCCAAATGATCTTCTTAAAACGCTTCTTGAAATCAGTTTCTTTGTATATTGCTTGACAAATCTGTTTTATTGTTAAATAGAGTTTTAGTGCCTTATTTTTTAACACAAATCACATTATATATTTCAGATTAATCACATGTGATTCATATGATTTTATAAACAAGTAACATGTGATTGTCACATTATCATGTGATCCATATTTAAATTGAATAAAAAACATATTGTTTAGAGAATATATTTACCTTTGCAGGAATGTTTTGATCAATATGCCACATGCAAAGTCTGTGTTTTGAGTTAGTGAAAACAGCTTCAATAGCTTTCTTCATTGCTCCATCTTGATCTGTTACAACCATGGTCGGTTCTTTATTGAATGCACTCATAAATGCGGTTAGTAGCCACGTGTATGATTCAGTATCTTCTTTTAAAAGCATTCCGGAACCAAAGGTGACGCACTTTCTGTGATTATCTACGCCAGTGAATGGTACAAATACCATGTGGTACCTAAGAACATTACCTCAAATAATTAGTGTAATGTAGAAGTAAATCACTTGTGATTTCTACTATGATCACATGTATTACATCTAAATCACATGTGATTTTCAATACAATCACATGTGATTTTTGTTATAAATTAGTTCATATATATAAAAAAAAAGAAAAAAAAATCTTACTTGTTACTCCTGAAGGTTGCATCAAAAGAAACTATGTCTCCGAACTCTTTGTAGTTGCATTTTGCAACTTCGTCAGCCCAAAACATCGCCACTAACTCACTGTTTTGTACCTTATATTGAAATGTAAAGTTCGGGACATACATCTTTCTGTTTTCCATTTTGTTTATAAGCATTTCTGCATCACTTTCCCCTATGAATGCATTTATATCCCTTTGATGATTCTTAAAATCATCAGATGTGCCATGAACGTATTCATACCCACCTTTCAAACTGGTTAAAAAGTTGTGTGCCCTTGTTGCGCCAATCTTGTTTGTTGCCGCTTTGACAATAAACATTTTGTCTGCTTGGGTCATTCTTCTTTGTTTTTTTGTAAAATGTTTGTACTCTTTTGGAATTAGGACATGGTTGTGTTTAGGAATAAACTGAACTAACTTATATTTTCTAGAAACTTGGTCCAATTCTAACCTTATACGAGCTTTACAACCTGTTATATGCAGAGTTGTATTTCTCTTTTGTTTGTCACTGTTTTGAGGATCCAAAGTGTCGATATTAATACGTCTTGGAATACCTTCTTTATTACACATGATGTATTTGTGTTGTACCATTCCAGATTTTGTTAATCGTTGCCCTGACTTTTTAATTTGAAAACCTCCTGCTTCAGCATAAGTACTATACATCTCTATAGCTTCCTCTATAGTGTCATAGTATTTCCCCTCTTCTGGTACACAAATTCCTTCTACATGAGGCTCCCAATATATCGATCCACCCGGTGTTTCAGCATGCTCATATAAAGTTGGTCTTGGTGATCTCATAGAATCTGCTGATTTATAACAAAAACAGAATTACTAGGAATCACATGTGATTTATAACAAAAATCACATGTGATTTCATAGAAAATCACATTTGATTTATAACAAATTACATCTTTGTCTACATTCAAAACAAAACACTAAAAAAATAAAACAGCTGATTTTGAATATAAATTACATGTGATTTTAGAAAAAATCACATGTGATTTACGAATTATTTAAATATTTTTTTTTTAATTTAAATCATTTTATAACAAATTACATGTTTGTTAAACAGCTGATTTTAAATATAAATCACATGTGATTTTTCAAATCACATGTGATTTATATTCAAATCATAATAATAAAACAGCTAACTCAATTTTTATTTACTACATACAAAAAATTTGTTTAATAAACAACAAAGATCAAATCACACGTGATTCACCTTCAATTTCTTTCTCAACAAAACCTGTTGTGTCTTCAACACTTGGTAAATCATCTTCCAGATCTGGTAAATCATCTACAACAGATGTTGTATTTACAGCATCTAATGGAACTTCGATTAGATTATTTTCATCTATAACGTCGATTAAATTCTGGTTTTCATTCATTTTAAATCGACAGCGGTTGGTTTTATTGTGATACGGCGGTGATACGGTGGTTTTTATGAGAGAGAAAGTAGATGAAGGTCGTTTTTTATGGCGGTCATACGGTGGTTTTACAGTGATACGAAGGTTTTACAGTGATACGGTGGTTTTACGGCGGTGATACGGTGTGGTTAGAGGATAGTGATGAAGGTTTTTATTTTTCCGGCGTGGTTAGAGGATTCCGGCAGAGGCGTGTGTGTTTTTATGATACGGTGTGTGTTTTTATGATAGGTCATGTGCAGATATTTTTCTTTTATTGGATACATGTAAAATTACAATCATGCCTTGTTTGTAATTTTCAGATATCATCTCCACCATTGGATGAAAAAGGAATGGATGGTGGGGATGTTGTGGTTTGTTCTTTAGTAAATAGTGGGTTGTCATGGATCTCAACTCATATATATATATATATATATATATATATATATATATATATATATATATATATATATATATATATATATATATATATATATATATATATATATATATATATATATATATATATATATATATATATATATATATATATATATATATAGGGGGCGTTATTGTGGTGTCCATGCTTATAATAGATACAATAGGTACAATTGTGAGCCATTAGATCAAGATTGATGCATCTATATCATATTAATTGAGATGAGTGGCTTAATTGTAATAAAATATCAAATGAGGGGCATTTTGTACCAGTTAAAGTAAATCATTTTCCGAAACATTCTTATACTCATTTATTACATTTAACCAGATAAAAAACAGTATCCCCAAAAAAGTTCTCCATCCCCTTTTTTCATCACCAACACCGGATACTCAGCTCATTCAAATTAAACCCAATATCCCCAAAACTAAGGGATGGAGATGAATCAGTATCAGTTAATTGTATATAAATATAGGGTTTTTTTTCAAGGAACTTGTGATATCCATTTTAGGTTAACTTGTTTATCAGTACCTATAACAAAAAAGCATGAAGATTCTGACTGGTAAGTGATACATTGAATGTTTTGTTGTTGTTATCAAAATATCTATAGTTCACTAATTTGCATTGTTGTTTTTTGATTTTCTTTTTTTGGTTTTTTTATTAGTAAGACGAAGTGGACGTTTGTCTATCCATAGGAGGCGCAAACAAAGGACTGACGAGGAGGAAGTTATAGATTTAACAACTCCAGAATGGGTTAATGCAGGAGAAGGTATGTAGCAACCCTAAGATGTGTAATTTAGTAAAGGTAGAGGTTTTGAAAATTTTATGATATATAGAACAATTTTTAATGAATTGATTAAGTTAAAGTTGTTACTTGTGATTTGTGATTGTATTTGTGAGTGGAAAAATTGAGAATATGGTAAAAAATGTATTAGTTAATGTTCAGGGTGGGTAAAGTTGTTCTTGGTTTCGAAAACGTATAAATGTATCAACAACTAAATAAATTAGCATAAAATTAGATTGTATCATCAAATGTAATTGACAAAACACCCCTATAATACATATGGTATCAATAAAAATGTATCTACTAATGGTAATTATTGTCAAAATGCATATGTGTAAATTTGGTTATGAATTTGGTCATTATGTATTTAGAGGGTGTTCTAATGGGATTTTTTTATAACCTATGTGATAGCAGAATTTGTGAATGATGAATCAATTGAAACCGTAAATGGTGGACAAGAGACAACAGGGGAAGACATTAATGTTGACATTGGGTCTGATAAAGCGGCTGAAACAAATGATACGTTGGAAGATGGCGTTGGAATAGAAGTAGATAATTCTAAAAAAACTGTTGGAAATGATGAACTGGATTGCAATAACATGGAAGATGCTAAAGGTAATCAATAATTTTTGTAAATAAGGATTAAATTGTGTAACAACAAAGCTATTATGTGTGTCATATGTAGTTAATGAAAACGGATTCTAATTAATGAGTAATCTATGTTGCAGCTAAATGTAAAGTGCTAAAGGGGAGATTGGCAGCACTAGTTGAAAAAGTAAAGGAAAAACAATATGGAAAAGGTAAATTCTATTATAATTATGTCCTAAATATGGGTGATGCTTGTAATTAATGAGTGTTGATTCTAATTTATGGTTAATGTTTAATATTCGAAAAAACGTATCAGTACATGTATTAGAAAAGTGTTCAATTTTGGTCAAATTGTATCAGCAAAATGTGCAACTATTTAAAATTGTTCAAGTGGGGCAAATTGTATGAGTAATTGATCAAATCTTTAAAATTGTGCGATATGGGCAATATGGGCAAATTGTATCAGTAAAATGGTGCAATATGGGTAAAAATGGATCAGTAAGTATTTAAAAGGGTGAAAAAATTGATCCATTTTGACATATATGGGGGAAATGGTTCAATATGGGCAAATTGTATCAGTAAAATGGTGCAATATGGGTAA
This sequence comes from Chrysanthemum seticuspe, assembly GCA_019973895.1. Taxonomy (NCBI): domain Eukaryota; kingdom Viridiplantae; phylum Streptophyta; class Magnoliopsida; order Asterales; family Asteraceae; genus Chrysanthemum; species Chrysanthemum seticuspe. The sequence continues at coordinate 84,154,141 of BPTQ01000004.1, forward strand.
AAATGGATCAGTAAGTATTTAAAAGGGTGAAAAAATTGATCCATTTTGACCTATATGAGGGAAATGGTTCAATATGGGTCAAAATAGTTCAATTAGTGCCAATTTGTACCTGCAACTGTTCAACCAATTTCAATATGGGTCAACAATAATTCAGTTAGTGACAAATTGTATCAGTAAGTATGGGTCTAAATGTATGAGTAAATGTTCAAAATGGGTAAAAATGGTACACTTTTGGCACAGATTTTGACCTCAATTTGAACCATTTTGACCTATATTTAACATGTACTCATAAATTTTGACCCATACTTACTGATACAATTTGGCTCTTAGTGAACTATTTTGACCCATATGGGGAAAAAATGGTTCAATATGGGTCAAAATAGTGCAAGTAGTTCCAAATTGTATCAGTAAGTATTTAAAAGGGTGATATTCGGTAGTGCAAGTAGCGATCAAAAGTGCAAGTAGCGATCAATAAGTAGGTGATATTCAGTAAGTAAGTGATCAACTGTATCAGTAAGTAGGTGATATTTAGTGATAAGAACTTATAGTTTGTTGTTGATACGTTTATCGATAGCATTTACCTATTAACGCAGGTAAGAGTTTGGCAGGGAAACGTAAAATGGCTGCAGAAAATAGAAAAGGAAAGAGGAAAAATGGGAATGTGGACTATAAAGAAAGGAGAGGTAATATGGTTCAACTTGTATCAATATATGTTTGATATGGGTAAATACCATTGGACATTTTATGTTCCCTTATTTGATGACAATAAGTGATGTGTATCGTTATTCCAATATTCATGTGTAACCAGATAAGCATACAGAAACAGTAGATGGGGAGGCAACTGATGATGATTTTGTTTCATCCAAGAAGTTAAAGACAAATACAGTTGGTGTCAAAAAGAAGAAGAAACCAAGATCTGCAACTAAAACAAAAGTTAAATGTAATGCAGAAACTGAAAAGGATCTAGAAAAAGATATGGCGGTTACGGATAAAGATGACCAAGTAAACAGGGTACAGGCACGGAATCCGCCAAAAAAATTGTATCAAGTAATAACACAATTGTCCGGTAGACAAAAAAAATCTGTAAGAGAAATGGGATTTGGTGAGCTGCTTGAATTCAAAATCAATAATGTACCAACGCGTTTGTCATACTGGCTGTTGGACAGCTTCGACGAGGAGGCGTGTTGCTTGATGGTTCATGGAAGAAGGATAGAAATTACAAGAGAGTTAGTCAGGAATGTACTTGGTGTTCCGTTTGGAGATGTACACGTAGATGCACGTGATGAAGTGGATTTCAGGAACGCTTTAACAAGGACATGGAAGGCACAATTTGGTAGCAGTGTGAAGAGGCACTATACTGGTCGTCTTGCAGATCTAATACTGAGTAACAGACAAGGCGGGTGGTTGTTTAAAATCAACTTTCTTGTACTACTTTTTTCAACAATAGGGGAGGCAAACAAATGTAACACTGTCAATTTGAAGTTCCTTCCATGTATAAAAAGTGAAGCTGACATACCTCAGATGGATTGGTGCACATACATAATCGAGTGCCTGATAAAAACGAAGATACAGTGGAATCGAAACTCTCATTACAATGGTCCACTTGTTTTGCTACTGGTATGATACATGTAAATTCACCCTGAATGTGTTATTATTGTAATAAATACATGTTGTGACTTAATAAGTAACTTGTACTTTGTAACACAGGTTGTATATGCAAATTCATATACACCAACCAAATTTCTTACTTCCGAGGTGTTCAATAAATTAGAAAAAGAAATGTTCCCCAATGATGGTGATGACGAACCAGCTGTTGTTGAAGAATCAGAGGATGAGAGTAAGTGATGTTAATTTCAATGCATTTTAATTATATCAATTGTGATACAATATCTTATTTCTAAGGTAAATTTGAATTATGTAGGCCTCGGGGAAGAAAATGATTGGGAAGACGATGAGTTTGTTGAGAATGAGTGTGGTCGTGTACCAACAGATGTGGAGGTATGAAACAATATGTATAATCATTTTATTCGTTATGATGTATATTATGGAAAAATATGTATTTCTTACCGATTACTAAGTAAGATACTTTTTTTTTGTTTAGGGTCAGAAACGGTATATATCATGTTTATTGAAGAAGGCTGCTGAATTGGTTGAATTGGCAGACGAAGTCTTAGATGATGGGCTTGCAGGATACCCAGACGATGCTGATTTAATTGATTTAAAGGAACTTAGAGACGATCTGTTTGTAGTGCGAACTTTTTCTCAGAAACAAGATGACATCAATGAACCAGATGATGAAACATATGATAACTGCCACACACCTTGGAATGGTGGAAAGCAACAAGAAGATGATTTTGCTGCGGGGGATGAATTCCCATTTACGCAGATGGCCGCTGAATTATCAGACCGAGTGTGCGCAGAGTTCCACCGAAAGAATGATACAATCCCAACAAGATTAGATTTCGATGATGATGGCGAGTTTGATCTGAATATTACATAGCCACCAGCCACACAAGGGAAAGTGGTTGGCTGTTCGAACGATGAAGAGCTAGTGCAAGATGTCGATGGCATGCTGGATGGTATTATTAACAAGTATGTATCACAAGAACCGGCCGCTGTACCAGAATTTAAAACGTCTGACAAGCCAAACCAGGAGACTCCAAATGACCGCAATACACCACACGGTCTTTCAAGGTTTGGACGAGAGAGCTTGAAAAATCAAAACAAGCAAATGATACCTGTTTTTTCGCAACCACAACCGCTGAATGTGTTGATGGAAAATCAATTTAATTTCGGTAGGGGGCAACGGCATGCCATAAAACCTGAAGTTTTGAGGTCTCCGTATGTGGTTCGAGAAGTTTCTCTGGTAACTCGTATAATGCCGCATGAGAAACGAACAGCTTATTGCCTGTTCAGTGCAAGATTCGCAGAAACGTAAGTGTCCGTGTGTATTTACAAATTTTTCATATTATGAATAATGGATTGTTCACCAACAAACTACTTTATGTATCGCAGTGATATCGTGTTCAAGACCAGGCAAGATGTTGAGGGACAAAGATGCGTGTTGGAAACTTTGTACCCTGGAATAGAGGTAGCAAGTGGGGCGATCGACTTGTTTACCCATGTTCTAAATGATGCAGAGAGATCGAGAAATAAAAACACAATGACAAGGGTTTTTTGCCACACGGCTATGGTGGTAAGATAAATTTTTCTAAATATTTGTAATTGAAATTTAACTAATTATAGTAGTTAGAGTTATAGGTATACCTTAATTTTGTAACAGACTAGTGAGATGAAAGAATGGGAATACAGTGACGCATCTGATAAATTCAATGAGAACATGGACATGGTAATGAGTAGAACCCAGTATTCAACCCTTGAAGGCGTACAGCTGGTTAGTATCGGTACATAATGTATTCTAATAAATTACTACATACACACAAAAAAGATATTTATATTCATACGGTTTATTGTCGCAGGTCTTTTTTCCAATCATAAAAGTAGATGCACGTCATTTCTACCTCATATGCATGAATCTAAAATATAATGAGGTTGAGTATCTGGATAATATCTATTCAACAGAGAATGATTTGATCAAAAGATACGGCGCACTGCCTTTACTACTGGTACGTACACCATCAACTACAATTATGTATGATACTTTTTCATAGCTTGTGACACATATTTAACCATATTGACACATATTGAACCATTTTATATAGTTGAACAGTTATAGATACATTTTTTTGACTCATATTGATCCAATTTGACCCATGCCGACCTATAATGAGATTTAACTGACACAGTTTGACCCACATTGAACAATTATGTATGACAAATCAGTAAAGTATATTAAAAGTTTGAGTAGGACATTCCAGTAAAATCTGTTTCTTATTTGTTATGGTGTTGTAAATGTACCAGGTTTCATTATTTGAAGATTATTTATTGCACAAGAATCATCCCCGTTATTACCAAATGGTTGCTGGGCTAAATACGATACTTCAGATGGGATGCAGGACAACAAACAACTTCATAGACTGTGGCGTGTTCGTGATGCGCCACATGGAAACCTACAGAGGCGAAGGTAGTAATGGTGATCGTTGTTGCTTGAGTAAAGAGGGAAAGGAGCAATTAAGAGAGATAAGGGACCTGCGCTATAAGTATGTGGCAAAGATACTTCTAGCGGCCTGCAACATCGCAAAGAAACAGTTTGAGATGGAAGCGGAAGCATTTAGGAAGTTGCCTTTGGAAGAAAGGAAAAGGTTGGAGGGTAATGCGTTTTCTGCTATCAAACCTCGTGTTATCGAGATGATGAAATGAATTTGCAAGTGTTTGGGTTTAATTTAATAAGTACCAGTAACACTGAACAATTAGGATGCTTTTGTTTGTTTGTTTGTTTGTTTTGGTTGTTATAAAACAATGCTCGTGTATGCTTAACGAGCTACCTTTGTTTTTACGTTTCATGTGTTGATGTAATGAAATGGATATCGTGTTTTGGTCGACTTAGTATATTAATAAAACTTGTGTTTATGAAGATATGTCAGGATTGAACATGGGAATTTTTTTTTGCTAATACATTTTGAACCATAGTGAACAGTTGCTGATACAATTTGACAAAAATTGAATCAGTATGGCAAATATTGAAAGTGTACTCAAACTTTTTAACCAATAGTGAACCATTGTTTATGCAAATTGAACCATTTTTTGCCGATACTGAATGATATGTCAAACATTTAGTCATACATTTAGAGATGTATTGAAACTTTTTTACACATATTGCACCAATTTACATAGTGAAACAGCTTAGTCATACCTTAAGACCCATAATGCACCATTTTGTACCCATAGTTAAACAGTTTAAATAGTTATACACTAATTGATAAACATAATCACATATCAGTATAATAGTTGACAATTCCATAAATTACATCAAGCTAAGTAATTAAAACAAGATTCTGATACAAGAATAACAAACCATGGTACCACCGTGTTGCAGCTGATACATGTTTATATAAAAACACACCAACGACTAACAAAGCATATTATTTAAGACTTATTATGCAGTCTAGTGAAAAAGCTTACAAAAGCACTTCAAGAACAAAGTTTAACATAGAAAAATAACGAAACATCAAACACTACGCTACATATCCAAGCTTTCGTCCACAGCCTGGTAAACATATTCTTCATCTATTCGTTATTTCCTTTCAGGACAATTCCTTGCATCATGATGTACATACTTGCCACAATAGTTGCACATCCGCATTGGCTGCTTAACCATCTTTATAGTATACACGCGTATTGAGACATTCCTCGTTCGAGAAACACAACCTTTTTATAAATATATAGAATATATAAACAAACCTGAATTAAGTACAGATGTATAAAAAAATAAAGACAATGAAGTATAAACACAATAACAAAAAAAACTATAAACTAAATCAAATGATTACCTTGCAGGGTATCAAGCTTGGATGGGAAAATCATTATGATATGAATCAACTATGGTGTTGTGCTGTGATACTTTTATTGTTTTTGTTGAATTGGTGTGGTGTTTATAAGGAGATATTTGAGCTATTAAGTAGGGATATTGACTAATAACTGGGGATATGATTTTTAAAAATCAAATAATGTAGATTTTGAAGTTTTAATACATATCAATAAAAACATTATATTACTATAGTTGCCACAATTGTGAAAGTAAAATGATTAAGAAACTAACTAAAAAAATGTATGATCTACTTGTCCATAAAAACATTATGTTACTATAAGACAAGTGTATGATCAAGTGTTTTATCATTAAAAGAGGGACTGTATCAGCATAATAATACCATTAACAAGTACCAATGGAATAAGAAAGTGAAAACAAACTGATAACTAACTGATAATTAAAAATAAAATGTTCCCACAATCATCTTCAAACTTTTAATGAAAGAACAAACTAAAACATTCGTCCAAATACTACTTAAATAGTTCAAACTAAGTACGAGAAACGTAAAGAAATAAACATACTAATCGCTGTCATACATATCGAAATCCTGGTGCACGCCCTGGTCAGAATCGTGGTCTTGTAAGCCCTCTTTCTTTTTGGGGCAATTTCTTGAGTCATGGTTTGAATACTTGCGACAATAGTTGCACAACCTCTTAGGCTTTTCTGCCAGCTTAATAGCAATCTCACTCTTTGATTTACGCCTTGTACGAGCTGCAACACCACCACCTTTATTGTTAATATCAGTAGGGACAAGAATATCAACATGTACGGGCTCGGTTACGCCAAGGGTTTTGGCATATTGCTCGTTCGTGTTTATCTTAAAAGTGTTAGGAACATCAAGTTTAGCTTTTTCCATCAATAATGATTGGCCGTCCCTGTAAATCTGAAGCTTCTCCATATCACCCACCAAGTGACTAACTGATACTTCAACATTGTTATAAATGTCCCTAAGTATAGAATCGACACAAGCTTCTGAGTTTGAGGAAGATGCAGCATCTTTTGGCGCAGCAACATGTATAAGATGCATAGCATTCTTAGACCATCTCTTCTGCAAATAATGCTTTGGGAAGTGGTCCACTTTGGACATGCGCATCACATAGAAAATGTGACGACACAATAATCCGTAACACTCATACCTTAAGCAACTGCACTGAAATGAACACTGAGATGGTACGTACTTAACCTGGACAGATAATTAAAGTAACAAAAAATGTGAAACTGTAGGTAATTATGCATCAAGTTATATAATGAGAAATTAATATTTTATAAACTATTTTCATGGTCAGTGTTACCTCGTACTTGACTTGAAATTGTGAATCCTTTATTTTGTAATCTGCTTCCGTGTCGCGGATTACAAAAGTAGAGAATGTATCAGACTCGGTTACACTAAGGGAACAACAATGCATAAGTGATGATAAAATTTCATCCTGAACATCGTAGAAAAGAGTGATTGTGTACAACTCTGCGGCATCTTTTTCAACTTGGAGATGGGTTTTAAGATCGGGAGTGGTGTAATTTGAATTATGCGTATTCTTTCCATATATGAATCTTTGGGAATCAAGGGCAGTATCATAATGGCTTAGAAATTCAATCAAACTCAAGTCCGGGTTAGTAAGCTGCCCAAAAAAATGATTTTCACTCTCGGACCGAGATGTTGTTCGCATTAGTCCAGACATGGGTTCATGACGAAAATAAGCGGGGATCCACTTATAACGCATCCCAAACATATCGCTCAACCATTTGTTTTCATTCAGATTGAAATCATCGATAATAGACTTCCATTCAGTCTCAAACACATCTGGTTCGATTTTGTCTGTCCATACGATATCACACAAACGCCTTTTGAAATCTGTGTTGCTACATAGTGTTGGACCAACCTTCAACGAATGGAGAAAATTAAATAAAATTACATAAATGTTCCAAATAAAAGTAAAGTTATTGTAGTTTGTATTGGATTAATATTATACCTTTCCAGTGAGCTTTTGCATTATGTGCCACATACAGAGTCGATGCCTTGTATCCGGAAATTTTTCTTCAATTGCAATCTTCATTGCTGGATCTTGGTCAGTCACAACTACTTTTGGCGCGGTTCCAAATATTTTTAGAAACCGTTTCAACAACCAAGTATACCGCTTTGCAGATTCGTTATCTAATAACGCAGCACCAAAAATAATGCACCTATTGTGATTATCTATGCCCGTAAAAGGAACCAAAACCATGTTGTACCTACAAGAATATACGTATGAGCAATGGTCAGCAATATGGTGAACTAAAAGTATCATTGATATGTACAAATGTATCAGCAGTATGCAAATGGTTATTTAGTATGCAAATGGTTCAATTTGGTAACCATTGATTGGAAATAACTGAAAATGGTCCAAAATGGTTATTTAGTATGCAAATGGTTAAATTTGGTAACCATTGATTGCAAATGGTTCAATTTAGTATACATGGGTCAGAATATATATCAGTAACCATTGATTGGAAAAAGCTCCGCCATCATGAACTAAACTTTTATAAAGAATTGCATACTAACTGATACAGATTAGCAAACTGATATATATTCACCCATTGTTTTGAAAAAAGATTAGCAAAAATTGCATAATAACTGATACAATTGCATACTAACCAGTTGATACAATTGCATACTAACTGATACAATTGCATACTAACCAGTTGATACAATTGCATACTAACTGATACAGATTAGCAAAGTAATATATATTCACCCAGGGGGCGTTATTGTGGTGTCCATGCTTATAATAGATACAATAGGTACAATTGTGAGCCATTGGATCAAGATTGATGCATCTATATCATATTAATTGAGATGAGTGGCTTAATTGTAATAAAATATCAAATGAGGGGCATTTTGTACCAGTTAAAGTAAATCATTTTCCGAAACATTCTTATACTCATTTATTACATTTAACCAGATAAAAAACAGTATCCCCAAAAAAGTTCTCCATCCCCTTTTTTCATCACCAACACCGGATACTCAGCTCATTCAAATTAAACCCAATATCCCCAAAATTAAGGGATGGAGATGAATCAGTATCAGTTAATTGTATATAAATATAGGGTTTTTTTCAAGGAACTTGTGATATCCATTTTAGGTTAACTTGTTTATCAGTACCTATAACAAAAAAGCATGAAGATTCTGACTGGTAAGTGATACATTGAATGTTTTGTTGTTGTTATCAAAATATCTATAGTTCACTAATTTGCATTGTTGTTTTTTGATTTTCTTTTTTTGGTTTTTTTATTAGTAAGACGAAGTGGACGTTTGTCTATCCATAGGAGGCGCAAACAAAGGACTGACGAGGATGAAGTTATAGATTTAACAACTCCAGAATAAGTTAATGCAGGAGAAGGTATGTAGCAACCCTAAGATGTGTAATTTAGTAAAGGTAGAGGTTTTGAAAATTTTATGATATATAGAACAATTTTTAATGAATTGATTAAGTTAAAGTTGTTACTTGTGATTTGTGATTGTATTTGTGAGTGGAAAAATTGAGAATATGGTAAAAAATGTATTAGTTAATGTTCAGGGTGGGTAAAGTTGTTCTTGGTTTCGAAAACGTATAAATGTATCAACAACTAAATAAATTAGCATAAAATTAGATTGTATCATCAAATGTAATTGACAAAACACCCCTATAATACATATGGTATCAATAAAAATGTATCTACTAATGGTAATTATTGTCAAAATGCATATGTGTAAATTTCGTTATGAATTTGGTCATTATGTATTTAGAGGGTGTTCTAATGGGATTTTTTTATAACCTATGTGATAGCAGAATTTGTGAATGATGAATCAATTGAAACCGTAAATGGTGGACAAGAGACAACAGGGGAAGACATTAATGTTGACATTGGGTCTGATAAAGCGGCTGAAACAAATGATACGTTGGAAGATGGCGTTGGAATAGAAGTAGCTAATTCTAAAAAAACTGTTGGAAATGATGAACTGGATTGCAATAACATGGAAGATGCTAAAGGTAATCAATAATTTTTGTAAATAAGGATTAAATTGTGTAACAACAAAGCTATTATGTGTGTCATATGTAGTTAATGAAAACGGATTCTAATTAATGAGTAATCTATGTTGCAGCAAAATGTAAAGCGCTAAAGGGGAGATTGGCAGCACTAGTTGAAAAAGTAAAGGAAAAACAATATGGAAAAGGTAAATTCTATTATAATTATGTCCTAAATATGGGTGATGCTTGTAATTAATGAGTGTTGATTCTAATTTAGGGTTAATGTTTAATATTCGAAAAAACGTATCAGTACATGTATTAGAAAAGTGTTCAATTTTGGTCAAATTGTATCAGCAAAATGTGCAACTATTTAAAATTGTTCAAGTGGGGCAAATTGTATGAGTAATTGATCAAATCTTTAAAATGGTGCGATATGGGCAATATGGGCAAATTGTATCAGTAAAATGGTGCTATATGGGTAAAAATGGATCGGTAAGTATTTAAAAGGGTGAAAAAATTGATCCATTTTGACGTATATGGGGGAAATGGTTCAATATGGGCAAATTGTATCAGTAAAATGGTGCAATATGGGTAAAAATGGATCAGTAAGTATTTAAAAGGGTGAAAAAATTGATCCATTTTGACCTATATGAGGGAAATGGTTCAATATGGGTCAAAATAGTTCAATTAGTGCCAATTTGTACCAGCAACTGTTCAACCAATTTCAATATGGGTCAACAATAGTTCAGTTAGTGACAAATTGTATCAGTAAGTATGGGTCTAAATGTATGAGTAAATGTTCAAAATGGTACACTTTTGGCACAGATTTTGACCTCAATTTGAACCATTTTGACCTATATTTAACATGTACTCATAAATTTTGACCCATACTTACTGATACAATTTGGCTCTTAGTGAACTATTTTGACCCATATGGGGAAAAAATGGTTCAATATGGGTCAAAATAGTGCAAGTAGTTCCAAATTGTATCAGTAAGTATTTAAAAGGGTGATATTCAGTAGTGCAAGTAGCGATCAAAAGTGCAAGTAGCGATCAATAAGTAGGTGATATTCAGTAAGTAAGTGATCAACTGTATCAGTAAGTAGGTGATATTTAGTGATAAGAACTTATAGTTTGTTGTTGATACGTTTATCGATAGCATTTACCTATTAACGCAGGTAAGAGTTTGACAGGGAAACGTAAAATGGCTGCAGAAAATAGAAAAGGAAAGAGGAAAAATGGGAATGTGGACTATAAAGAAAGGAGAGGTAATATGGTTCAACTTGTATCAATATATGTTTGATATGGGTAAATACCATTGGACATTTTATGTTCCCTTATTTGATGACAATAAGTGATGTGTATCGTTATTCCAATATTCATGTGTAACCAGATAAGCATACAGAAACAGTAGATGGGGAGGCAACTGATGATGATTTTGTTTCATCCAAGAAGTTAAAGACAAATACAGTTGGTGTCAAAAAGAAGAAGAAACCAAGATCTGCAACTAAAACAAAAGTTAAATGTAATGCAGAAACTGAAAAGGATCTAGAAAAAGATATGGCGGTTACGGATAAAGATGACCAAGTAAACAGGGTACAGGCACGGAATCCGCCAAAAAAATTGTATCAAGTAATAACACAATTGTCCGGTAGACAAAAAAAATCTGTAAGAGAAATAGGATTTGGTGAGCTGCTTGAATTCAAAATCAATAATGTACCAACGCGTTTGTCATACTGGCTGTTGGACAGCTTCGACGAGGAGGCGTGTTGCTTGATGGTTCATGGAAGAAGGATAGAAATTACAAGAGAGTTAGTCAGGAATGTACTTGGTGTTCCGTTTGGAGATGTACACGTAGATGCACGTGATGAAGCGGATTTGAGGAACGCTTTAACAAGGACATGGAAGGCACAGTTTGGTAGCAGTGTGAAGAGGCACTATACTGGTCGTCTTGCAGATCTAATACTGAGTAACAGACAAGGCGGGTGGTTGTTTAAAATCAACTTTCTTGTACTACTTTTTTCAACAATAGGGGAGGCAAACAAATGTAACACTGTCAATTTGAAGTTCCTTCCATGTATAAAAAGTGAAGCTGACATACCTCAGATGGATTGGTGCACATACATAATCGAGTGCCTGATAAAAACGAAGATACAGTGGAATCGAAACTCTCATTACAATGGTCCACTTGTTTTGCTACTGGTATGATACATGTATATTCACCCTGAATGTGTTATTATTGTAATAAATACATGTTGTGACTTAATAAGTAACTTGTACTTTGTAACACAGGTTGTATATGCAAATTCATATACACCAACCAAATTTCTTACTTCCGAGGTTTTCAATAAATTAGAAAAAGAAATGTTCCCCAATGATGGTGATGACGAACCAGCTGTTGTTGAAGAATCAGAGGATGAGAGTAAGTGATGTTAATTTCAATGCATTTTAATTATATCAATTGTGATACAATATCTTATTTCTAAGGTAAATTTGAATTATGTAGGCCTCGGGGAAGAAAATGATTGGGAAGACGATGAGTTTGTTGAGAATGAGTGTGGTCGTGTACCAACAGATGTGGAGGTATGAAACAATATGTATAATCATTTTATTCGTTATGATGCATATTATGGAAAAATATGTATTTCTTACCGATTACTAAGTAAGATACTTTTTTTTTGTTTAGGGTCAGAAACGGTATATATCATGTTTATTGAAGAAGGCTGCTGAATTGGTTGAATTGGCAGACGAAGTCTTAGATGATGGGCTTGCAGGATACCCAGACGATGCTGATTTAATTGATTTAAAGGAACTTAGAGACGATCTGTTTGTAGTGCGAACTTTTTCTCAGAAACAAGATGACATCAATGAACCAGATGATGAAACATATGATAACTGCCACACACCTTAGAATGGTGGAAAGCAACAAGAAGATGATTTTGTTGCGGGGGATGAATTCCCATTTACGCAGATGGCCGCTGAATTATCAGACCGAGTGTGCGCAGAGTTCCACCGAAAGAATGATACAATCCCAACACGATTAGATTTCGATGATGATGGCGAGTTTGATCTGAATATTACACAGCCACCAGCCACACAAGGGAAAGTGGTTGGCTGTTCGAACGATGAAGAGCTAGTGCAAGATGTCGATGGCATGCTGGATGGTATTATTAACAAGTATGTATCACAAGAACCGGCCGCTGTACCAGAATTTAAAACGTCTGACAAGCCAAACCAGGAGACTCCAAATGACCGCAATACACCACACGGTCTTTCAAGGTTTGGACGAGAGAGCTTGAAAAATCAAAACAAGCAAATGATACATGTTTTCTCGCAACCACAACCGCTGAATGTGTTGATGGAAAATCAATTTAATTTCGGTAGGGGGCAACGTCATGCCATAAAACCTGAAGTTTTGAGGTCTCCGTATGTGGTTCGAGAATTTTCTCTGGTAACTCGTATAATGCCGCATGAGAAACGAACATCTTATTGCCTGTTCATTGCAAGATTCGCAGAAACGTAAGTGTCCGTGTGTATTTACAATTTTTTCATATTATGAATAATGGATTGTTCACCAACAAACTACTTTATGTATCGCAGTGATATCGTGTTCAAGACCAGGCAAGATGTTGAGGGACAAAGATGCGTGTTGGAAACTTTGTACCCTGGAATAGAGGTAGCAAGTGGGGCGATCGACTTGTTTACCCATGTTCTAAATGATGCAGAGAGATCGAGAAATAAAAACACAGTGACAAGGGTTTTTTGCCACACGGCTATGGTGGTAAGATAAATTTTTCTAAATATTTGTAATTGAAATTTAACAAATTATAGTAGTTAGAGTTATAGGTATACCTTAATTTTGTAACAGACTAGTGAGATGGAAGAATGGGAATACAGTGACGCATCTGATAAATTCAATGAGAACATGGACATGGTAATTAGTAGAACCCAGTATTCAACCCTTGAAGGCGTACAGCTGGTTAGTATCGGTACATAATGTATTCTAATAAATTACTACATACACACAAAAAAGATATTTATATTCATACGGTTTATTGTCGCAGGTCTTTTTTCCAATCATAAAAGTAGATGCACGTCATTTCTACCTCATATGCATGAATCTAAAATATAATGAGGTTGAGTATCTGGATAATATCTATTCAACAGAGAATGATTTGATCAAAAGATACGGCGCACTGCCTTTACTACTGGTACGTACACCATCAACTACAATTATGTATGATACTTTTTCATAGCTTGTGACACATATTTAACCATATTGACACATATTGAACCATTTTATATAGTTGAACAGTTATAGATACATTTTTTGACTCATATTGATCCAATTTGACCCATGCCGACCAATAATGAGATTTAACTGACACAGTTTGACCCACATTGAACAATTATGTATGACAAATCAGTAAAGTATATTAAAAGTTTGAGTAGGACATTCCAGTAAAATCTGTTTCTTATTTGTTATGGTGTTGTAAATGTACCAGGTTTCATTATTTGAAGATTATTTATTGCACAAGAATCATCCCCGTTATTACCAAATGGTTGATGGGCCAAATACGATACTTCAGATGGGATGCAGGACAACAAACAACTTCATAGACTGTGGCGTGTTCGTGATGCGCCACATGGAAACCTACAGAGGCGAAGGTAGTAATGGTGATCGTTGTTGCTTGAGTAAAGAGGGCAAGGAGCAATTAAGAGAGATAAGGGACCTGCGCTATAAGTATGTGGCAAAGATACTTCTAGCGGCCTGCAACATCGCAAAGAAACAGTTTGAGATGGAAGCGGAAGCATTTAGGAAGTTTCCTATGGAAGAAAGGAAAAGGTTGGAGGGTAATGCGTTTTCTGCTATCAAACCTCGTGTTATCGAGATGATGAAATGAATTTGCAAGTGTTTGGGTTTAATTTAATAAGTACCAGTAACACTGAACAATTAGGATGCTTTTGTTTGTTTGTTTGTTTGTTTGTTTGTTTGTTTTGGTTGTTATAAAACAATGCTCGTGTATGCTTAACGAGCTACCTTTGTTTTTACGTTTCATGTGTTGATGTAATGAAATGGATATCGTGTTTTGGTCGACTTAGTATATTAATAAAACTTGTGTTTATGAAGATATGTCAGGATTGAACATGGGAATTTTTTTTTTGCTAATACATTTTGAACCATAGTGAACAGTTGCTGATACAATTTGACAAAAATTGAATCAGTATGGCAAATATTGAAAGTGTACTCAAACTTTTTAACCAATAGTGAACCATTGTTTATGCAAATTGAACCATTTTTTGCCGATACTGAATGATATGTCAAACATTTAGTCATACATTTAGAGATGTATTGAAACTTTTTTACACATATTGCACCAATTTACATAGTGAAACAGCTTAGTCATACCTTAAGACCCATAATGCACCATTTTGTACCCATAGTTAAACAGTTTAAATAGTTATACACTAATTGATAAACATAATCACATATCAGTATAATAGTTGACAATTCCATAAATTACATCAAGCTAAGTAATTAAAACAAGATTCTGATACAAGAATAACAAACCATGGTACCACCGTGTTGCAGCTGATACATGTTTATATAAAAACACACCAACGACTAACAAAGCATATTATTTAAGACTTATTATGCAGTCTAGTGAAAAAGCTTACAAAAGCACTTCAAGAACAAAGTTTAACATAGAAAAATAACGAAACATCAAACACTACGCTACATATCCAAGCTTTCGTCCACAGCCTGGTAAACATATTCTTCATCTATTCGTTATTTCCTTTCAGGACAATTCGTTGCATCATGATGTACATACTTGCCACAATAGCTGCACATCCGCATTGGCTGCTTAACCATCTTTATAGTATACACGCGTATTGAGACATTCCTCGTTCGAGAAACACAACCTTTTTATAAATATATAGAATATATAAACAAAACTGAATTAAGTACAGATGTATAAAAAAATAAAGACAATGAAGTATAAACACAATAACAAAAAAAATTATAAACTAAATCAAATGATTACCTTGCAGGGTATCAAGCTCGGATGGGAAAATCATTATGATATGAATCAACTATGGTGTTGTGCTGTGATACTTTTATTGTTTTTGTTGAATTGGTGTGGTGTTTATAAGGAGATATTTGAGCTATTAAGTAGGGATATTGACTAATAACTGGGGATATGATTTTTAAAAATCAAATAATGTAGATTTTGAAGTTTTAATACATATCAATAAAAACATTATATTACTATAGTTGCCACAATTGTGAAAGTAAAATGATTAAGAAACTAACTAAAAAAATGTATGATCTACTTGTCCATAAAAACATTATGTTACTATAAGACAAGTGTATGATCAAGTGTTTTATCATTAAAAGAGGGACTGTATCAGCATAATAATACCATTAACAAGTACCAATGGAATAAGAAAGTGAAAACAAACTGATAACTAACTGATAATTAAAAATAAAATGTTCCCACAATCATCTTCAAACTTTTAATGAAAGAACAAACTAAAACATTCGTCCAAATACTACTTAAATAGTTCAAACTAAGTACGAGAAACGTAAAGAAATAAACATACTAATCGCTGTCATACATATCGGAATCCTGGTGCACGCCCTGGTCAGAATCGTGGTCTTGTAAGCCCTCTTTCTTTTTGGGGCAATTTCTTGAGTCATGGTTTGAATACTTGCGACAATAGTTGCACAACCTCTTAGGCTTTTCTGCCAGCTTAATAGCAATCTCACTCTTTGATTTACGCCTTGTACGAGCTGCAACACCACCACCTTTATTGTTAATATCAGTAGGGACAAGAATATCAACATGTACGGGCTCGGTTACGCCAAGGGTTTTGGCATATTGCTCGTTCGTGTTTATCTTAAAAGTGTTAGGAACATCAAGTTTAGCTTTTTCCATCAATAATGATTGGCCGTCCCTGTAAATCTGAAGCTTCTCCATATCACCCACCAAGTGACTAACTGATACTTCAACATTGTTATAAATGTCCCTAAGTATAGAATCAACACAAGCTTCTGAGTTTGAGGAAGATGCAGCATCTTTTGGCGCAGCAACATGTATAAGATGCATAGCATTCTTAGACCATCTCTTCTGCAAATAATGCTTTGGGAAGTGGTCCACTTTGGACATGCGCATCACATAGAAAATGTGACGACACAATAATCCGTAACACTCATACCTTAAGCAACTGCACTGAAATGAACACTGAGATGGTACGTACTTAACCTGGACAGATAATTAAAGTAACAAAAAATGTGAAACTGTAGGTAATTATGCATCAAGTTATATAATGAGAAATTAATATTTTATAAACTATTTTCATGGTCAGTGTTACCTCGTACTTGACTTGAAATTGTGAATCCTTTATTTTGTAATCTGCTTCCGTGTCGCGGATTACAAAAGTAGAGAATGTATCAGACTCGGTTACACTAAGGGAACAACAATGCATAAGTGATGAGAAAATTTCATCCTGAACATCGTAGAAAAGAGTGATTGTGTACAACTCTGCGGCATCTTTTTCAACTTGGAGATGGGTTTTAAGATCGGGAGTGGTGTAATTTGAATTATGCGTATTCTTTCCATATATGAATCTTTGGGAATCAAGGGCAGTATCATAATGGCTTAGAAATTCAATCAAACTCAAGTCCGGGTTAGTAAGCTGCCCAAAAAAATGATTTTCACTCTCGGACCGAGATGTTGTTCGCATTAGTCCAGACATGGGTTCATGACGAAAATAAGCGGGGATCCACTTATAACGCATCCCAAACATATCGCTCAACCATTTGTTTTCATTCAGATTGAAATCATCGATAATAGACTTCCATTCAGTCTCAAACACATCTGGTTCGATTTTGTCTGTCCATACGATATCACACAAACGCCTTTTGAAATCTGTGTTGCTACATAGTGTTGGACCAACCTTCAACGAATGGAGAAAATTAAATAAAATTACATAAATGTTCCAAATAAAAGTAAAGTTATTGTGGTTTGTATTGGATTAATATTATACCTTTCCAGTGAGCTTTTGCATTATGTGCCACATACAGAGTCGATGCCTTGTATCCGGAAATTTTTCTTCAATTGCAATCTTCATTGCTGGATCTTGGTCAGTCACAACTACTTTTGGCGCGGTTCCAAATATTTTTAGAAACCGTTTCAACAACCAAGTATACCGCTTTGCAGATTCGTTATCTAATAACGCAGCACCAAAAATAATGCACCTATTGTGATTATCTATGCCCGTAAAAGGAACCAAAACCATGTTGTACCTACAAGAATATACGTATGAGCAATGGTCAGCAATATGGTGAACTAAAAGTATCATTGATATGTACAAATGTATCAGCAGTATGCAAATGGTTATTTAGTATGCAAATGGTTCAATTTGGTAACCATTGATTGGAAATAACTGAAAATGGTCCAAAATGGTTATTTAGTATGCAAATGGTTAAATTTGGTAACCATTGATTGCAAATGGTTCAATTTAGTATACATGGGTCAGAATATATATCAGTAACCATTGATTGGAAAAAGCTCCGCCATCATGAACTAAACTTTTATAAAGAATTGCATACTAACTGATACAGATTAGCAAACTGATATATAATCACCCATTGTTTTGAAAAAAGATTAGCAAAAATTGCATAATAACTGATACAATTGCATACTAACCAGTTGATACAATTGCATACTAACTGATACAATTGCATACTAACCAGTTGATACAATTGCATACTAACTGATACAGATTAGCAAACTGATATATATTCACCCAGGGGGGCATTATTGTGGTGTCCATGCTTATAATAGATACAATAGGTACAATTGTGAGCCATTGGATCAAGATTGATGCATCTATATCATATTAATTGAGATGAGTGGCTTAATTGTAATAAAATATCAAATGAGGGGCATTTTGTACCAGTTAAAGTAAATCATTTTCCGAAACATTCTTATACTCATTTATTACATTTAACCAGATAAAAAACAGTATCCCCAAAAAAGTTCTCCATCCCCTTTTTTCATCACCAACACCGGATACTCAGCTCATTCAAATTAAACCCAATATCCCCAAAATTAAGGGATGGAGATGAATCAGTATCAGTTAATTGTATATAAATATAGGGTTTTTTTCAAGGAACTTGTGATATCCATTTTAGGTTAACTTGTTTATCAGTACCTATAACAAAAAAGCATGAAGATTCTGACTGGTAAGTGATACATTGAATGTTTTGTTGTTGTTATCAAAATATCTATAGTTCACTAATTTGCATTGTTGTTTTTTGATTTTCTTTTTTTGGTTTTTTTATTAGTAAGACGAAGTGGACGTTTGTCTATCCATAGGAGGCGCAAACAAAGGACTGACGAGGAGGAAGTTATAGATTTAACAACTCCAGAATGGGTTAATGCAGGAGAAGGTATGTAGCAACCCTAAGATGTGTAATTTAGTAAAGGTAGAGGTTTTGAAAATTTTATGATATATAGAACAATTTTTAATGAATTGATTAAGTTAAAGTTGTTACTTGTGATTTGTGATTGTATTTGTGAGTGGAAAAATTGAGAATATGGTAAAAAATGTATTAGTTAATGTTCAGGGTGGGTAAAGTTGTTCTTGGTTTCGAAAACGTATAAATGTATCAACAACTAAATAAATTAGCATAAAATTAGATTGTATCATCAAATGTAATTGACAAAACACCCCTATAATACATATGGTATCAATAAAAATGTATCCACTAATGGTAATTATTGTCAAAATGCATATGTGTAAATTTGGTTATGAATTTGGTCATTATGTATTTAGAGGGTGTTCTAATGGGATTTTTTTATAACCTATGTGATAGCAGAATTTGTGAATGATGAATCAATTGAAACCGTAAATGGTGGACAAGAGACAACAGGGGAAGACATTAATGTTGACATTGGGTCTGATAAAGCGGCTGAAACAAATGATACGTTGGAAGATGGCGTTGGAATAGAATTAGATAATTCTAAAAAAACTGTTGGAAATGATGAACTGGATTGCAATAACATGGAAGATGCTAAAGGTAATCAATAATTTTTGTAAATAAGGATTAAATTGTGTAACAACAAAGCTATTATGTGTGTCATATGTAGTTAATGAAAACGGATTCTAATTAATGAGTAATCTATGTTGCAGCTAAATGTAAAGTGCTAAAGGGGAGATTGGCAGCACTAGTTGAAAAAGTAAAGGAAAAACAATATGGAAATGGTAAATTCTATTATAATTATGTCCTAAATATGGGTGATGCTTGTAATTAATGAGTGTTGATTCTAATTTATGGTTAATGTTTAATATTCGAAAAAACGTATCAGTACATGTATTAGAAAAGTGTTCAATTTTGGTCAAATTGTATCAGCAAAATGTGCAACTATTTAAAAATGTTCAAGTGGGGCAAATTGTATGAGTAATTGATCAAATCTTTAAAATGGTGCGATATGGGCAATATGGGAAAATTGTATCAGTAAAATGGTGCAATATGGGTAAAAATGGATCAGTAAGTATTTAAAAGGGTGAAAAAATTGATCCATTTTGACGTATATGGGGGAAATGGTTCAATATGGGCAAATTGTATCAGTAAAATGGTGCAATATGGGTAAAAATGGATCAGTAAGTATTTAAAAGGGTGAAAAAATTGATCCATTTTGACCTATATGAGGGAAATGGTTCAATATGGGTCAAAATAGTTCAATTAGTGCCAATTTGTACCAGCAACTGTTCAACCAATTTCAATATGGGTCAACAATAGTTCAGTTAGTGACAAATTGTATCAGTAAGTATGGGTCTAAATGTATGAGTAAATGTTCAAAATGGGTAAAAATGGTACACTTTTGGCACAGATTTTGACCTCAATTTGAACCATTTTGACCTATATTTAACATGTACTCATAAATTTTGACCCATACTTACTGATACAATTTGGCTCTTAGTGAACTATTTTGACCCATATGGGGAAAAAATGGTTCAATATGGGTCAAAATGGTGCAAGTAGTTCCAAATTGTATCAGTAAGTATTTAAAAGGGTGATATTCAGTAGTGCAAGTAGCGATCAAAAGTGCAAGTAGCGATCAATAAGTAGGTGATATTCAGTAAGTAAGTGATCAACTGTATCAGTAAGTAGGTGATATTTAGTGATAAGAACTTATAGTTTGTTGTTGATACGTTTATCGATAGCATTTACCTATTAACGCAGGTAAGAGTTTGGCAGGGAAACGTAAAATGGCTGCAGAAAATAGAAAAGGAAAGAGGAAAAATGGGAATGTGGACTATAAAGAAAGGAGAGGTAATATGGTTCAACTTGTATCAATATATGTTTGATATGGGTAAATACCATTGGACATTTTATGTTCCCTTATTTGATGACAATAAGTGATGTGTATCGTTATTCCAATATTCATGTGTAACCAGATAAGCATACAGAAACAGTAGATGGGGAGGCAACTGATGATGATTTTGTTTCATCCAAGAAGTTAAAGACAAATACAGTTGGTGTCAAAAAGAAGAAGAAACCAAGATCTGCAACTAAAACAAAAGTTAAATGTAATGCAGAAACTGAAAAGGATCTAGAAAAAGATATGGCGGTTACGGATAAAGATGACCAAGTAAACAGGGTACAGGCACGGAATCCGCCAAAAAAATTGTATCAAGTAATAACACAATTGTCCGGTAGACAAAAAAAATCTGTAAGAGAAATAGGATTTGGTGAGCTGCTTGAATTCAAAATCAATAATGTACCAACGCGTTTGTCATACTGGCTGTTGGACAGCTTCGACGAGGAGGCGTGTTGCTTGATGGTTCATGGAAGAAGGATAGAAATTACAAGAGAGTTAGTCAGGAATGTACTTGGTGTTCCGTTTGGAGATGTACACGTAGATGCACGTGATGAAGCGGATTTGAGGAACGCTTTAACAAGGACATGGAAGGCACAGTTTGGTAGCAGTGTGAAGAGGCACTATACTGGTCGTCTTGCAGATCTAATACTGAGTAACAGACAAGGCGGGTGGTTGTTTAAAATCAACTTTCTTGTACTACTTTTTTCAACAATAGGGGAGGCAAACAAATGTAACACTGTCAATTTGAAGTTCCTTCCATGTATAAAAAGTGAAGCTGACATACCTCAGATGGATTGGTGCACATACATAATCGAGTGCCTGATAAAAACGAAGATACAGTGGAATCGGAACTCTCATTACAATGGTCCACTTGTTTTGCTACTGGTATGATACATGTATATTCACCCTGAATGTGTTATTATTGTAATAAATACATGTTGTGACTTAATAAGTAACTTGTACTTTGTAACACAGGTTGTATATGCAAATTCATATACACCAACCAAATTTCTTACTTCCGAGGTGTTCAATAAATTAGAAAAAGAAATGTTCCCCAATGATGGTGATGACGAACCAGCTGTTGTTGAAGAATCAGAGGATGAGAGTGAGTGATGTTAAATTCAATGCATTTTAATTATATCAATTGTGATACAATATCTTATTTCTAAGGTAAATTTGAATTATGTAGGCCTCGGGGAAGAAAATGATTGGGAAGACGATGAGTTTGTTGAGAATGAGTGTGGTCGTGTACCAACAGATGTGGAGGTATGAAACAATATGTATAATCATTTTATTCGTTATGATGTATATTATGGAAAAATATGTATTTCTTACCGATTACTAAGTAAGATACTTTTTTTTTGTTTAGGGTCAGAAACGGTATATATCATGTTTATTGAAGAAGGCTGCTGAATTGGTTGAATTGGCAGACGAAGTCTTAGATGATGGGCTTGCAGGATACCCAGACGATGCTGATTTAATTGATTTAAAGGAACTTAGAGACGATCTGTTTGTAGTGCGAACTTTTTCTCAGAAACAAGATGACATCAATGAACCAGATGATGAAACATATGATAACTGCCACACACCTTGGAATGGTGGAAAGCAACAAGAAGATGATTTTGCTGCGGGGGATGAATTCCCATTTACGCAGATGGCCGCTGAATTATCAGACCGAGTGTGCGCAGAGTTCCACCGAAAGAATGATACAATCCCAACAAGATTAGATTTCGATGATGATGGCGAGTTTGATCTGAATATTACACAGCCACCAGCCACACAAGGGAAAGTGGTTGGTTGTTCGAACGATGAAGAGCTAGTGCAAGATGTCGATGGCATGCTGGATGGTATTATTAACAAGTATGTATCACAAGAACCGGCCGCTGTACCAGAATTTAAAACGTCTGACAAGCCAAACCAGGAGACTCCAAATGACCGCAATACACCACACGGTCTTTCAAGGTTTGGACGAGAGAGCTTGAAAAATCAAAACAAGCAAATGATACCTGTTTTCTCGCAACCACAACCGCTGAATGTGTTGATGGAAAATCAATTTAATTTCGGTAGGGGGCAACGGCATGCCATAAAACCTGAAGTTTTGAGGTCTCCGTATGTGGTTCGAGAAGTTTCTCTGGTAACTCGTATAATGCCGCATGAGAAACGAACAACTTATTGCCTGTTCAGTGCAAGATTCGCAGAAACGTAAGTGTCCGTGTGTATTTACAATTTTTTCATATTATGAATAATGGATTGTTCACCAACAAACTACTTTATGTATCGCAGTGATATCGTGTTCAAGACCAGGCAAGATGTTGAGGGACAAAGATGCGTGTTGGAAACTTTGTACCCTGGAATAGAGGTAGCAAGTGGGGCGATCGACTTGTTTACCCATGTTCTAAATGATGCAGAGAGATCGAGAAATAAAAACACAGTGACAAGGGTTTTTTGCCACATGGCTATGGTGGTAAGATAAATTTTTCTAAATATTTGTAATTGAAATTTAACAAATTATAGTAGTTAGAGTTATAGGTATACCTTAATTTTGTAACAGACTAGTGAGATGGAAGAATGGGAATACAGTGACGCATCTGATAAATTCAATGAGAACATGGACATGGTAATGAGTAGAACCCAGTATTCAACCCTTGAAGGCGTACAGCTGGTTAGTATCGGTACATAATGTATTCTAATAAATTACTACATACACACAAAAAAGATATTTATATTCATACGGTTTATTGTCGCAGGTCTTTTTTCCAATCATAAAAGTAGATGCACGTCATTTCTACCTCATATGCATGAATCTAAAATATAATGAGGTTGAGTATCTGGATAATATCTATTCAACAGAGAATGATTTGATCAAAAGATACGGCGCACTGCCTTTACTACTGGTACGTACACCATCAACTACAATTATGTATGATACTTTTTCATAGCTTGTGACACATATTTAACCATATTGACACATATTGAACCATTTTATATAGTTGAACAGTTATAGATACATTTTTTGACTCATATTGATCCAATTTGACCCATGCCGACCTATAATGAGATTTAACTGACACAGTTTGACCCACATTGAACAATTATGTATGACAAATCAGTAAAGTATATTAAAAGTTTGAGTAGGACATTCCAGTAAAATCTGTTTCTTATTTGTTATGGTGTTGTAAATGTACCAGGTTTCATTATTTGAAGATTATTTATTGCACAAGAATCATCCCCGTTATTACCAAATGGTTGATGGGCCAAATACGATACTTCAGATGGGATGCAGGACAACAAACAACTTCATAGACTGTGGCGTGTTCGTGATGTGCCACATGGAAACCTACAGAGGCGAAGGTAGTAATGGTGATCGTTGTTGCTTGAGTAAAGAGGGCAAGGAGCAATTAAGAGAGATAAGGGACCTGCGCTATAAGTATGTGGCAAAGATACTTCTAGCGGCCTGCAACATCGCAAAGAAACAGTTTGAGATGGAAGCGGAAGCATTTAGGAAGTTGCCTATGGAAGAAAGGAAAAGGTTGGAGGGTAATGCGTTTTCTGCTATCAAACCTCGTGTTATCGAGATGATGAAATGAATTTGCAAGTGTTTGGGTTTAATTTAATAAGTACCAGTAACACTGAACAATTAGGATGCTTTTGTTTGTTTGTTTGTTTGTTTTGGTTGTTATAAAACAATGCTCGTGTATGCTTAACGAGCTACCTTTGTTTTTACGTTTCATGTGTTGATGTAATGAAATGGATATCGTGTTTTGGTCGACTTAGTATATTAATAAAACTTGTGTTTATGAAGATATGTCAGGATTGAACATGGGAATTTTTTTTTGCTAATACATTTTGAACCATAGTGAACAGTTGCTGATACAATTTGACAAAAATTGAATCAGTATGGCAAATATTGAAAGTGTACTCAAACTTTTTAACCAATAGTGAACCATTGTTTATGCAAATTGAACCATTTTTTGCCGATACTGAATGATATGTCAAACATTTAGTCATACATTTAGAGATGTATTGAAACTTTTTTACACATATTGCACCAATTTACATAGTGAAACAGCTTAGTCATACCTTAAGACCCATAATGCACCATTTTGTACCCATAGTTAAACAGTTTAAATAGTTATACACTAATTGATAAACATAATCACATATCAGTATAATAGTTGACAATTCCATAAATTACATCAAGCTAAGTAATTAAAACAAGATTCTGATACAAGAATAACAAACCATGGTACCACCGTGTTGCAGCTGATACATGTTTATATAAAAACACACCAACGACTAACAAAGCATATTATTTAAGACTTATTATGCAGTCTAGTGAAAAAGCTTACAAAAGCACTTCAAGAACAAAGTTTAACATAGAAAAATAACGAAACATCAAACACTACGCTACATATCCAAGCTTTCGTCCACAGCCTGGTAAACATATTCTTCATCTATTCGTTATTTCCTTTCAGGACAATTCGTTGCATCATGATGTACATACTTGCCACAATAGCTGCACATCCGCATTGGCTGCTTAACCATCTTTATAGTATACACGCGTATTGAGACATTCCTCGTTCGAGAAACACAACCTTTTTATAAATATATAGAATATATAAACAAAACTGAATTAAGTACAGATGTATAAAAAAATAAAGACAATGAAGTATAAACACAATAACAAAAAAAATTATAAACTAAATCAAATGATTACCTTGCAGGGTATCAAGCTCGGATGGGAAAATCATTATGATATGAATCAACTATGGTGTTGTGCTGTGATACTTTTATTGTTTTTGTTGAATTGGTGTGGTGTTTATAAGGAGATATTTGAGCTATTAAGTAGGGATATTGACTAATAACTGGGGATATGATTTTTAAAAATCAAATAATGTAGATTTTGAAGTTTTAATACATATCAATAAAAACATTATATTACTATAGTTGCCACAATTGTGAAAGTAAAA
Organism: Chrysanthemum seticuspe; assembly: GCA_019973895.1. NCBI lineage: Eukaryota > Viridiplantae > Streptophyta > Magnoliopsida > Asterales > Asteraceae > Chrysanthemum > Chrysanthemum seticuspe. The sequence goes on from BPTQ01000004.1 coordinate 84,179,978, forward strand.
TGATTAAGAAACTAACTAAAAAAATGTATGATCTACTTGTCCATAAAAACATTATGTTACTATAAGACAAGTGTATGATCAAGTGTTTTATCATTAAAAGAGGGACTGTATCAGCATAATAATACCATTAACAAGTACCAATGGAATAAGAAAGTGAAAACAAACTGATAACTAACTGATAATTAAAAATAAAATGTTCCCACAATCATCTTCAAACTTTTAATGAAAGAACAAACTAAAACATTCGTCCAAATACTACTTAAATAGTTCAAACTAAGTACGAGAAACGTAAAGAAATAAACATACTAATCGCTGTCATACATATCGGAATCCTGGTGCACGCCCTGGTCAGAATCGTGGTCTTGTAAGCCCTCTTTCTTTTTGGGGAAATTTCTTGAGTCATGGTTTGAATACTTGCGACAATAGTTGCACAACCTCTTAGGCTTTTCTGCCAGCTTAATAGCAATCTCACTCTTTGATTTACGCCTTGTACGAGCTGCAACACCACCACCTTTATTGTTAATATCAGTAGGGACAAGAATATCAACATGTACGGGCTCGGTTACGCCAAGGGTTTTGGCATATTGCTCGTTCGTGTTTATCTTAAAAGTGTTAGGAACATCAAGTTTAGCTTTTTCCATCAATAATGATTGGCCGTCCCTGTAAATCTGAAGCTTCTCCATATCACCCACCAAGTGACTAACTGATACTTCAACATTGTTATAAATGTCCCTAAGTATAGAATCGACACAAGCTTCTGAGTTTGAGGAAGATGCAGCATCTTTTGGCGCAGCAACATGTATAAGATGCATAGCATTCTTAGACCATCTCTTCTGCAAATAATGCTTTGGGAAGTGGTCCACTTTGGACATGCGCATCACATAGAAAATGTGACGACACAATAATCCGTAACACTCATACCTTAAGCAACTGCACTGAAATGAACACTGAGATGGTACGTACTTAACCTGGACAGATAATTAAAGTAACAAAAAATGTGAAACTGTAGGTAATTATGCATCAAGTTATATAATGAGAAATTAATATTTTATAAACTATTTTCATGGTCAGTGTTACCTCGTACTTGACTTGAAATTGTGAATCCTTTATTTTGTAATCTGCTTCCGTGTCGCGGATTACAAAAGTAGAGAATGTATCAGACTCGGTTACACTAAGGGAACAACAATGCATAAGTGATGAGAAAATTTCATCCTGAACATCGTAGAAAAGAGTGATTGTGTACAACTCTGCGGCATCTTTTTCAACTTGGAGATGGGTTTTAAGATCGGGAGTGGTGTAATTTGAATTATGCGTATTCTTTCCATATATGAATCTTTGGGAATCAAGGGCAGTATCATAATGGCTTAGAAATTCAATCAAACTCAAGTCCGGGTTAGTAAGCTGCCCAAAAAAATGATTTTCACTCTCGGACCGAGATGTTGTTCGCATTAGTCCAGACATGGGTTCATGACGAAAATAAGCGGGGATCCACTTATAACGCATCCCAAACATATCGCTCAACCATTTGTTTTCATTCAGATTGAAATCATCGATAATAGACTTCCATTCAGTCTCAAACACATCTGGTTCGATTTTGTCTGTCCATACGATATCACACAAACGCCTTTTGAAATCTGTGTTGCTACATAGTGTTGGACCAACCTTCAACGAATGGAGAAAATTAAATAAAATTACATAAATGTTCCAAATAAAAGTAAAGTTATTGTGGTTTGTATTGGATTAATATTATACCTTTCCAGTGAGCTTTTGCATTATGTGCCACATACAGAGTCGATGCCTTGTATCCGGAAATTTTTCTTCAATTGCAATCTTCATTGCTGGATCTTGGTCAGTCACAACTACTTTTGGCGCGGTTCCAAATATTTTTAGAAACCGTTTCAACAACCAAGTATACCGCTTTGCAGATTCGTTATCTAATAACGCAGCACCAAAAATAATGCACCTATTGTGATTATCTATGCCCGTAAAAGGAACCAAAACCATGTTGTACCTACAAGAATATACGTATGAGCAATGGTCAGCAATATGGTGAACTAAAAGTATCATTGATATGTACAAATGTATCAGCAGTATGCAAATGGTTATTTAGTATGCAAATGGTTCAATTTGGTAACCATTGATTGGAAATAACTGAAAATGGTCCAAAATGGTTATTTAGTATGCAAATGGTTAAATTTGGTAACCATTGATTGCAAATGGTTCAATTTAGTATACATGGGTCAGAATATATATCAGTAACCATTGATTGGAAAAAGCTCCGCCATCATGAACTAAACTTTTATAAAGAATTGCATACTAACTGATACAGATTAGCAAACTGATATATATTCACCCATTGTTTTGAAAAAAGATTAGCAAAAATTGCATAATAACTGATACAATTGCATACTAACCAGTTGATACAATTGCATACTAACTGATACAGATTAGCAAACTGATATATATTCACCCATATGTACAAATTAGCAAACTGGGTCATATTCACACATTTTTTTGAAACACATTATATTGTTGGTGATGATATTATTAATTGAAATGGTAAAAGTAGCTAACTGATATAGACTAACAGAAATATATTGAACCATTTTTATACTAACTGATATGTATAGAACCAGTTTTATAGTAACTGATATAGTCATTTGACCCATATAGTGCCATTTTTACCCATATTCACATACAAGTCATTTGACGCATATTCACATTTGACCCATATATATTGAAATATGCCATACTCATTTGACACATATAGTGCCATTTTGACCAAAATCAGTATCATTTGACCAATATTCACATTTGTGTGACCACATACAGTCGATTGACCCATATATTGCCATTTTGACCCATAATTAACCCTATTGATTACACGTAAGTTTATAGGAAGATGCCAAACACACCCTAACAAGTGATTTTGACTAATTATTGTATACATGATAACGAGTATGCAATAACAAGTGATGAATAAAAGTAATGATAAATAGATAAATAACAAGAATAAAAATAAACTTGGCATCAAACCTGTTAGACCGAAAGGTTGCATCAAATGACACAACATCCCCAAACGCAGCATAGTGGCGCTTTGCTTGCTCATCGGCCCAAAACAATCCTACCAAGGATTTGGTTTTTTTGTCCTGTTTGTATTCAATCGAAAAGTCTGAGAATTCTTTCCTACTCAAAAGCTTCTCGACAACCATTTGCGCATCGCGCTCACCGATAAACATATTTAAACCACGCCGATAATTTCTGCATTCAACATCTGTAAAACCTATGTTCTCGAAACCACCAAACATCTCTTTGAATACCTTCCAAGCTTTTTTTGGACCTAGATTGGCATTGGAAAGCTGATACAACAATTGTTGTTTTGGGAAGCTAAGCTTCCTAGCAGCCCTGAGATACTTGTAATCATTTTCTTGCACCAAAGGATGGTTATGTTTCTCAAAGAATGTGTAAACAACATACTTATTATCCTCGGTATGCCTAAGCCGAAGAAGAGCTTTACATCCACAACGTTGAGATGCACGTCTCCTTCTTCTAATCACTTGCTTAACAATCTGAATGTTATCAGATTTTGACGTATCAGCCGCTTTCTTATCACTCTTGGGTGCGGGTTTCACGCCTTCTCTAGAACAAACAAAATATTTCAACGTTGGATCTTCTTTTGTTTTACGTTTTTTTTGACCACCCCTCCTCACTTCGAAACCACCTTCCCTTGCATATTCTTTATAAAAGTTTAGAGCTAGATCAATTGTATCAAACAGGGTACCCTCAACAGGTTTATTCTTGGCCTCTGGTATCCAAAACTTACTGCCTGGTGGGGTTCGTTGGTAACTACCTACTAGTGGAACACTTTGATCATCAACAACAATATCGTCTTGAACAATATTACATGATGGTGGACTTTCAATCTGACCTGCAAAAAGCACCACAAGAATCTGAGTTGTAAGTGATACATCAATGAACAAGATGATGAAACGTTTACATGTAATATTAAAAAACCAATTTTTTAACAAACTCTAAAACATCTCTAACACAATCTTGTGTTCAGTAGCAACATGTAATAATATAAAAGAACATAACATAACAAATATGATGAAACGTTTACATGTAACATTAAACAACCAATTGTTTAACAATATCTAAAACATCTCTATCATTCGTAATATTAGTCATTCGTAGGAGATTTGTGTGATTCTGCCTGGTGAATCCTGATGTTTAATTTGGTAATATTAAACGTTTACATGTAATATTAAAGTATCCTGATGTTTGTAACAAAGATGATGAAAACGTTTACATGTAATATTAAAAGAACATAACAGAAAATCATATGAATACCTTGCATAGAATCATTATCATTGGTAATATTACTCATGATGATAAGCGTAAAAAAGAATCCTGTAAATTGCCTTTTTTTGTGATTATGATGAGAAGGTAATAGCGAATTATGATATGTTGATGATAATGTAACGTATATTTACTACAATTAAGGATTAGTGGCTGTTAACATGGGATTATGCTTTGAAAGAATCAGATTATGAAAATGAACAATTACTATAATACCCATAAACTAATTTAATTTAATTTTAATTTTCTTTTAATAAAAAGGACACTTGTCACAATATTGTTGGTTCCTATTGTATCTATTATAAGGTTGGACACCACATGAACATGATTTTATATATATATATATATATATATATATATATATATATATATATATATATATATATACGAATAAGAAAATGATGATATGTGTAATGCTTGCAAGTAATATACTTCAGACTTCAGAGGACTAGCAAAAACATACCCCAAGCTTTGGATGCGTACATGAAGCTTTTCTTTGCTATCAACTGATCGCTTTTTGGCAATAAAATCCAGCAATTCATCACCCTTAACTTCGATGCGTTTATTAGTATCCATAAAGTTGACGAGAAAACTAATTACCTCTTGGCCCGATATCCTGAATGCTCGAGTTGAGTCAGACTTCACAGAGAAATAAAGAATTATAAGAGGATGTCGAATGAGAGGCCCCAACTTAAGCTCCTCAAACTTCCTAACTCCCTCACTTTTGCAGATTTGCGTCTCCAAATCATATAAGGTGGTAATCTTCCAGACTTCAACAAAGCAATTTAATATATCCATTGATCTGGAGAAAAACATATGAAGCATTATATATCACGTCACTAAGTTATGAAAAAACAAAATACACACAATGATTAGCAGTTACGGCATTCAAACAGTATCAAAACACGCAAAATACTACCACACTTCGCTCACACTCTGAATAAGGAGTGTTTGGATTTGCGTTTAGAGGTGATTATTTCGACTTAAATAATCGCAAATCATTAAATAACTTTCTTACACAACTCCTAACCTAGCTCTCAAACCAAGATGGGATTAAGTCGTAGATAGCAATGTACTTTTCAAAGTGTACCGTTTTGGTACGTGTACTTTTTTAAAGTTGTAGAATAGCAACGTACTTTCATAAGTGTTCTAATTTGTTACGTGACGATGATGTGTCACGCTATAAATGGTGCCACATGTCAGACTTTCGGGTATGAACTAAAGCCTAAGGGTTAAACATGTATATTAGTTAGTTAATAACCGAATGGCGGTTATAGTTAGTTATAGGAAGTTAAAGTCGGTTATGGTTGAACCATTGTGATGGTTCATAAATTGACATAGTACCCTTTCGTGTAGTATAAGTAGGACAAAACCAGGAAACAGAAAGTAGTATTCATATTAGCAATTTCATAATAAAGTTTATAGTTTATACATTATAAAGAGTGTGTTATTGTTCGTGAATTACCAACAGTGGCATCAGAGCGTGTTCGATTCAGGGAGAAAAAGAAATCGATCAGAATGGGACTGTTTTGATTCATATACAGAAACAGTGGTAGAAACGGGGTAGTTTAAGATCAACAGCAGATTAGCGGGATTGGTAAACAACAGCGGAATAGCGGGATTGATCAAGATCAACAGCGGAGAAGCGGGTTTGGTTGTCAATAGTGGTGAAGCGGACAATAGTTGTCATTAGCAGGAAGCGGACGTGACAATCATTTGCTAGACGGATTTGGCTTTCGACAGCAAGGCGGGTTTGATCACATACCCAGAAATCAAAGAAACCGATTATCAAGATTGGAAAAGGAAGGAAGAAAAAGACAATGGCAGGCGACGGATCAAATAAAAATAAGAACGAAGTTACGAAGGATAGTGGAACATCAATGACGTTCCAATACCCGGTTCTCAATTCAACGAATTACACGATTTGGGCAGTAAAGATTAAAGCGTTATTCAATGTCCATGGAATCTGGGAAGCAGTTGAACCAACAATGGATGCTGAAGTTGATCAAAAGAAAAACAACATGGCAATTGCAATGTTATACCAAGCAATTCCAGAAAATATGGTTTTGCAAATTGCAAACCTTACTTCGGCAAAAGAAATTTGGGAAGCATTAAAGGTTCGACACGTGGGAGTTGAAAGGGTTAAGGAAGCACGCGTTCAAACACTCGAGTCAGAGTTTGAATCGTTAAAAATGGGTGCAAATGAAGCACTAGATGTTTATGCGGGAAAGATTAGTGAGATTGTTTCACAAGCAAGCAATCTTGGACATACTTTGGATGAAAAAAGACAGGTTCGAAAACTTCTAGGATCGGTGCCAGAAAAGTTTATTCAAATAGTAGCGGCGATTGAGCAATTTGCGGATTTGAATAAAATGTCGTTTCAAGAAGCCGTGGGGAGATTAAAATCTTTCGAAGAACGGACGAAAAAGGCAGTCAAGGAAGAAGACGGGTCCAGTAGCCTATTCTTCAGCAAAGTAGATGAAAAGGAGAAGACCAAGGAACACAAGTGTGAATATTGCGGTTGTGATGCAAGACAGAAAGACTTTGGACGTGGCCAAGGACGAGGTCGGGGGTCCGGGAGAAGTCACGGTGATGGTCGAGCACAACGGGACAAGAGCAACGTGAAGTGTTTCAAATGCAATGAACTTGGGCATTTTAGCAATGAATGTCCAAAATGGGAAAATAAAAAAGATGAGGCAAATCTGGTTCAGTACGAGGATGACGAGCCAACGTTATTATACACCAGTTGCAAAGATGAAGACGAAGACCTCATTTAAACTATATTTAGTTTAAGGGGGAGTGTTGAAGATATAAACTAAATATAGTATATTATAAAGTTTAAGGATACTTATGTAATAAACTAAAGCCTAAGGGCTAAACATGTATATTAGTTAGTTAATAACCGAATGGCGGTTATAGTTAGTTATAGGAAGTTAAAGTCGGTTATGGTTGAACCATTGTGATGGTTCATAAATCGACATAGTACCCTTTCGTGTAGTATAAGTAGGACAAAACCAGGAAACAGAAAGTAGTATTCATATTAGCAATTTCATAATAAAGTTTATAGTTTATACATTATAAAGAGTGTGTTATTGTTCGTGAATTACCAACACTCCTAACCTAGCTCTCAATCCAATTAGGGATTAAGTCGTAGATAGCAATGTACTTTTCAAAGTGTACCGTTTTGGTACGTGTACTTTTTTAAAGTTGTAGAATAGCAACGCACTTTCATAAGTGTTCCAATTTGGTACGTGACGATGATGTGTCACGCTATAAATGGTGCCACGTGTCAGACTTTCGGGTATGACAGGTCATTGTCACGTACCAAATTGGAACACTTATGAAAGTCCATTGCTATTCTACAACTTTAAAAAAAGTACACGTACCAAAACGGTACACTTTGAAAAGTACATTGCTATTATACGACTTAATCCCATCCAAGTAATTTAAATCTATTATAACAATATCAATCATACTCGGTTTTCCATAAAGGTCTGATCAAGTTGAGTCAAATCGCGAGCTACTCAAGATCGCTTCACAAAATACTTGATTTGAACCAAGTCAAGCTCGAGCTATTTGAGTATCAAAGTCCTAAATTCTTAGCTCACAAAACCGGTGAATTGAATGGACAATTAAATCAAGTTGAGCTTGAAAGTCATAACAACCATACTCGGTTTTCCCTAGCGGTGTAGTCAAGTCGAGTCAGCTCATGGAATTTACTCACAAAAAACTCACTCTAAACCAAGTCGTGCCGAGCTGGAGTATCACAATGCTCAGCTCATACAGCTCGTGAGCTCAACCTCGTGTATCACAATTCTCAGCTCATTAAGCTCGTGAGTCGAGTCGACAAAGTTCGAGAATGTCAAGCTATATTAGCAAGTCGAGTTGCGCTCAAAAGTATCAAGTCCTAAAGATGTAATGGCGTCAAGTCAACTCACTAGCTACTCCAAATCAACTTACAAAATGCTCGATTTAAACCAAGTAAACCTCGAGCACAAGCAACTCAAGTAGACTTCCGAGTTCAGCTCGAGTAACAAAATCCAAAACCCTCGGCTCATAAAGCTCGCGAGTTGAGTCAACTAGCAAGTCTAGTTTAGCTAAAAGGTTAATAAACATCACATTCATACTCAGCCCTCGGGTGTAATCCAGTCAAGTCAACTCACAAAAAACTCACTCTAAACCAAGCCGAGCTCAAAAAGCTCAAAATTCTGGGCTCAAAAAGCTCACAAGTTGAGTATCAAAATGCTCAATCCATAAAGCTCGCATGTCAGAGTCAACAAATCTCAAGAATGTCTAGCTATAAAAGTAAGTTGAGTGAAGCTCAAGAGTATTGTAACACCCCCAAAAATGGTTTGCAGCGGAAGGAAACGTTTTTGGGATGCTACTCAATTGGATCATAACACAAAGTGAAAAATAAAGATTTTTCGTAAAAGGTTTCATTTATTGATGTAAAATAGAGTTTACAAAGGTTGATTTGTTGCGGAAAATGGCCCATTAATAAAATATGGTCCCCATAAGTAAATCAGAGTCATCTATGACCATGTCATGCCAATGCCCAAGCGCCTCCAGAGTTAGCTATCGCCTTTTCATCCAGAAAATACATGCTAAAAAGTCAACACAATGGTTGAGTGAATTCATAGGTTTAGTAAATAAGCAGTTGATCACAAGATTTTCAAGTTTAAGATAAGCCATGGGCTACGTTGTTATACGCCCATAAAAGATAGTTGATATTATTGCACTAAGCTCATGACACCAAACTAACTGCATACACCTAAATACTGGTGTAAGTAAATAAAATTGCCCCTCTGAGATGTAATAGCCAATTACATAAAGATACCAAATATAGTGCGCCCCGGTTATTTCCGATAACCGAGTCGGGGTCGTCAGTTCCCATAGAACTATCCACGATATTTGCGTTCACTCGCAAGTGATTAATGGTTCATGATGTAGGGGACTTTTGGCAAACAACTTAGGCAGAGTCATAATATCAAGTGAACAGCAAACAGTTTTCAAGCAATTGTGATCATAAAAGCAGTAGTAGCATGTATTCTCCCCCAAGGAGTTTATAAAAACAGTTAAAAGAGTAAAAGTGGGGCTATGAACTCACCTTAGTGATACGGTAGGAAATGCACAACAATAGCAAGTACGATATGACAACAGCTTCAACACGAAACCTAGATATAATATGGCAAGTCTTAGATAATATATTTTGTTTACGACCCTAAATGGTAATTTTTGGAAAATGATTTGCTATGAGACACTTGTATCGTTTTAACTTGTGTGGTAATGCTTAAAGTTCAAAATTAAATGTTTTCAAATACCTTTTTCATGTGCACGTAGCTTATGTGGACTTTATCGACGTACATAAAATGTAGTTGTGAAAATATTTCTTAAGTATTGGCTCTTGGAATAGATGTGAAAAATATTGTATACGAAACTTTCATATAAGAGTTGGCTTAAATGTTGGCTCAAGTGTTATTGGAGTAGGGAATAAGTACAAGTCGAATTGTATTTATTAGATTCGTTGGGTTTTGAGATGAGAAATATATTCATGTTATACATACATTTTATAAAAGTTGCGAATAAATATTTTAATCTTAGAGTACACGAATGCGGTCGTCGAATAAAAATATGTGTTAAACGTATTTACTTAACGGAGAGTGTAAAATATATAAGTTTATAAAGTTTATAAATGTTTTAGGGTGAAAAAGGTCAAAATATCAAACTGAAGGGGCTGAAATGTAAAAATTTCTATAAGTTACAAACTTATAGAAAGTTTTTAAGAAAAATTTTAAGTAGTTCAAATTTTTGAGGGCTGTAGTTGTAAATTACAAGAATTATTAGAGTGTTAATAGAATGTGACACTGTTTGGAATTTGAGGGGCTAAACAGTCAAAACGTTAAAGTGGAAAATAGCAAAAATGAGGAAACTGCTGCTGCTAGGAATCGAACTTGGGACCTTCCACTTACACTCCAAACGAACCAACCATCTAAGCCAAGGGGTGTCTCATGTTTTACTTTGTCATTTAAAAGTACTTAACGAATGTGGTACTACATATATTGTATCTACAATTTCCTACTGACCATGCGATTACTATGCCCTGTGTTTGCGTTTTCTTTACTTCCAAAATTTTATGAAACTTTAAATCACTTTGAAATTAAGATTTCAATAAATTGACAAGAAAATGAGTGTGTCGATAATGTGCTAAATGAGAACTAGTTTTTAAAACCAGAGTAGACACAAGGCGTTTATCCACTGATCTCATGCTCAAAAAGCCATGTTTTTACGTTTAAAAACTATACCACATAAGCTCAACAACTCAAGATATTCATTCACTATAGTCAAGTTTTGATGTTGTTTTAATTATGTACGAGACATGCTACCATAAGATAAGGAATGTGTGTAAGACTGAGTGAATTATTCACGTATGAAACAAAAGGAAATAAGTTTTTAGTGGCTTACAAAGGTTGAGAGTGTGAAACTGAGGGTGAACCGCGAGAACTATGCCAACCCGATTTTAGCTTTCAAATTATTCCCCATAGCTATATAAAACTCCTAAGAACCTTTTAATCTTTGTATACTTTGCTTCCAAAATTCTTTCTTTCTTTCTTCGTAAACTGTGGTCGGGAGTGAGGCAAGAGTGTGAGTTTGTGTTGTTTGGTTTTGGACCTTACTTACACTCGTCTTTATAGGACATGTGGCGTGTGGTGGAGAACAGTCGGCGGAGGAGAGAGCAGCAGAGTGGTGGCTGCAATGAGGAGGAGGAGGGATAAAAGTGTGAGTGTGAATGTGACAAAGATGGGTGTGTTTATGAATGGTCACTGACCTCCCCAATGAGGGAAGGTGTTTGTGTTTTTGATTCTTAGTAAGTGATAGAAAGGATCTTGTAAACCTTACTTATAAGAACAAATATGGGTACATTGAATGGTCAAAAGGGAGCTCACAAGTGTGTGTAGGTGCTTTTGAGGAAAGCAGACAACCCATTTCTTTATTGTGACTTATTACTAGTAGGCGTGGGTTTGAAGACCAAGGAGGGAGATTTTCAAAGCTTTGAAAGTTGGTAAGGTTTGAATGGTCATCCTAGGGTCACATGTGCTTGTATGTTCAAGTAAAGAATAAAGTCACATGTGTACATGAAAGTGAAAGGAGGTTTGATTATCAAGGTTGTATAAGTTCAAGACTTAGATAGATAGGGTAACATGTATAATTCAAGGTGAAAAATATGCCTTGAACCATTCAAAAATGTTTGGTCGGTTTTCAAGGAAAATTGGGAGGGAAGAGTTTAATTTTTTTTTTGAAATATATAATGTGTATATATTTATATTTTAGGAAGGTGGTGAGTTTAGTTGGTTATTGCATGCATGCATGAGATTAATGTAAAACGTAGGCGTTTTACATGAAACTTGAAACATAAAATTCATAAACTAATAAAGCATGATTGTAAAAGTCACATATTTGACGTAGACTAAACTTAGTGTAATATCGATTTACATTTATAGTCGTTTTTCGTTGTACGCGATTCAACTTAACGGTTATACGTTTAAGTAAATACGTAAACTTTCAAAGTAAGTAGTTTTGAGTTTAAAATAATTATTGAATTTAAACCATTAATAATTAAGTGTCGTACCAATGCGGTGTCGTTAAGTGCCGTGTGTCGATTTTTACGTTTTACGAGAAAATCTATCGTTCTTGATTCAAATAGGCTCGGAAAAATCCAGGAGTGAAACTTAGGAACATAATTAATATAGTTCGTTGCTAAAATTTGTTTGAAATTTTACGGGTTGTTATAGTACCTACTCCTTATGGGAACCTCGTCCTCGAGGTTAAGTTTGTGTTAGTCGCTTAGGGGATAAAGGGATTTTTTTTTTTTTTTTTTTTTTTTTTTTTTTTTTTTTTTTTTTTTTTTGAAATTTTCTAGTCTTGTCGCAAACAGGATGTGGATAAGTTTATTCGAATTAAAAGAATATTTCAAGAGGCACAATGTCTTTGAGATATATAATTGGTTAAGAGGTTTGTATCCTCGAAAGAATCCTAAATTTAATAAAACTGGTTTTTACACGTGTTGCAAATAAAACCATTTCGTAAAGATCGATGTTTGATATTTTTTTTTTTTAGCATAAGAAGTTTTGATAAAGTTTGACCAGAAAATTCTAACTCGTAAGAATAAGTGTTTTCAGAAAAATGCTACCACAAGTTTTATCGCTGATAAAAATGCATTCTAAAGAAGAAGAAAAAAAATCTTCGAAGGTGAAAATGTCTTAGAAGAAGATGTGGTTGGGTACGTATGTTTCAATAAGTTTTAAACGTTTATGGGCAGGATTCAGTTGTTAAGGTTGTGCTTCTTGAATTTGAACGGTATATATAAGAAAATATAGTCTTTAAAATTTTAAAGAGAACTTGATGTATGTAAAGAAACTTCCTGGATTTCAGCTTTTGTGAGAAAAACTTGTTAAATAAAGTTTTGAGTGACAACATGGAATCGGTTCCAAGTTGGAGGTTTTTATGTGAATTCAAAAGTCGTTTCGAAATTTCAAATAGTTTCAAATACCTTAGCTTTTGTAAATGATGAGTCATTTTTTTTTCTCCAAGTATTTCCCATTAAAATGTGTATTTTTTTTTTATTTTATTTTTTTTCCAAAACAAAGTGTTTATTTTTACTCCGAGGATTTGTTCTATATACAAAAGAAAATACCGGCCATCCTTTAAAGTTTTTCAAAATGAGTAAATAGTTTATAAGTAAGTTGCAGTAAGGTTTATAAAAGTTTTGTAAAACCACTTTATTGGGTAAGAAGAAAATATTTTTGTCATGATAAATCGTAGTTTGTGATTCGGTATTAAAGCAACATCTTGGTAGGATGATTTTTAAAACGGCTTATAAAGTAATAGGAATGATTTATTATCTATAGAATAGTAGTGAAATCGAAGTTAACTTTGTGATATTTTGGTAAGACAACGATTCGGATTATAAAATAACTCGTGAAATGATTTGTAAAATAGCTTACGAGGAAACAATTTATTGTTTGTCAAATGGTAGAAGATTTCGTACTTAGTACGGTAAAAGTAAAATAGTTTGTGAGGTAAGAGTACTAAGTTTTATGGTTTTAATTCAGACAGTGGCTAATACAGCTCATTAAAAAAGTAAAATAGTTTTATAAAACCGTAATATAACTTGCAGGAAAATTTTTGTAATATAGTTTACAACTTGCTATTGCAATTGTTTGTTGTTTCATAAAATAATAGTAAATTAATCAATTTATCAGACTATTAGAAACAAGTTTGCAAAGTATCAGTAAGGTCATTGTTTATAAGGTGTTAGTAAAATCATAAATTTTCGGTTTGATGGCACGACAGTAAGACTTTTTGGGAAAATGACCGTGAAGTGATTGGTAAAATAGTTGAAAGTAGTTTACGTTAGATAACAACGAAGTTTATTATTTCATAAGAGGGTAGTAGGACGGACCGTTGGTATTTCAAAGGAATGAGTGAAAGGTTAGGGATCCGTTCCCAGAAAAAAAAGGCTTGAGTTGCAAGTTAACTTCTTGGTATGCTTTTAGATCTTTTAGTCATTCGTTTATTATTTATATTTAGCGAGGGGTTCCCTTTGTAGATGTCGAGGTGTGTTGTTCCTAGAACGGCTAGGGATGTAATCCGCTTCATCGATTGAGTACGAGTTTTAAGGTAGAGGTGAAACTGTTACCACAATGGATGATGAGATGACTTCGATCTCAACGTCTAAGAGAGTGATAATAGGATGGGATGATGGATACATGGGTTGCAACGACTCCGTAATAGAGGTTTAATGGTCCAGTAATGGAGACGATAAGTCGATGGGACAGGAAAATAGAAGACGTAGTATTGTAGCAACCAAAAATATAATCTAAACCTAGAGTAATGTCGTGTGGTAATTAAAGTCTTATTTAGTCGCGCATAATCCGCTAAGAAAATCTAAATGGTAAATGTAATTGTTAACTCGCCTTATGCAACATTTCACTGGTTATGTATTATTTGCTAAGCAAATCTCATACATAACGTAGGCACAACGGGCGCGAAGTGGTGGCGTAAAGTGGTCCACTTCAACATGGATTACTGTGGTGTTCTTGCGCGAAGTGGTAGTGTGCATCATCTGCCAGGCAAATCTCCATGCACGTTGCTAGTAAGATGTAGACGCGGAGGCGTAGGGTAGTGGTGTAAAATGGTCAGTTTAGAGAGTGTAGTAATAAGAAGGCGTTCCACTTAGGAGAAAAGTATCGTAGTGAGAAAATGTTGTGACGTCAGTGTGTGATGTGTAGGAGTAAACCTTTATAACTCTTTGATGAACACCAATGAAAGTTTTACTATTTTTAGAAGTCAATCAGGAGGTCAAGTGGACATACCACTATTATAACTACTTTCAGTATTGCAACATTCACCTCTGAGTCGGACATAGGTGATCAGGCTATGTCCCACTGTCCCTGGTTGAATATAGGTGATCAAGCTATATTCACCCGAGGTTCAATGAATCTTGCAATGCTTAGCTTAGTTATACTGGTAACATGCCCTAATGTCTTTAAAGTTTTGTATGAAAGATGGAACAAATATTTCATTTATGTGGGGGAGAAGGCGTAGCGCAGTGGTACGTAAACATACATATAAGTAAAGCAATCATAGCTAATAGTGAGGTTAAGTTTTCGGTAATAAATCACATATCTTATCAAAGATGACTTCAACGAGTCATAAGTGAGGCAATCAGCTTGGCAGGCAGGCATGTGGCGGTCATAGGATTAAGTTTTGTAAAAGTGGTTATAGTCTAGGTTTTGAAAATTTCCTAGTTCTCTATAACCAAGGCTCTGATGCCAATATGTAACACCCCCAAAAATGGTTTGCAGCGGAAGGAAAAGTTTTTGGGATGCTACTCAATTGGATCATAACACAAAATGAAAACTAAAGATTTTTCGTAAAAGGTTTCATTTATTGATGTAAAATAGAGTTTACAAAGGTTGATTTGTTGCGGAAAATGGCCCATTAATAAAATATGGTCCCCATAAGTAAATCAGAGTCATCTATGACCATGCCATGCCAATGCCCAAGCGCCTCCAGAGTTAGCTATCGCCTTTTCATCCTGAAAATACATGCTAAAAAGTCAACACAATGGTTGAGTGAATTCATAGGTTTAGTAAATAAGCAGTTGATCACAAGATTTTCAAGTTTAAAATAAGCCATGGGCTACGTTGTTATACGCCCATAAAAGATAGTTGATATTATTGCACTAAGCTCATGACACCAAACTAACTGCATACACCTAAATACTGGTGTAAGTAAATAAAATTGCCCCTCTGAGATGTAATAGCCAATTACATAAAGATACCAAATATAGTGCGCCCCGGTTATTTCCGATAACCGAGTCGGGGTCGTCAGTTCCCATAGTACTATCCACGATATTTGCGTTCACTCGCAAGTGATTAATGGTTCATGATGTAGGGGACTTTTGGCAAACAACTTAGGCAGAGTCATAATATCAAGTGAACAGCAAACAGTTTTCAAGCAATTGTGATCATAAAAGCAGTAGTAGCATGTATTCTCCCCCAAGGAGTTTATAAAAACAGTTAAAAGAGTAAAAGTGGGGCTATGAACTCACCTTAGTGATACGGTAGGAAATGCACAACAATAGCAAGTACGATATGACAACAGCTTCAACACGAAACCTAGATATAATATGGCAAGTCTTAGATAATATATTCTGTTTACGACCCTAAATGGTAATTTTTGGAAAATGATTTGCTATGAGACACTTGTATCGTTTTAACTTGTGTGGTAATGCTTAAAGTTCAAAAATAAATGTTTTCAAATACCTTTTTCATGTGCACGTAGCTTATGTGGACTTTATCGACGTACATAAAATGTAGTTGTGAAAATATTTCTTAAGTATTGGCTCTTGGAATAGATGTGAAAAATATTGTATACGAAACTTTCATATAAGAGTTGGCTCAAATGTTGGCTCAAGTGTTATTGGAGTAGGGAATAAGTACAAGTCGAATTGTATTTATTAGATTCGTTGGGTTTTGAGATGAGAAATATATTCATGTTATACATACATTTTATAAAAGTTGCGAATAAATATTTTAATCTTAGAGTACACGAATGCGGTCGTCGAATAAAAATATGTGTTAAACGTATTTACTTAACGGAGAGTGTAAAATATATAAGTTTATAAAGTTTATAAATGTTTTAGGGTGAAAAAGGTCAAAATATCAAACTGAAGGGGCTGAAATGTAAAAATTTCTATAAGTTACAAACTTATAGAAAGTTTTTAAGAAAAGTTTTAAGTAGTTCAAATTTTTGAGGGTTGTAGTTGTAAATTACAAGAATTATTAGAGTGTTAATAGAATGTGACACTGTTTGGAATTTGAGGGGCTAAACAGTCAAAACGTTAAAGTGGAAAATAGCAAAAATGAGGAAACTGCTGCTGCTAGGAATCGAACTTGGGACCTTCCACTTACACTCCAAACGAACCAACCATCTAAGCCAAGGGGTGTCTCATGTTTTACTTTGTCATTTAAAAGTACTTAACGAATGTGGTACTACATATATTGTATCTACAATTTCCTACTGACCATGCGATTACTATGCCCTGTGTTTGCGTTTTCTTTACTTCCAAAATTTTATGAAACTTTAAATCACTTTGAAATTAAGATTTCAATAAATTGACAAGAAAATGAGTGTGTCGATAATGTGCTAAATGAGAACTAGTTTTTAAAGCCAGAGTAGACACAAGGCGTTTATCCACTGATCTCATGCTCAAAAAGCCATGTTTTTACGTTTAAAAACTATACCACATAAGCTCAACAACTCAAGATATTCATTCACTATAGTCAAGTTTTGATGTTGTTTTAATTATGTACGAGACATGCTACCATAAGATAAGGAATGTGTGTAAGACTGAGTGAATTATTCACGTATGAAACAAAAGGAAATAAGTTTTTAGTGGCTTACAAAGGTTGAGAGTGTGAAACTGAGGGTGAACCGCGAGAACTATGCCAACCCGATTTTAGCTTTCAAATTATTCCCCATAGCTATATAAAACTCCTAAGAACCTTTTAATCTTTGTATACTTTGCTTCCAAAATTCTTTCTTTCTTCCTTCGTAAACTGTGGTCGGGAGTGAGTGAGGCAAGAGTGTGAGTTTGTGTTGTTTGGTTTTGGACCTTACTTACACTCGTCTTTACAGGGCATGTGGCGGTGTGGTGGAGAACAGTCGGCGGAGGAGAGAGCAGCAGAGTGGTGGCTGCAATGAGGAGGAGGAGGGATAAAAGTGTGAGTGTGAATGTGACGAATATGGGTGTGTTTATGAATGGTCACTGACCTCCCCAATGAGGGAAGGTGTTTGTGTTTTTGATTCTTAGTAAGTGATAGAAAGGATCTTGTAAACCTTACTTATAAGAACAAATATGGGTACATTGAATGGTCAAAAGGGAGCTCACAAGTGTGTGTAGGTGCTTTTGAGGAAAGCAGACAACCCATTTCTTTATTGTGACTTATTACTAGTAGGCGTGGGTTTGAAGACCAAGGAGGGAGATTTTCAAAGCTTTGAAAGTTGGTAAGGTTTGAATGGTCATCCTAGGGTCACATGTGCTTGTATGTTCAAGTAAAGAATAAAGTCACATGTGTACATGAAAGTGAAAGGAGGTTTGATTATCAAGGTTGTATAAGTTCAAGACTTAGATAGATAGGGTAACATGTATAATTCAAGGTGAAAAATATGCCTTGAACCATTCAAAAATGTTTGGTCGGTTTTCAAGGAAAATTGGGAGGGAAGAGTTTAATTTTTTTTTTGAAATATATAATGTGTATATATTTATATTTTAGGAAGGTGGTGAGTTTAGTTGGTTATTGCATGCATGCATGAGATTAATGTAAAACGTAGGCGTTTTACATGAAACTTGAAACATAAAATTCATAAACTAATAAAGCATGATTGTAAAAGTCACATATTTGACGTAGACTAAACTTAGTGTAATATCGATTTACATTTATAGTCGTTTTTCGTTGTACGCGATTCAACTTAACGGTTATACGTTTAAGTAAATACGTAAACTTTCAAAGTAAGTAGTTTTGAGTTTAAAATAATTATTGAATTTAAACCATTAATAATTAAGTGTCGTACCAATGCGGTGTCGTTAAGTGCCGCGTGTCGATTTTACGTTTTACGAGAAAATCTATCGTTCTTGATTCAAATAGGCTCGGAAAAATCCAGGAGTGAAACTTAGGAACATAATTAATATAGTTCATTGCTAAAATTTGTTTGAAATTTTACGGGTTGTTATAAGTATCAAGTCTACTAATGCTAAACTTTACAAATACAGATACTAATATTCTAACACTATTCGACTCGAGTCAAGTGATGTAATACTTGAGAGTGTCAATTACGCCACTTAGCTCAAGCTCGAGTTTATGTTCAATTGCCGTAAGGATGTAAATGAGTTGAGTTAACTAGCATGCTACTCAAGACTGACTCACAAATAAATCTCTTTAAACCTCAAAGCTGGCTCGAGCACAATTATCAAAATGCTCAACTCACGAAGCTTGTAATTGTAAGTCAAGTCTCAAAATTCTCGGCTCACAAAACACGCAAGTCGAGTATCAAAATGCTCAACTCATAAAGCTTGTGAACCAAGTTAACAAAGCTCACGAATGTCAAGCTATATTAGCAAGTCGACTTAAGCTTAAAAGTATCAAGTCTACTAACGCTAAACTTTATTACGAGCAATATTTTTTTGATAATAGTTTTTAATACTCATAATCAAGTCGAGTTTAAAAATCAATACACAAGCTCAATTTTATATTCATTCAATAACTAATGAATAAATAGTTAATATAAGAGCTCGAATATTAGGCCTAGTCGAGTTTCGAGCTTGAGCTTCACAGTGTTTTAACACAATAATTAAATAATAAATAATTATCAACAACAACAACAACAATACCCAATCCCGCCTAAGCGAGGTATGGGGGAGATGAAATGTAGATGGATCATACCCTGACCCTAGGGTAAACTCGAGAGTAACGAGACTCCTTCCATGAAGATGCATAGCAAGCATACAAGACGAAACGACACATACCATCATAGAAACTTAGGAAAATAGAGGCATATAAGCATACAATGCATCAACGCATAGCATATAATATAAGAGAGAAGGGATACATACGCATATAAGCATAAACGCATACGAGCATAGGGGACATAAAAGCATAAAGACTTACAGAGAGAAAATGAGTCTAAAACATATTGCTATGGGGCTCTACCTAAAAGCAAAGACAACTATGTACACGAGAGGCTACTAAAAAGTCTAAAGCGAACTAGCTATGACTCTATGTCTCTATGAGTTGAGATCCATATAGAACTTATATTTGTCATAGAACCAATGGACCAATCATAGCCATTCATTTTTTATCTAAATCATTTTCCACCTTTTTTTTAAAAACAACATATCTTGCAAACGGTAAATCTTCAAGCTACAAAAAATACACCATCATGACGAGAATTAAATTATCTTTCTATAGATATGCATTGTTATATACTTTCGACGAAGTTTTTTTTTTTTAAATTTCGCCCAGAAAAATCACATGTGATTTGTAAAAATCACATGTGATTCGTAAAAATCAAATCACATATGATTTTAACAAATCACATGTGATTTTTACAAATCACATATGATTTTAACAAATCACATGTGATTTTTACAAATCACATGTGATTCTTCTGGACGAAATTTAAAAAAAAAAGTTCGTCGAAAGTATATAACAATGCATATCTATAGAAAGATAATTTAATTCTCGTCGAGATGGTATGATTTTTTTGGCGTAATGATTAACGGTTTGTGAGATATTTAATTTTTTAAAAAAGAGTGAATATATTTTAATAAAAGAAATGAGGGGCTATGATTGATTGATTGGTTCTATAATAAATATGAGTTCTATATTGAACTTTTCTCATATCTCAATATACCTAAAACACGGGGTAAAATTGTCTAAAAAGCTAAACGCAGGGCCAAAACGTACCAACGCTACTAAAATCGCCTATAAATCCTAGAAGAAAAACTACTTGGTAACGTAACTCAAGCTCGATTTTATATTCATTACTAGTGACGTTTTCCGGGCCGTGTTAAACCCGGCCCACGGTTGCTAAATAAATAACGACGGTTAACTTATAAGAATTGATACTCACACCACATCTTTTGATGGATCACAATTTGTGCGTTACAGAAATATTTATGTTTTGTATTATTTTTCTATTGATGCATCAAACACAGCCATCGATTAAATACAAAGACCAAGACTACAAAAGTGGAAACATAATGAGTGGAAACATAATAAAGTGAATGCGTAAATTGCGGAGGCAATCAATAACCATCTTATGAGTTTTTTTCTTAAGATTGCTAATATTACAGAGCAACTCAAACTATATATTCTCCACGTTTCCATATGAAATATGATATTTCAAAACTAACAACGATGACCAATTTTAAAAGGAATATTCATTGACAACTTAAAAATAAAAACTACACTCATTGGCTTTTTAAATTATATGCAACCCCAAAGCCTCTAGCCTTTTATTAGCTTCATAAACATCAACCAAAAAACAATTACCATACCAAAAATCAAAGAAGCAATTAAAAAACTAAAACCCACTATAGAAATGGATAGTAACAAAAAAATTCAACATTAGCCTCATATTATAACCAAAATAATCAACCAACTTGAAACATGGCATTATAACCAAAAGTTATATTAACAAATTTATAAAAAAATCATTCACCCTTACTATAACAGTTTACATCAACAATGGCAATAACTTTCGACGGTGGCTACGGCAAATCTGGTGGCGAAGACAGATCTACAAATCTTTGAAAAAGGCAAATATGTTAGGACAACTTAAATCTAATAAAAAATATATAGCAAAAAAACCTTTCAAATCTTGAAAAAATATAAATTTATATAAAAAGTATATATAAAAAACCATAAACTTTAAAACAAAATTTACATAATAAATTTCATAGAAAAATCATACAAAATTATAACAAATATTAACAACAGTTTAAGAATAGAGCATAATATTATCCCTGTTAACAACGATTTTCAGCGGCGACCGAAAGCTTTCCGGCGACAGCGACGGATTTGGTCACTATTTCCGGCGAGAAAACAACAGGTACAACGGCGGCAATCGGCGGTCCTAACAAAAAAAAAAAAATACCAAAAAGGTTAATACACATAGATTTATAAAAAAAAAAAAAAAAAAAAAAAAAAAAAAAAAAAAAACATTATAGATCTACAATAAAATCTATTAGATCTACGAAAAAATATATAGATCTACAAAAAATACCATCAAAACTTTAATACTATAAGTAGATGTATAAAAAAAGCCAAAAAAAAAACCTCAAAACTGTAAAAACCCTCTTGGTGGTTCCGGCGCTGGTAGACCACGGTGGAGGGCAGATGTCGATGGTGGCGCCGGTTTCTGTAGTGATGGGATCGGGTGGTGGTGGCGTCGGTTGCTGTGGTGGTGGCTTGGTGTTGGTGTGAGATGAGAGTTAGATGTGAGGTTTTTGTATGTAGGTGTTTTTGTATGAAGTGTTGAACTTTGTGTGAGATGAGAATGTTTTCTCTGTATATATTTGGAGAAATGAAAATGGGTAATGAAGCAAGGAAAATAAAAGTCTTGCACTCAACAGTGTCAAACTGTTTTATGCTGACGTGTAAGAAGTTTGGGAAGGAGGTGCTTTTTATATAATAGTAAGAAATAACTAATAAATATATACCTTGTCTTCTAAAGTTACAAGACGGTTAAATGAAGGCACATGTCTCATATCAACACCATGTCCTGCAAGTGTGACGTGAGCAGCACGTGACACCTTCCACGACGACACGTGTTCACCAGCAGCGATCAACACGCGTCGTGCCGTTACAACAGCTTCATCTATCTTCTCAATACTTACTACATTACTACTAGATGCTAATAATGATGATGACTGGTTTTGTGTATTTAAGTTAGGGTTGTTGTGGTGGTTGTTTGCGGCGTTTACGGCGGCCGGAGGGAGGTGGTTGTTGGTTGTTCATGGTGGTTGTTGCTGACGTGGATGGGGGTTTTCGGTTTTTTAATTATTATTGATTGATGATGTAAAAATATTAAAATTATGAGGTATTTATAACGCTAGGCAATTAGTTTAAAACTCTCACTTTTACTAAAGGATATAAGGCCATAAACAATATTTACAATAGTTCTGCTTAAATATTAATCGTTTATTATTTACGCTATATATTGACTCACTAAAAACCTTAGTAGGATTAAAACTTGATGAATGAGAAAATAAGTGTAGTGCGCGCAATGCTACTCCTCAAATTAATATATATCTTTAAAGCACCGAACCATTAGCTCAAAAAAAATTTTGGCAAAGATTTTGTGAATAAATCTATCAAATTGTCATTTGATCGAATTTGACAAACATCAAAGTGAAATGTTTTTAACAATGTTTAAAATTGTGATGAATAAAACTTTGAATGTGTAATTTTTTATTATATAATTCATTACATAAGTGTCCATTAAAATAAGTTTTAATCATAGAATGTTCATCAAAGAAATCTAAGTTTCAAATTCATTGGAGAATTAACAAATGTTCATCAATCATAATCCGGTCAAAATATTCATTAAATCATGGCTTGAATGTTCATCAATAATGATTAATCATATCTTGAGGTTAATTATATCTTGATGTTTTATCATATATGATGGATCATGAGTTTGAAGGAAAATGAGGAAATAAGGAAAGAACATGTGTCACTCCTTCATAACCTTTTAGACTTTATAAGAGAACTAATGAACAATGGCATAACAAATAGAAAATTGAGAATCATCTCCTAATTAAACCTTAGTCTTCTTAAGAGAACCAATGATCCTCTACCATATGATCAATGTTATACAAACAGAAATTTGAGACCCGGGTATTTGTAATGACTGTTAGAGACCCGGGTACAACGGCCGGTGGCTCAAGTCATGGTGCTCAGCGCGACTACCCACACGAGGGCTAGGCTTGTAAAGCCCGGCATCGTGGCCACCAGCCACGCCAAAAGGTTTTTTTTTTTTTTTTTTTTTTTTTTTTTTTTTTTTTTTTATCTTTTTCTTTTTTTGTGAGTCATGTTTGAGTGGAAGAAGGGTAGCAGAGGATGAAAAAGATGGGGGATGAAAGTGTGTGACTGCGTGTAATGTTGGAGTAAAATATTAATGAATGAAAAAAAAAACATAGGGTAAAAGTTTACTCATTATTTGGGCTTGGGTTGTGATTTAATATTTTTGTATATTAGTTGGGTTGAATCTTTTGTTTTTGGTTTGATAATTTTTACCCGAATTTTGTTTTTGTTTGATAATTTTGATTTAATATTTAATATTTTGTTTATTTAATATATTTTTTTTTATGTAATGTGTATTTTATTAATAAAATTAAATTTTAGTTATATATATTGTTTATTAAAAAATAAATAAAAAAAATAAAAGTGCGAATGTCTGTTATCAAACTTGCCATATATTAATCTCATAAGGTCATTTACATCTGATTTTTTTTAGATCGGCAATTATCTCATAGTATACGCATCACATAAGCAGGACTTAAACCCACAACAATTTAGTTTGAGAGTTTCTCAAACAACAAAAAAAAATCGTTAGGACACACACTCTTTGATCATTTACATCTGATTTAGAGCAAGTACTTATCAATTTGTACCGAATCAACACAAGCATTTTGTTTATAGGAAAAAATAAATAAAAATTGCATTTTCAGATTATTATCATATGGTATATTGACCATAAAAAGTCAAATCATGTTTCAAAGTTCGTCGCAATTGGTTTCATCTTTTACTTAGCGATTCTATTCGGTAGTCCATGTAGTCGTGTACTATTATATCTCCACTTAAAAGAACAAGTTTTAATAAGATTCTGATTCCGTGTTTACCATTATGTACATCTGCCCGTCTAATCACCAGCCAGTGAAAGTGAAACAGCTGCACGCAAGGCAGCAAGGCCGACACACCATCATGTCACGAAGCACGAACCATTAAAACTTAGCTCAGCAAAACACAAGACACTGAAACTGTGGCATAACAGAACCAGGCCAGATAAAAACAAAATCAAACCGTAACAGAAACTCGAAATTAATAAGCTGAACCAGTCTTTTCTTGTTATACTCTATATTCAGAAAACTCCGTTCAGTTTCAGTTCTGAAGCAACCCAATCTATCAATTTAGTACTTATAAGAGAAAATAAAAGCAGTAAAACCCAAAACAAAGATAAAGATAAAAGAAACTAGGTTTTAACAATTAAGACGTTCATAAAATTCAGGAAGCATAATCAAGTTTTTATAGACAGATTTCCAAAAAGAGCGTTTCTAAATCATAAAACTTCCAAAATCCAACTGCATCTTTCTCCTAAAGCGATTGCAGAACCAAGGCAAAAACATATCTTGAGCTGAGTAGACCCTTATTAGTTGATCTTAGCCCTTGAAAAGTCCATTTCCGGGTGCTGCACAAATTTAAATTTAGGAATCAGAAACCATAAAGAGTCACAAATAAGTAGTAGTAATTGCTAGAGGTAACAATCTCTTTTAATTAACATTGCTGATTTGGGTAAACTTCCCAAGAAAGTCATGAGGGTCAAATGGGTTGAAAGTCACAAAAAGTGCATCTTAATTCTTAATGCTAACATAGTTATTGTTGTCAATTACTTTTAAACACACCAAAAAATTGGAGACCAGACCGCCTGTTTGACCTAGTAATGGAACTAAAGCCCAGCCGACCCGCCCATGTTTACCACCTCTAGAATTTTTTGTATCAGAAATAGATATTTACCTCAGACATGAACTTTTTCAAAATTTCTTCTTTCTGCATCTCATCACTTGTTGGTTTTCCCATCTGCTTTTGGCGTTGGTCAAACTAAAAAAGACACATTTAAGGAACATTAGTCACATTTTCATTGAATTGTAAAAGTGAACTCTATAAAACTAATTTGAACTGCAGTAGTTACTTACCATCATTTTTTCAACAGTAGATCGTGTTTCTGGGTCCAAGTCACCTAGCTTACTGCTCTCAGGTTCCACTTTCTGAGTGTCGATTTCAGGTTCGCCCTTGACCAAACACTTCCACCATTCCATTTGATCCTGTTTGGTTAAAAGAATCGAGATAGAATTTTGATCCTCTGAAAGAAAAAATAACAGCAAAGATCAGTGATCAGTCAAGTAAAGAAGACACAACAAACTAAATAACAGAAATAGACCAACAAAGCTGTAGTTTGAATAAGTATACCTATGCTCCAGAAACAATCATCAACCTTGACAGGCTTGTAGAATTCCCCCTCAAGTATCGGAGGCTGACCCTTAAGTCCAACTTTCAGATGGTTCTTCTTTATGTCACATGCAATAAACCTCGACTTGGTTCCTTGAGGAATAGGAACATTTACAGTCACCTCTTGCAGAGACTGGACCCAAGAATATTTCTCCATGTCCTGTCCATTACCACTGTTGGGAGCTGTATCGAAAAGAAAAAGAAAAAATAAATAAATAAACAAAAGATATGAGGAGTTTTCTTAACATATAAAAACAACAATAAAAGCAACTTTATGAAAAATCATATGAAAATAATCACATAAATAACAGCATAGAAGCGAAAAGATAAATTATGGTCCCTATGTACACAAAGGGTGCAAATTGGTGTTAATCAACCACACAAAGATTAACTTTAGAAAAAACAAAAGTAGAGAATGGGTAAGAAATTCCGAAAAATCAACTAGCGATATGGCATGATCAATAGATCCATCAACCACAAGTAACAGCATATGATATGATTAACACCAGAACGCTAAATATTTAAGTACCATAAAAGCTTGCGATCACAAAGTGAAAGGGTAAGCTTTTCGAGATATCTTAGGCTACCAGACATTGTTCATAGTTCAAACTAGCTGCATCACCTTCAAAGACCAACTAGTACAATGTCCTGCCACAATACCGATTAAAAGACTATCCATAATAAGTTCAAGGTATTATCACCTATGTATTAATCTCCAAAGCTTAATCACAAGTTCCAGCACTAGTAGTTTTGGCAACATAGTATAAATTCAAACTAAAAATCAGTAGCACGTCAGCTTTCAAGTAACCTATGCTTTAAACCCTATGAACCACAGAACATCTTCACATATTTTTCAACATATGTTTTGCCTTTAAAAGATCATAATAACAGTCCATCTGTCTAGTCTAATCATGGACAACAGAGACATAGCGATGGGGCGGATTCAAGTTGGGTTTTCCCCATCAGGTTCCTTGAACTTATTCTTAACAAAAGGCACAATCTATGCATCAAAAAACCTATAGAAAGTACACTTTGCCATAAACAATAGTCAGTAGCATGTGTTCATCTGTTTTTTCTAGCAAACACGCTTATTCATTGATACACAACACACAATGATATAATTCAGTGAAACAGATAACTTATTACAGAGCAAGCATTAAATCGACATTAAGCGGGTCATCTTGTTAATACTAAGCAAATTAAATCAACCCGGCAAACCCCAACCGAAACCCTGTCTAGTCCCAACCCTAACCCATTCTTATGTATTTTTTTTCGAAAATCACTACCCCTAACCAAAACAAACTATCCACAACATAGCAAACATATAAAACAAAACATTAAACACAACTATATACAATACCTCTCAAACCCTTGTTATCATCCTCCTTAACCTCCTCCATCTTCTGATCCTTCACCACCTCAACAGGCTTCGCACTCGAGCTCGAACTCGAACCAGAACTCGAACTCTCCTCCTTAACCCTCTTACTCTCCACCTTCAAACCACCACCATTAGTATTCTCCTTCCTCTTTTTCTCCTCACTGTCAACTTTCTCCTTAACAGATCTAACTAACCCATTAACCTCCTTAACAACAGACTCATTCTTGAAAAGATCAGTTTCTTTAGCAACAAAGTCAAAAACTTTTTCAAGAAACTTGAGTGGCTCAGCTGTGTCAAGAACTGCGTTGAATGGTTTCTTGATGGATTCTGGTTGTTCTTCGTATTCTGACAAGATTGCCATTCTTTTTTTGTTTCTAAGATCGATTTTTTTTTAGGGTTAGGGTTTGGAAGTGATTTTGGGTTTAAAGTGAGGAACAAGAGATGTGTTTATGGGTTTATATAGAAGTGTTTGAAAGTACGAAAGTCTTCTAGTGTTTTTCTTTTCTTCTTCTTTTTTTTTTTTAACTTTAATTTGTGTTGTATTATTATTGGGATTTTATGGTAAGTTACTTATAATTTAATTTTTATATATATTTACATGTTTCGAATTTTTTATCTTTTTTATTTGTAATGTATTGTGATTGAGATTGGTTTTCTTATTTTTGTTTCTTATATGAATATTTTTATGAGTTTAGAGATTAAAAACGGTTATATTTAATTAATGATTTAAATTAACTTTCCATGTAGACATGTTTTTTAGTCTTTGTTTCCTTTTAAATTTTGGATTTCGCAAGGATGAGTTTTAGATGATCTATAGAAGGGTCTAGAACTTATGAGTATATGTTATTTTTGGATCTAGTTAAGAGTTTTTTGTTACTAAAATAAATGTTTTGTTATACGTTTAAAAAAATGCATAATTTGTGCAGCATAAAACCGATTAAAAGATGTTAAATGTAAAAGTGAGCAATTATTTTTAAATGTACAAACAATTAATGTGTCTCTTAATATAAAGACTAAAATACACCGTTGGTCCCTAAACTTGGCTGGGTGCATCGCGATAGGACGAAACTCGGCCTATTCATTGTGGTGAGTCCAAACCTTGGCCTTTAAATGTCAAATCAGTCCCTTTGACCAATTCTCTGTTAGTCAAAGTCTGTTAATGTCCAAATGTGCCTTGCACATGAGGGTAAAATCGCCATTTCATTGTTTTGGTTTATCACCCTTCATCTTCATCTTCTTCACGTTTAAACCCAGATTCCGGCGACCTTAAACCCAGAATCCGGCGACCAAGAAACCCAGAATCCGACGACCAGTTCTTTGTAAAAATATATCATAAACGTCAATTCATCATGATATGTTCTAAATTACTCGTGATTTAAATACCGACCAGCTTTGTTCCTTCGTATCTAATAAACTCAAAATCAACTACAGTACAATATAGATGAAGAAAAAAAAACGATGTTGGTTTCTTCTTTATGAATTGACCACAACATCAGGTTGTATATTCGTATTTACAAATGCATGAGAATGTAAAACAGTTGAAATCCGGAAGACAAAGCTCAAATTTAACAAATTATCCTTGTATTAAAAAAAATCAAATAGTCGCATTTCCGACTTCTGTAAAATATGTTTGATGAGTTAAGAGTCTTTGGGACTTTATGCAAAGTCAATATCCAATAGAATATGTATAAAAAAGACCACAAATTAGGAGCCTTATGAAAAAGACACTATAGGAACAAATAAAAACAAGAGTACATAAAAATTACAAGTTGGGGGAAGAGGGAGTATAGAAAACATAACACAACAAAGAGGACCATAAACAATCTTCTAAAGTCCCTACGGATATCTTCATGGACCCTGAATATCGTCTAGTCAGCAGCCTCATCTTCTGAATTGAAAATTGTGAGTATTGAATATATGGAAGCTTTTCTCAGTCTAATGTCTGGTCTGAAGAAAATTGTCCGAAAATGTCGGGACATGAATCCCACTTGGCTTGTTCTCTGGCCTCCCAATATCCCCCAGAATAAACAAAACTATCACTTCCTTTATCCTTCGTAAACCACTGTGGCTTCCATCCCCTTTCTTGCATTTTTCGAGCCTGAATCATATTAAGCAAACATTTGGTTAAAGACAATAAAATAAGCTAGAGGCACACTTTCTAAATCAAACAATTACAAAGAACCATGTTGAGTGGACATTGAAAGGCCCACTAATTGGTTTGGAGTGACAGTCGTTGCATTTTTAGGAGTACATTGGAATATTGCGAATGTTGACTGCCTGTTATCAGTTTGCGTTTAGTAAAAAGTTATGTTCTTCCATTGAACTGTTTAAAAAGCTGAAACTCTTAGACTCGTAATAGTTGAAACTATTGGTTTGTTTGAGGGCAAGATAATCTGGCTGGGTTAGTGTGTGAATTCTTGATATTGACTAGACCAAATAAAATTTATTGATGGCAAAGGGGGAAAGACCACATAATATTTCATTTCCTACAGTGCTAAGTTGAACAAAAACTATGTTCAACAAAAAAAAAGTTGAACAAAAGCACCTATGCAGAGTAATTGATTGATCGTTAACTTATTTAATCATACTTAATTTCTTACCATGCCATCATTGCATTTTTTACTCTCATTCCCAAATCCTCAAACTACTCATTCCCTTAGCCATTGCCGGATTCTGGGTTTCTTGGTCGCCGGATTCTGGGTTTAAGGTCGCCGGAATCTGGGTTTAAACGTGAAGAAGATGAAGATGAAGGGTGATAAACCAAAACAATGAAATGACGATTTTACCCTCATGTGCAAGGCACATTTGGACATTAACAGACTTTGACTAACAGAGAATTGGTCAAAAGGACTGATTTGGTATTTAAAGGCCAAGGTTTGGACTCACCACGATGAATAGGCCGAGTTTCGTTCCATCGTGATGCACCCAACCAAGTTTAGGGACCAACGGTGTATTTTAGTCATAAATGTAGCTCTTAAAACTACATTTATCAATTTCGCTAAAAAAATTCTACAAGTTTTGTGCACGTATCAAGTTTAAACATTTTTTTATATATAATATAAGCTGTTACATTACAACATGTTAATTGCTAATTTCATAGGCCTATTATAAGCATACTAGATGATTGCTTACACATAACAACAAAGATGTATAATATTGTCAACTAGTTATAAGTCTCGTGCACGTATGGGTTTACACATAAATTATATTTATTTTAAAATTTTATTATATGTACGAATATATAAGAATTTGCCCGTGTTTTGCTCAAAAAAAAAGAATTTGCCCGTGTTTAATGTTTTGTAATTTTAATATAAGTACAACTAATAATTATACACGGGTTTTTATATAAACTTTTTCATTATGTATTAATATCGATTAATATTTTATAAAAGTTTTTGTTGGATGAAAGTATCAACTTTGTTTAATTGACATAGGTGTTGAAGTTGATGTTGTTCTTTAATTTTGACTATTGATATCATGTTATACATAATATGTGAATTTAGTAGCACATAATTACCGCTAATAAAGTTAAAATATGTAGTTTTTTAAAAATATTTCCAGGTAATCCTTATATAAACTTTAAATATGATTACATGAGTCGTAGTTACAAGTACAATCACGTATATTTATTTTCATTTCACAGTAACGTGTGCTTACATTTGATATTTAATTATATTTCCGTTAATAATAATTTAGCCGTATTTAATTTCTAAATCCGTGTACGCATGAGTTAAATTTATAAAAATGAATAACACGAGTCCTTATGAACGTGATAGCAAAAAAAAAATAATAAATAAAATAAAAATCGGATATCCTTACTTAAACTTATAAAGAAAAATAATACGAGTTGTTCATATGCATACAACCTCATGTATTTATTTACATATATAATAACTCGTGCTTTTATTTTGATATTTACAATCACGTGGTGGAACAGTTGTGGGATCTCCGGGAACAATTTCAGTTGGCATTTGA
Source organism: Chrysanthemum seticuspe (assembly GCA_019973895.1). Classification (NCBI taxonomy): domain Eukaryota; kingdom Viridiplantae; phylum Streptophyta; class Magnoliopsida; order Asterales; family Asteraceae; genus Chrysanthemum; species Chrysanthemum seticuspe. The sequence goes on from BPTQ01000004.1 coordinate 84,211,046, forward strand.
AAGGGTCCTTCTAGTATCACCTTCTTCAGATACTTACCATGTGGTTTCTTGAGTTCCATATACCTTAAAAATCGACTTGCCCATTGCACATAATTTCCTAGTGTAAGCATTGGAGGACGAGTATCCGAACCAGCTTCATGAATTGATTGCTGGCTTGTAACAACTTCACACATTTGAGAAAACCAAGTTTTGTTGTTGATGGATTTGTGGAACCAATGAAATTCGTTGTTGAACTTGTTGTGGAGGTTGTTGAGGAGCTTGTTGTGGGGGTTGATAAGGATAATATGGGTAATGAGGATAGTACGGATATGGTGCTTGAGACATAATTGTTGTTTGATAAATGATGTGGATCTTTAAGAATAATATAATTAAGGTTGATGTTGTTTAGGTTTAGGTAGATTAGTAGCAGAAATTCTAATTCACAGAAATCCAAAGTAGCAGAAAAATCCAATTCCCAACTAGCAGAAAATCTAACTCACAGAAGTTTCAGAAATCCTAACTCACAGAAAGCAGAAATCCTAACTCGCAGGATAAATCAGAAATCCAAACTCGCAGAAAGCATAAATCCTAACTCGCAGGATAAATCAGAAATCCAAACTCGCAAAAATCAGAAATCCTAACTCGCATGATCTATCAGGAATCCAAACTCGTAGAAATCAGAAATCCTAACTCGCAGAAATCAAAAATCCTAACTCGCAGGAATCAGAAATTCAAACTCGTTGAAATCAGAAATCCTAACTCGCAGGATAAATTCTGGAATTTCTAACTCGCAAATATTCAACCCAGAATTTTGCTAACTCGCAAGATTACGTATTTTACACCTAAAAATTCATAAATTTCAATCTAAAACATGTTTTTAATCACGGATTTCTACTAGATCTAATATATATTAACCTAAACAATGATAAAGTATCTCACTTTTTAGATAAAAACGATTTTGAAAAAAAATAAAAAAATTCTAACTCACTAAAATTAATAAATCTAAAAAGATGAAATTTGATCTTTATCACAACCAAAACAATCCATTGGCTCTGATACCAATTGTTGGATCGTTTATATTAGTTGATTATGTGATTCGAGAGGTCGGGTATTATGAAAGTAAATGATATCCAGTGTTAGAGAGAAAAAGTAGAGAGAGAAAGTAGAGAGAGAAGGGATAACTTGGTGTATTATTGAATAATGAAAATGATAAGGTTTACACACTAAGCACCACCCTCCTAGTGAAGTCTAGGAGGGATTATATAGGACACCAAGCACATGACTTTACATAAATGACGGTTTCAGTCCATGTGTTTGTGCCTTACAATAAACTATTATAATACCGAATATGTTGTCACGTTTTTGTGTTAGGATGATTCCTAACAATCTTCCCCTAATGTGGCAACATATGGGATTACTTACAATATTTTCTACAAGTACACATACAAATAAATAAAGGTCTTCATATGCTCTTCAAATGATGAGGATGTTTGCAGTTTACGCTCTTTGTCTTCATCTTGAACCTCGGCTTGAGAACTTTTTCTTCACTTGTAGGCAAATGATGTAATATGTATGAATTGGATTAACTTCCCGCAACTCATACTGCATGTCTTTTGCAGCTTCTCCATACACTTCTTTTTGGCGAAGTTTCTGAATCAGCTTTCCCCCAAACTGACAACCCTCTTTAGTAGATTCGAAACTTGATGTAGTTAACATGTCATCTAACTTTTAAAGTTTTAAGTATGTAGTGGAATTTGTAGATAACTCCGTAAACCACACCAAGAAAATCTGACTAGTCACTTAATCACAATTGTGCTCAATGCGGAAACTCCGTTCGGGGGTAACATGCAAGAAATCAGCAAGATTTTCTCACATAAGTAGGCTACTTCACATAAAACAACCAGGGAAAGTTGAAACGATAACACCAAAGTCACAAAACAATACCACTGATCATCTCTGCGGACGTATCTCCGATAATCATAACATTTAAAGCTTGATCACGAAAACCTGTTATGCGCCCCCGATGTACACATTTATTCCCCCTGATTGCAGATATTTATGGAAAAAGAGTGTTTTCGCAAATACGTCGAAAAAAGTACAAAGCACATCCACTCTTTTCCCCCACGATGTCTTCGCGGAATCGGAAGCATTATGTTTACGATGGAAAAGAAGGCAGTGTAACCCCGTATGTCCAATTAATCGAATAAGCGTGAAGTACCATAAATCTTTGTTAAGCATGAAATATCTCGTGAGAATCAACTGCTGATAAAACTTCTCTACTCTTTTATACGCCTCTCAACTAACTATTTACCGACCCCATTATTATTCTGACGGCTCTTTGTAGTGACTACTGATGGAGCAAACCAATATGACGAACTTGATACTGAAGTAAAGTAACCCGAACTTGTGACTTAAGCTTGTACTAATGTCTAATGAAGAACCAATATTAAGAATTTCAATAAAGTAGAATCATATACCCATCCATCCATCCTTAATTGTATATGAACTTCTCTAGAATTATCCACAGCTTTTTGTGACACTTGAGCACTACAACGTAACTCTTTTAAAGTGATAGCTATAGGCTGTGAGCACAACAACGTAACTCCTTACATCAGGTATAACTAGAAAACTCAAGTCTTTGTCATTCGTAACGGTTAAAGGCTCGAACAAGGATCTCGAAGAATCATGCATCCAACCAACCCCGATATCTTGAGATACTAAGTACACGCATCCGTGATATCCCACTTCAACCTCAAATAAATAATAATGAATAAACTCCGTAGTCACATCTTGCGGTTTAAAAAACCTAAAACTAGCCTTTTTGACAGTTTTAATGAATTAATCCCAATCTTGTCAAAAAACACAGAATCCCAAAAATTATCACTTTGTCATAACCAACCCCAAATATAACCATATTCCAAAGTTAGCCTTAAATAAACTTTCATCACTTTTTAAAAAATAAAACCAATTGCACGTCAATTTTCATCTGCCAGCCCAAAAAAAAACGATTAACACTTACAAGCCCATTGACAAATGATATATCCGGTTATAAGTCCAATTAACCTAACCCGTTTGACTAACCCAATTAAGATATATAAATACTAACATACCCTAAAATTACTCATACTCCAACCCTAATCTCATTCTATCTCATCCGCCCCCTTTTCTTTCTTGTGAAAAAAAAAGAAAAACGCAGTCAAAGATCCACAACTATCAATCATCTCATTTCTTGTCTCCTTTCATTTGATAAGCACGAATCACAAAAATACGAACACTCCAAAACTAACTCAGCCGCAACACATAATCTAAAGAAGGTTTATGTTTCTTCTTTGTTCGGACTTCACAACCCACAAGAATCTCTTGAAATCACTTTTTACGTATAACGCTTAAAGATCTTGTAAAGGTCTCGGGTAGGTGATTATGTGGTATTGTTTTTTGTCTTTTCTTTTTCATAGAACGAATTAAAGCAAAGAATATAACACTCTTGTTATCATTCTTCCTTTAATATTCGGATATTAAGGTGAAGCTTGTCTTCTAAAAGAAGTATCAATGATGGTTTAAACGAATCTGGGGTCTTCTTGGTTGTTGTATTATTTTTCTTTGAAGATCTATGATGTGTTGTATTTTGATTTGCAAGGATCTATAAAGATCTTGTTGTCTCGTAAGATATTGCCAAACACGAAACAGAACTGAGATTGATTCTTTTTATTTAAGTTGGTGTATGTGTCGCGTAGTGATGTAGACTGATATAGTGTTGCTGTTTTGGTCTGATTGATGAGGTGGTGATGTTGTTGATGGTTTGGAATTATGATAGTGGATTTGTTAAAGTTATTTGTTGGATCTGGTTTTATGCTTCTCGTACCCTCCTATTCTTCTATTTATTTTAACAGTTAATTACCAATGAGGAGAACATGGACCTGAGGTTATTGTTTGACCAATGAAGATCTGACCTGAGGTTATGAGTCTAACTCACAAACTTTACTTAATGTTGGAGATAGAGTTAGACGTTCCTAACTCGGAAACTAAGTCTAACTCACTAATCTTCAAGTGCAGAAAATTTGTAACTCACTAACTCTTCAAACAGAAAGTTGTAACTCGCTAATCTTCAAACAGAAAGTTGTAACTCGCTAATCTTCAAATAGAAAGTTGCTAACTCGCTAAGTTGAAAGATTATACTGGCTAACTCGCCAAACTTCATGTCAGAAAATTTCTAACTCGCTAATTATCAAACTAAACCCAGTAAGACCCAGAAAAACAACCCAGATTCAAACTATCACCTTTTTTACTGTTATTGACCACAAATAACACCAGGTTTGACCATTTAAAACTGTTAAAACCAAAGAATGTAACACAATAAAAAAAACATGTAATAACAACTTTAAAATAGGACGATTTTGACAAGATTGGATCACAAATCAACCAATGATAATAACCTAGCTCCGATACCAATTGAAACGATGAAATTTGATCTTTATCACAACCAAAACAATCCCTTGGCTCTGATACCAATTGTTGGATCGTTTATATTAGTGATTATGTGATTCGGGAGGTCGGGTATTATGAAAGTAAATGATATCCATTGTTAGAGAGAGAAAGTAGAGAGAGAACGGATAACTAGGTGTATTATTGAATAATGAAAATGATAATGTTTACACACTAAGCATCACCCTCCTAGTGAAGTTTAGGATGGCTTATATAGGACACCAAATACATGACTTTACATAAATGACGGTTACAGTCCATGTGTTTGTGCCTTACAATAAAACTATTGTAATACCGAATATGTTGTCACATTTTTGTGTTAGGATGATTCCTAACAATGTGCATATACATTTTGTATTTTTAAAACAATATATATGTTGTATTTTTAAAATATAAAGTTTATGGGGTATAAAGTCTAAGGGAATATTTGTTATTTTACATCATGAAAACTTATAAGTTTATACTTAGCTCCATATAGTTTATTTAAAATTCAACCACAAAAGTTTTATTACTTAACCCATATTTTTAAGTTTTTGTTTTCATAAATTTGTCACCTATAATTTAATTTTTTTTCCCACCAAATTTATGAAAATTTGACCTTTTTTAAATTGGTCAATACAAGTGCTCGATTTTGCCATGTGTCAAAATAAGGCAACCTGATATAAAATATTTGTGTGTGCTGATTTTTTATGTATATATGAGTGGGAGCAAGCAAGAGTGAAAAAAGTGAGTTGTATGAATTGTAATTAGGCAATATTTAAAAATTTATGAGATTGCATTACCTTTTATAAATATTTTAATCTAACAACTTTACTCATTTTTAAGGTTTTAACTTTAAAAAAAATATGTTTCATTTTATATGTAGTATAAATATGATAACTTTAAATAATGAACCATTAAATAATAATTTACACAATCGTTGAGATATATGTACAATTTTATGTTCATTTGGATATCACAACAATTCCTGTTTTTATTTTAATGTTTATAATCACGTGCATATATAAAGTTCGGGTGTTATGATTAAGTTAATCTAATATTAATGATAATGGAATTAATAAATAACTACACCGATAATAAATGTTAATTTTGTAAAATGATATAAAGTCTCAGTTGTATTTTTTTTTAACTTAATAAGCTTATTAAAATTTCCCAATAACGAAAGAAAACTAAATTTAGAATAAGATTCTTTTATAAAGTTTTGAGTCTTATTGTAAACTTATATCTACAAATCAAAATATAATGTTAGTTTACATTTAACTCTTTAAATTACTTTTAGTTTTTCTTTTTTTAAGTCTTTTTTTATTTAAATGCCTTTTTAATGAGAAAAGTATTTAAATAATGTTTTTCAACAAATACTTTTTTTGTTTAAATACCTATTTTTTTAAAAGTATGTAAATAGGGTTTTTTTCTTTTTTTTCATACTCTAAATTTAGAATTAGATTCTTTATTTTAAGTCTCTTTATATTTAAATCCCATATTTTATTCATATACCTTTTTAAGTTTTTTTTTATACATATCAAGAAAGCTTTTCAACATATTATCAACTTACTATCTCTTACATACCAATTTTTCAACAGGTCGAGCAATAGGTTAATGTATACTAACATATTTCTCAAATAAGTATTTCTTAACATTTATCTCCAATACATTAAGTAATTTTTAACCCTTCATCAACCATTTCTCAACCTTATCATTGGAGATTTTCTACGTAAGCAACTGATATATGCTAGTAGCCTGGAACTATGTTTGTTTTACCCTTGTCTCTCGTAACCTATGAGCCTTAGTCCATTTAAAACACAAGTGTTGATGTATACTAAACTAAGCATCAACCTTAACATTGGAGATGCTCTAAGTAAGCAACTGGTATATGCTAGTAGCTTAGTACTTGTCGCGAAAAGTGACACCGGATTGAAACACAACTACAACTAAAATACGAAATTCAATAAAATTTGACACGTGGATTTAACGTGAAAAACCCCGATAGTGTAAAACCGCAGGCAAAGAAAGATATCTTTCACTATGTAGAAATTAGGAATTACATACTCTCTAATTATGAGGATAAAAACCAATAGTTATATCTCTTCTATTAGGAGATATTAAAAACTCTAGCTTTCTCACAACGACTCTTAGGAGATTTAGAAGTGAATAGGATGAAAATGAAGCATGGATTGATTGCTTTTTATAGGCAAATTGCATGGCTTGTGACATCATGCATGACAAAGGCACCATTCAAGTTGCAATCCAAGTTGTGGTGTAAGATCGTCATCAATTAATCTATGTTTGCATATGATGCAGGTTTTACTGACCAGGTCTTAATATTTATAGTGTCTCGCTATACCTATGGTCTACCCTAATGCACTAACGGGCAGTGTACCCGGTCGTGTGTAGTGTAGTAAATGGTAAAGCCGAGGTCATCCCAAGAGCTATGTGTGTTGGATTATTACTAAGTCTAATTGTCACAGAATAATAATGGTTTTGATAGGGATTTAATTAATTAAACTACTACTGCAGAATAAAATAAAAGCAAATAAATGGTAAAGGGAAATCAATAGAGGAATAGTGGTGCTAACTGATGAGTTTCCAAATACTCATCATTTTTGTGTAATCTAAAATGCAAATTCATCTGAAAACGCTCAAAAACACATCAAAATGATCAAATTATCACAAATCAGTGTTTTATGTGTTTAAAATGCAAAAATATCAAAATCAGATGAAAAATGATTCAAGTTTGCAAAATTGGCAGTTTTAGTCCCCCGAGTTTTAAAAGTTGTCAAATCTAGTCCCTGGAAATTCAAAAATGTGGAAATTTATCATTCAAGGTCCCTGAAGTATTCTAAGTTGTTTAAAATGATCCTTGAATGATTCTTTGGTCAATTGGCAAGAAAGGTCCCTAAACTTTGGAAATTTACAAAAATAGTCCTTGGACCTTAAAAAATGGATTTTATGCAAAAAGGGTTCTTGTATTATCAATGTTTGTCAAAATTGGTCCTTGTGAGAAGTTTGGAAATGTTCACTTTCAGTCCCTCATGTTTGGTCAAATTACACTTTTGGTCCTTATCTTAAATAAACCAAACGGACACAATATATCTAGCTAAGGCCCAAATCCAATCCATTATTCTAGCCCAACCCATCTGTTTTGACCCTTGGACCTTGACCCCCAGGTCACAACCTATTCTGACCCCAGCCAATACCCATTTTGACCCCTTTGTTATTAATATACTAGGGTCAACAAAAGTCAAAACATAGAATACGCGCTCAAAAACCAGTCACTGTAGCATTCTCTCCTCAACACCTGAAACAGCAAAACCAGACCTGGTTTCACCCATTTTTCAACTCCCCTCCCATGCCATGTTCCCTCCACCCCCCTCTAAACAACAAAATCCTTAATTGCTCAAACCAAACTCATTAAAGAAAAAAACCTGCTTGAAGAATTTTTGGCGCCAAATATCAAGGTGGACGGTTCTGATTCATTTAAGTGATCCAAGGGCTCAAGTCTGGTGGGAAAGTCTCAGAGTACATCAAGGATGCAGAAAAGTCTATAAAAATGATGTGAGATGCAATGTATCACAATCTCTAGTGTAATTTTAAGTATTATTGTCGTTTTAGCTTATTTTTCAAGTCAAGTGTATGTTTTTATCTTAAAAACTCTGTATTTCAAGTCCTTTTGTTATAAAAAAGCTTTTGTGAACCTTTAATTCAAGTATCATATTGTATTTCAGTTTATGCAAATTTCTCATTTTTATGCAAAATCTCTTGATGGATTAAATGTTGTTGTTTGTTGTTTGTATGGATTAGAATAGGTCACATAAGCTCCCAAATAGCTTTTATAAGCTATTAGAAACATTAAAATTCAATTTAGCTTTAAAAGGTCAAAAATCACAAAAATACCCATTAAATACTTGAAAAATAAAAATCCATGGTGAAGAAGATCAAGAAGCTGGAGCAGGGTATATAATGGATGGCCTTGGGTTAGTAGCTTATTGGTAAGCTTATAGGGGTGTTAGTTGGTCTTGATTCTCAGTTCCAAGCTTGGAAGCTTTTGTAAGCACTTTTGACCAATTTGGCATTTCATTGTTCTACTTGCTTATTAGCTCTAATTTCTGTTTCTCCTTGTTTATTAGTTATAAATCAGTGTTTTTGATCATTAAAATCTATAGCTTGTTCTTTTCAATTGGTAGTTTGCAAAAATTTGTTTTTTTTAACAGTTGAAATAGCATAATCATTAAGTCTGAGTCTAATGTTGTTTTGATTGTTGATTTAGGCTTCTTTAGTCATAATAAGTGATTATATAAGGTCTGCAATTAAGTTGATGGTTTACAAATGTGATTTGGTTTGAAAAACTTCATGACAGTCAACATTAAAGGGTGTTTGGTTTTTTATGTTCAAAGGGTCTTTGGTCCTTAGCATTGTTGGAAACTTGCATACCTTGGTCTAAACCACTAATTTCAGTCAAGATAACAAGTCCTTGTTCATAGAAAGTCAAAATTTCATTTGATTGTTCCTTATGCAGTCACTGTTGAGATATCATGATCCATGATCATCATTTTGTGTTCTAAAGTTGTTAACTTTGCTTAAGTAAGTCTTATCTCACCTTAATACAACATATTAAGTGCTTAAGATCAGTTTAAATCTCACTTTGGTCAACTTTTTGGTTTTTCTAAAAAAGTCAAAATCTCAATAAGTCGTTTTTGAATAAACTTTGGAATTTCACTAGGGGTTTAATATCAAGATTCAGTTTATAAGCTCTTGGGGAATTATAGTTTGGTTGGTGTAGAAAAATACAAAAATGATAGCTCTTAGTTTCTTGGCTTTTTAAGTGCTTATTTCTTTGCTTTTTGTGGACACCCCATCTGCATATCTGTCCTGTGCACAGATCTTGATACCATTTTGATAAGCTTGCATTAAGCTCATTACTTGTCCAAATCTAGTGTTATCTGGTTCCTTGGAAAGCCAACCTGGTCTTCTTGAGTTGTCAAGTCTTAGATTTCAGTTTGGAGCTTGTTAGCTAGGGCTGCACATAGCTTATATATTGTCCCATTTCTGTCTCAATAGCTAAGTGCTATTTGCTTATTCTTAGCTTAATCAGTGTGCTTCTTGGAATCTTTTAGCCTCATTTCTGTTTAATAAGCTTGTTTAAATCTATTTTGAGCTTTTATTTCAAGTTACAAGCTTGTTTGAGCTTATTAACCCAAATAAGCTAGTTTAGGCCACTGTTGGAGCAATAAGCCACCAAAACAGCTTATTTGAGTTTTATAAATTTTTTGTCTTTATTAAAGTTTCATAATATTAGTATATAAGTAGTTTTCAAAAAGAAAAATCACAAAAACATCAATATAAAAATAGTGATAGCGTTTATTTAAGATTTTTTAGCTTTTTGATTTTTCTTTTCAACTTATTAATAAGCAAATCTTGTTTTTCTCTTTTTCTTAGGTTTCTGTCATCATATAGGATTTTTAGAAAAAGTTTCAGATTATTCTCTATCTTTTTAGTATTTATTATAATTATAAATAGTTAATAAATAGTAAATAATTAGTAATAAATAATTAAAAAGTCTAAAAAATATATTTTCTGTTTTAAAATTAGTTTTATCATATTTTAGATTTTTCAAAGTTAAAATTTTATTTTTCCAAGTTTATTTTCTATTTTCTAGTATTTAAGTGCATTTTAAATAATAATTAATTAGCAATAATTATATAAAAAGTGTGAAAAATATATTTTTAGTTTTAAAATTAGTTTTATAGTATTTTAGATTTTTCAGAATCATAAGTTTATTTTTCTAGCCTTATTTCCTATTTTCTTTTATTTTAGAGTATTTATTAAATAGTTAAAATAGTTTTTAATTAATAGTAATTAATTAAATAGTGTTAAAAATAATTTTCCTTTTCCAATAATTTTCTTTTATTTTTAGGATTCCAAAAATGTTTTTTTTTATATTTTTAGGCCTTTTATTTTCTTAGTTTTCACTTTTTATTTTGTGCGTATACGTAGTTTTTAAAACTTACGTTTACGTTTCTTTGATCTGGTTGTTGTGCTTTCCAATCCTGTGTCCAATTCTATTCCAAATCAATCAGTAGTGTAATTTCTAATCATAACCTTTACAGATCACTATCCTTAGTGATCATTCCTTCATCTGAATCAGTTTTACACACCATTGAGTCTCCTTGGGACTAAACGACCCGGGAATCCCCTATATTCTCTGATCTTAATTGTATTTGTGTCTGAGCTGTTTTAAGTCTTTTAGACTTGACTGTTTAGCGCAGATCAAAATTTTGGCGCCGCTGCCGGGGAGGCTTTAGCGTGTGTCTAGCCATTTTCAGATCCATTGTTGCACATACCCATCATTTGTAAAAAGTTTTTTGTAAAGTTATAAGAAAATCAAAAAAGTCATTAACACTTTTCCTAAAGTGTTAAAACACCAAAAAAATATAAAACAACAAAACAATCGGAACGTTTTCTATTTTGTAGTCTCTTTTAAGGTGATTCTTGAAGAGATACGACTTGGTTAAACGGGACGATAACAAAAATATTGTCCAAAAGTTTTTGAACCCATCTGCACGAATCTAACCTACGTCTTTTCAGTGGTACTTAATTGAATACATAAAAATCAACCACCGCAAATCAAGGCAGTGCACTACCTAACTGGGGGTGCGACCATTAATAAGTTCCCGAACATCAGATTTAAAACTTGCCTTTGTGTCACTTGTGATTTGGTGTACCTTTTTCAAAGAAGCCATTTCATTTGTGATTATTGGTTAAGTTCACTTGTGTTTTGCCTCATTTGTTTTGAAAATTGGTTTTTATACATAGTGCATGCGCACTCGTTCTTCCAGTTCTACAAGTCCACTTTCTGAACTTGGAAACATTCCTCGTAGACGTAGAGGACGTTCAGCTCCTTCAGCCGTGACTGAGGAACGTCTACCACCACCACCTCCTGTCGAAATGGCAGAAGACAAACCGATGAATGAGCTTCTCCAAGCACCCATCGAGGGTTACGGAGATGCCATTGTTGTTCCAGCCATCGTGGCTGATACCTTCGAGCTCAAAACCGGGTTGCTCAATCTAGTAACCCAAAGCCAATTCTATGGTTTTGAGCGGGATGATCCTCATGCACACATTCGATGGTTTAACAAGATAGCATCTACCATCAAGTACAAGAATGTCCCATCCGAAGCTATCAAGCTTCTTCTGTTCCCATTTTCTCTAGAGGGACAAGCCCGGAATTGGCTTGAGAAACAACCCCCTCGTTCTATAGAGACATGGGAAGATCTTGTCACCAAGTTTGTTAACGAGTTCTATCCTCCATCCCGAACCACAAGTCTTAAGAATGAGATAATGAAATTTTCTCAGAGATTTGATGAATCATTCGGGGAGGCATGGGATCGTTACAAAGAGTTGCTTCGCAAGTGTCCGCATCACGGTTTTACCGAGTTAATGCAAATGGATACTTTCTACAATGGTCTCAATCAGGCAAATCAAGATTCTTTGAATGCCTCCGCGGGAGGTAATTTCCTGAGCAAGACCACCAAAGAGGCCTTGCAGATCATTGAGAACAAATCTCAGGTCCGTCCTTTCAGAGCTAAGACATATCAGTCTAATGCTGGACCTTCTTCTTCTTCATCCCCCGTGAGTACATCTAGCACCGATGCTAAGATTGATAAACTCACAGACATTGTTCAGGCTTTGGTTCTTGCTAACCAAAAGAAAGTCTCCTTCACTCAGCCACCAACACATGCTGAAGTGAAGAAAGTTGAAGTTTGTGTCACTTGTGGTGGTCTTCACGCTTACTACAATTGTACTGCCACCGATGGTAGTCCTTTTGAGGCAAATGCTTTAGCCGGTAGTTCACAACAAGGAGGTAATCAATACCGTCCTCAAAATGAACCACACTACCGTGCTAACACTAATCAGGCACCACCCGGTTTCAATCAAAATCACAACATGCAAAATCGGAATCAGAACCAACCAAGAATGAACCAAGGTTATCAAAACCAAGGTAATTTCTATCCTGGACCCAATCAAGGTTTCCAACATCAGGGGAACCCTCATCAAAACAATTTCAATCGCGGGAATCAATTTCATGGGAATATGAATCCTAATCAAGGGAATTTTGGTCATAATCAAAACATACGGCCTCAAATTGTCCCTCCAGCTCCTCCCGTCATTACTCCTCCAGGACCATCATCTGATGAGTTACTGAAGCAGTTTATGAAATCCCAAGATGAAATGAACCGGTTGTTGGTCAGTCAGATTGCTGATCTGAAGAAGTCTTTAAATGATCGACCCTCGGGCTCAGGTACTTTACCGAGCAACACGATCGCTAACCCGAGGGGCGATGCCAAGGCGATCACAACCCGAAGTGGTGTTTCATACCCTGGACCTGCTGTTCCTACTACCTCTTCTTCTTCTTCTCTTCCTAAGGTAGTGGAAAGTGAACCGAGGACACACAATGGACCTACGACTCCAATGCCCCCTCCTCCTGTGGCAATGAGTCAAGTTACCAAGGAAACAACGGACAAAGTGCATTATTCAAGTCCAAGTAATACCGCACAAGTCCCACCTTCGGTAGTCCATCCTCAAGTTGTCCAGAAACCCAAGTCTAATCCAGGAGTTGTTTTTGAACCACCTGTTGCTCCCATTGAAAATATCAAATCCAAATCTTCTATTCCATACCCATCACGTTTGAATGAGCAAAAGCTCCGTGAAAAAGCTAGTCATCAAATGGACAAATTTTTCCAAATTTTCCAAGAGTTACATTTTGACATAAGCTTTGCGGATGCTATCATGCTGATGCCTAAGTTTGCATCGACTCTCAAACACATGTTAAGCAATAAGGAAAAGCTGTTTGAAATGGCAAAGACTCCTCTTAACGAGAACTGCTCTGCAGTTATTCTGAAAAAGCTTCCAGAAAAGCTTGGAGATCCTGGGAAATTTCTCTTACCTTGTGTATTCCCAGGAATGGTTGAATGCTTTGCCCTAGCAGATCTTGGTGCAAGCATAAACCTTATGCCATATTCAGTATGGAAGAAACTCTCTCTTCCGGAACTCACTCCTACATGCATGACTCTCGAGCTTGCAGATCGTTCCATATCCCGTCCTCTTGGCATTGCTGAGGACGTATTTGTGAAAGTAGGAAAGTTCCATTTCCCAGCTGACTTCGTGGTTGTTGATTTTGATGCCGATCATCGGGTTCCTCTCATTGTTGGTCGAGGATTCCTGAGAACGGGTCGTGCTCTCATAGATGTATTTGAGCAAGAAATCACATTGCGTGTTGGTAATGAAGCTGTCACCTTCAATCTTGACCAAACTTCGAGGTACTCCGCAAATTATGATTCTGAATCGGTTAACCGAATAGATATCATTGATGTTGCTTCTGACGAGTACTCTCAAGAAGTTCTTGGTTATTCTCATAATTCTGTGAGTGGGATATCCACCACATCTTCTCAGCCTATCATAGCCAATGCTACTCCTTCTCTCACTCCGTTTGAGGGAAGCGATTTCATCTTAGATGAGATTGAAGCATATTTGGCTAGTGATTCTGTTCCTTGGGAAATTGATCACGCTCCAATTGATATTGAGGGGGACATACTTCTTATTGAGAAGTTGCTCAATGATGATCCATCATCAACCCCTCATCCTAGTGATTCAATCCCAGTTGAGATTAATCAAAATGAGATTAATCTGGAGGGAGATATTCTTCTTAAGAAAGTGTCAAATCTGGATACTTCTCCTCCTCTCCCTCCCGTCAAACTTCATAACAAGGAAATCAAATCAGTTGAGAAAACTGAAGAATTTCCTGAGGTTGAGCTTAAGGACTTACCTCCTCATCTTGAGTATGCATTCCTTGAGGGTGATGATAAATTACCCGTCATTATTGCTCGAGATTTGAGTAAAGATGAAAAAGCTGCTCTCATTAAAATCTTGAAGTCACACAAGCAAGCAATTGCTTGGAAACTCTCCGACATCAAAGGTATAAACCCTGAGTTTTGTACTCATAAAATCTTGATGGAGGATGACTTCAAACCTGCAGTTCAACATCAGAGACGAGTGAATCCAAAAATCCATGATGTTATCAAACAAGAGGTTATCAAACTTCTTGATGCAGGATTGATTTACCCGATCTCAGACAGTCCTTGGGTCAGCCCAATTCATTGTGTTCCGAAAAAGGGTGGCATTACTGTTATCACAAATGAAGATAACGAGTTAATTCCAACTCGATTGGTTACGGGATGGCGTGTTTGCATCGACTATCGTAAGTTGAATGACGCCACCCGTAAAGACCATTTTCCTCTACCCTTCATGGACCAAATGCTTGAGAGATTAGCAGGGAATGAGTACTATTGCTTCCTTGATGGTTTCTCGGGTTACTTTCAGATCCCTATTGATCCACAGGATCAAGAGAAGACCACATTCACTTGCCCATACGGGACTTTTGCCTATAGACGTATGCCTTTTGGCTTATGTAATGCTCCTGGCACGTTCCAACGATGTATGATGGCCATATTCCACGACATGATCGGGGAAACAATGGAGGTGTTTATGGATGACTTCTCGGTCATTGGGGATTCGTTTCAAATCATGTCTCTCCCATTTAGATAAAATGCTTCAAAGGTGTGAGGACACCAATCTTTGTCTAAACTGGGAGAAGAGTCACTTTATGGTCAAAGAAGGCATAGTCCTTGGCCATAAGATTTCCAAGAACTGGTATTGAGGTAGATAGAGCAAAGGTCGATGTTATTGCTAAATTACCTCATCCTACTACCGTCAAGGGTATTAGGAGTTTTTTGGGTCATGCCGGTTTCTATCGTAGATTCATACAAGATTTTTCTAAAATCGCCCGGCCTATGACCCATCTTCTTGAAAAGGATGCTCCTTTTATCTTCTCACCCGAGTGCATCGTAGCTTTTGAAACATTGAAGAAAAAGCTTACTGAAGCACCCATTCTCGTTGCTCCTGACTGGGACTTGCCTTTTGAAGCTCATGTGCGATGCAAGTGATTTTGCTATCGGTGCAGTCCTAGGGCAACGAAGAAATAAGCATTTTCAGCCTATTCACTACGCAAGCAAGACTATGACTGAGGCTCAAACTCATTACACCACCACAGAAAAAGAGCTATTAGCCGTGGTGTATGCATTTGAGAAGTTTCGGCCGTATCTTATCTTGACCAAATGTGTAGTGTATACGGATCACTCGGCTCTTAAATATCTCTTTGCAAAACAAGATGCAAAGCCGAGATTGCTTCGTTGGATTCTCCTCCTCCAGGAATTTGATATCATTATACGTGATAAAAAAGGAGCTGAGAATCTAGCTGCTGATCATTTGTCCAGATTAGAAAACCCTCACCAAGATGTCTTCGAGAAAAAGGATATAAATGAAACATTTCCTCTCGAGACACTCAATGCGGTTTCTTTTCGTGGAAATTCTACCACCCCATGGTTTGCTGACTTTGCAAATTACCATGCGGGTAACTTCATTGTGAAAGGGATGTCGACCCAACAGAAGAACAAATTCTTAAAAGATGTTAAACATTATTTCTGGGACGACCCTTTCTTGTTCAAAATCTGTGCGGATCAAGTCATCAGACGGTGTGTTTATGGACAAGAAGCTCTTGACATTCTCAAAGCTTGCCATGCTGGACCCACCGGGGGCCATCATAGTCCAAACTACACCGCCAAAAAGGTGTTTGATTCCGGGTTCTATTGGCCCACAATCTATAAGGATGCCCACGATTATGTCAAAACCTGTGACGCGTGTCAACGTCATGGTAATATATCTCAAAGGAATGAAATGCCGCAAAATGCCATTCAAGTTTGTGAAATATTTGACATATGGGGTATTGATTTTATGGGGCCATTTCCATCTTCTCGTGGTAACAAGTACATACTCGTGGCTGTTGACTATCTGTCAAAATGGGTTGAAGCAAAAGCTTTACCCACCAATGATGCCCGAGTTGTTGTGAAGTTTTTGAAATCTCTGTTTGCTAGGTTTGGAACTCCGAGAGCGATAATCAGTGATCGTGGTACACATTTCTGTAATGACCAATTTGAAAGAGTCATGCAAAAGTATGGTGTTACCCATCGTCTCTCTACTGCATACCACCCCCAAACAAGTGGGCAGGTGGAAGTTTCAAACCGTGGTCTTAAAAGGATTCTTGAAAGGACAGTAGGCGAAAATCGTGCATCCTGGTCGGATAAGCTTGATGACGCACTCTGGGCCTTCCGTACAGCTTTCAAAACACCTATCGGGTGTACTCCATACAAGCTAGTGTACGGAAAGGCATGTCATCTTCCGATCGAGCTAGAGCAAAAGGCATACTGGGCCTTAAAGCATGCAAACTTCGACATACAGACAGCCGGTGATCACAGAAAAGTTCAAATGAATGAACTAAATGAACTTCGTGATCAAGCTTACGAGAACTCTTTGATCTACAAGCAAAAGACAAAGAAGATTCATGACTCCAAGATCAAGAACCGCGTTTTCAACGTTGGTGATCGAGTCCTTCTTTTCAATTCCAGATTGAAGATTTTCTCGGGAAAGCTTAAGTCCCGCTGGTCTGGTCCATTCACTATCGCTAAGGTTTATCCTTATGGTACCGTTGAGTTATCTCAACCCGATGGTCCTAATTTTAAAGTGAATGGTCATCGAGTTAAGCATTACTTTGGAGAGGACATTCCCCCTGTGGTTGTCCCGGATTTACAAACATTCCCCATGAACCAATGAATGCGGGGATCGAGTCAAGCTAGTGACTCGGTAATCAAAAACATTAGCATGCACCATATGGGTTTTCACCCATAATTCTGTCTTCTTATCCCCTTTCTACCACCCTAGTGTGGGGGAGTTTTTCCCACACTGTTGTATATTCTCAATTTCTAAAAAAAAAAAAAAAAAAAAAAAAAAAAAAAAAAAAATCTTCTTTCTAAATAAATGGCCGTAATATTTCCCTTTTACGTTCTTTGTTTCGGCATAACCGCCGGTACATTGAATATTGAGGGCAATATTCATTTCTAAGTGTGGGGGGGGAATTCTCACGAATTTCATATATATTATCTACCCAATTCCCCCGTTTTTGGCCAAAAATTTTTTTTTGGAGTAAGTGTTCTACACTTACTCAATTGGTTATCAGTCCGCCTTGTCTAATAGACAAAAGGATTGGCTAATCCAGGAGCAAACGGCTCTTGGTAAAGATTTCTCAAATCCGTTTATATGGCTTGCAATTTGCCCAAAATTGTATGGTTCTTCAGCTCCCCATCATCCTCAAAAGATAATGAGTTGGCTAGCCCGCAAGGTTATGGCTTGTGGTAAAGGCAGTGGAAAATCCATAATTGGTATTCAGCTCACCAAAGATAATTCTGATAATTTATCTAAGAGTTGGCTAGTCCAGAAGGGTACGGCTTCTGGTAAAGACACATCAAATCCGTTATATGGTTTATGATTTGCCAATAAATCATCTGGTTATCGTTGTACCAAGATTCTTACTTGAATCGAAACAATTGGCTACTCCAGAAGTGATGGATTTTGGTAAAGAGTTTTTCAAATCCATCAAGGTTTTCTCAAATCATTGCTAGGGACTAGCAATATCTCAGTGTGGGGGATTGATGAGTTTCCAAATACTCATCATTTTTGTGTAATCTAAACTGCAAATTCATCTGAAAACGCTCAAAAACACATCAAAATGATCAAATTATCACAAATCAGTGTTTTATGTGTTTTAAATGCAAAAATATCAAAATCAGATGAAAAATGTATCAAGTTTGCAAAATTGGCAGTTTTAGTCCCCCAAGTTTTAAAAGTTGTCAAATCTAGTCCCTGGAAATTCAAAAATGTGAAAATTTATCATTCAAGGTCCCTGAAGTATTCTAAGTTGTTTAAAATGATCCTTGAATGATTCTTTGGTCAATTGGCAAGAAAGGTCCTCAAACTTTGGAAAATTACAAAAATAGTCCTTGGACCTTTAAAAAATGGATTTTATGCAAAAAGGGTCCTTGTATTATCAATGTTTGTCAAAATTGGTCCTTGTGAGAAGTTTGGAAATGTTCACTTTCAGTCCCTCATGTTTGGTCAAATTACACTTTTGGTCCTTATCTTAAATAAACCAAACGGACACAATATATCTAGCTAAGGCCCAAATCCAATCCATTATTCTAGCCCAACCCATCTGTTTTGACCCTTAGACCTTGACCCCCAGGTCACAACCTATTCTGACCCCAGCCAATACCCATTTTGACCCCTTTGTTATTAATATACTGTGGTCAACAAAAGTCAAAACATAGAATACGCGCTCAAAAACCAGTCACTGTAGCATTCTCTCCTCAACACCTGAAACAGCAAAACCAGACCTGGTTTCACCCATTTTTCAACTCCCCTCCCATGCCATGTTCCCTCCACCCCCCTCTAAACAACAAAATCCTTAATTGCTCAAACCAAACTCATTAAAGAAAAAAACCTGCTTGAAGAATTTTTGGCGCCAAATATCAAGGTGGACGGTTCTGATTCATTTAAGTGATCCAAGGGCTCAAGTCTGGTGGGAAAGTCTCAGAGTACATCAAGGATGCAGAAAAGTCTATAAAAATGATGTGAGATGCAATGTATCACAATCTCTAGAGTAATTTTAAGTATTATTGTCGTTTTAGCTTATTTTTCAAGTCAAGTGTATGTTTTTATCTTAAAAACTCTGTATTTCAAGTCCTTTTGTTATAAAAAAGCTTTTGTGAACCTTTAATTCAAGTATCATATTGTATTTCAGTTTATGCAAATTTCTCATTTTTATGCAAAATCTCTTGATGGATTAAATGTTGTTGTTTGTTGTTTGTATGGATTAGAATAGGTCACATAAGCTCCCAAATAGCTTTTATAAGCTATTAGAAACATTAAAATTCAATTTAGCTTTAAAAGGTCAAAAATCACAAAAATACCCATTAAATACTTGAAAAATAAAAAATCCATGGTGAAGAAGATCAAGAAGCTGGAGCAGGGTATATAATGGATGGCCTTGGGTTAGTATCTTATTGGTAAGCTTATAGGGTTAGTTGGTCTTGATTCTCAGTTCCAAGCTTGGAAGCTTTTGTAAGCACTTTTGACCAATTTGGCATTTCATTGTTCTACTTGCTTATTAGCTCTAATTTCTGTTTCTCCTTGTTTATTAGTTATAAATCAGTGTTTTTGATCATTAAAATCTATAGCTTGTTCTTTTCAATTGGTAGTTTGCAAAAATTTGTTTTTTTAACAGTTGAAATAGCATAATCATTAAGTCTGAGTCTAATGTTGTTTTGATTGTTGATTTAGGCTTCTTTAGTCATAATAAGTGATTATATAAGGTCTGCAATTAAGTTGATGGTTTACAAATATGATTTGGTTTGAAAAACTTCATGACAGTCAACATTAAAGGGTGTTTGGTTTTTTATGTTCAAAGGGTCTTTGGTCCTTAGCATTGTTGGAAACTTGCATACCTTGGTCTAAACCACTAATTTCAGTCAAGATAACAAGTCCTTATTCATAGAAAGTCAAAATTTCATTTGATTGTTCCTTATGCAGTCACTGTAGAGATATCATGATCCATGATCATCATTTTGTGTTCTAAAGTTGTTAACTTTGCTTAAGTAAGTCTTATCTCACCTTAATACAACATATTAAGTGCTTAAGATCAGTTTAAATCTCACTTTGGTCAACTTTTTGGTTTTTCTAAAAAAGTCAAAATCTCAATAAGTCGTTTTTGAATAAACTTTGGAATTTCACTAGGGGTTTAATATCAAGATTCAGTTTATAAGCTCTTGGGGAATTATAGTTTGGTTGGTGTAGAAAAATACAAAAATGATAGCTCTTAGTTTCTTGGCTTTTTAAGTGCTTATTTCTTTGCTTTTTGTGGACACCCCATCTGCATATCTGTCCTGTGCACAGATCTTGATACCATTTTGATAAGCTTGCATTAAGCTCATTACTTGTCCAAATCTAGTGTTATCTGGTTCCTTGGAAAGCCAACCTGGTCTTCTTGAGTTGTCAAGTCTTAGATTTCAGTTTGGAGCTTGTTAGCTAGGGCTGCACATAGCTTATATATTGTCCCATTTCTGTCTCAATAGCTAAGTGCTATTTGCTTATTCTTAGCTTAATCAGTGTGCTTCTTGGAATCTTTTAGCCTCATTTCTGTTTAATAAGCTTGTTTAAATCTATTTTGAGCTTTTATTTCAAGTTACAAGCTTGTTTGAGCTTATTACCACTAAATAAGCTAGTTTAGGCCACTGTTGGAGCAATAAGCTCTCCAAAACAGCTTATTTGAGTTTTATAAATTTTTTGTCTTTATTAAAGTTTCATAATATTAGTATATAAGTAGTTTTCAAAAAGAAAAATCACAAAAACATCAATATAAAAATAGTGATAGCGTTTATTTAAGATTTTTTAGCTTTTTGATTTTTCTTTTCAACTTATTAATAAGCAAATCTTGTTTTTCTATTTTTCTTAGGTTTCTGTTATCATATAGGATTTTTAGAAAAAGTTTCAGATTTTTCTCTATCTTTTTAGTATTTATTATAATTATAAATAGTTAATAAATAGTAAATAATTAGTAATAAATAATTAAAAAGTCTAAAAAATATATTTTCTGTTTTAAAATTAGTTTTATCATATTTTAGATTTTTCAAAGTTAAAATTTTATTTTTCCAAGTTTATTTTCTATTTTCTAGTATTTAAGTGCATTTTAAATAATAATTAATTAGCAATAATTATATAAAAAGTGTGAAAAATATATTTTTAGTTTTAAAATTAGTTTTATAGTATTTTAGATTTTTTCAGAATCATAAGTTTATTTTTCTAGCCTTATTTCCTATTTTCTTTTATTTTAGAGTATTTATTAAATAGTTAAAATAGTTTTTAATTAATAGTAATTAATTAAATAGTGTTAAAAATAATTTTCCTTTTCCAATAATTTTCTTTTATTTTTAGGATTCCAAAAATGTTTTTTTTTATATTTTTAGGCCTTTTATTTTCTTAGTTTTCACTTTTTATTTTGTGCGTATACGTAGTTTTTAAAACTTACGTTTACGTTTCTTTGATCTGGTTGTTGTGCTTTCCAATCCTGTGTCCAATTCTATTCCAAATCAATCAGTAGTGTAATTTCTAATCATAACCTTTACAGATCACTATCCTTAGTGATCATTCCTTCATCTGAATCAGTTTTACACACCATTGAGTCTCCTTGGGACTAAACGACCCGGGAATCCCCTGTATTCTCTGATCTTAATTGTATTTGTGTCTGAGCTGTTTTAAGTCTTTTAGACTTGACTGTTTAGCGCAGATCACTAACCTAGTCAATCCTCCTAGCTAGTAATGTCTACGTCTACCTACTTTCAATTACTTCAGGTGGGGTCAAATTCGAGAGGACAACATTTGGTCAATTCGCCCTAACCTATCAGCAAAGATGCCACCACAGGAGAAATCAGGCGCACCGTCATAAGTCCTGTTGTTCCTGGTCCCCTAAGCCGAGTCATTAAGTACCGCTATATGCTAGATTCTAAATAGTGAGTGCCCGGCCGTTAGGAACTTAGACACTACACCCCCCAATTCTTAAGTTCATCCAAACGATAGGTGATCAGTTGGTCAAATCGCACAAGTAGAAAGGGTCGTCAGTTGGTCATATCTTACCCTTCCCGTCTCAGTCCGCTTACCTAGGGTCAGTTGGTCATATCTCCTAGGCAATTGGCCTCTATCGCCATTCAAAACTACCGAACCAAGGGTGACTACCAAAGAACTATGCATGCATACACTTAGAAATAATTGTACGGAAGTAAAGGTAAATGCAAACAAAACAATTAAGGAATCATAACTAGGCTAGCACCAAAGGGTGCTTAGCCGCTCATATTAATCATGCAAATCAATTCAATATTCAAAGGTACGAAATACATGAATTGAAAGTAAAAGAAATATAAAATGCTAAAGCTTATCGTAATGGTGTGACTTCTCCCTTGGAAACAGCTCCGTATGCTCCCCTAGACCTGCCTTGAGCTTTTTCCCACGTTCTCAGAGTGTTGTGTGTGGAATGGGATGCTTTGAAATGCTGGAATTCGTGGGGTATTTATAGGCCAGGTCTGGGTTACGGCGTAACCAATAGAGGAGTTACGCCGTAACCTTCTATTTCTTCGTAAATGCACTAGATCTGCTAGTTACGGCTTAACCTTATAAGTGGTTACGCCGTAGTCTTCAATAAACTCGGTTACGTCGTAAGTGATGCAATAGTTACGGCGTAAATAACAGCGGCGTGGAACCTCTTTTGACCTCATGGAGTTACGTCGTAACCTTTGGGAAGAGTTAGGCCGTAACCTCTTGATAAGTTGGACTTTTGGGTCACGCAATAGTTACGGCGTAATGTGAGAGACGAGTTACGCCGTAACTTCTTCAAAATAGGCGTACTGTGATAAATTTTTAGTAATGTTTCCATTTCCGCGTCTCTTTAGCTCCAATGCTCGTAATTTACCTGAAAGTGGAAAATAATGGGAAACAAGCGTAAATCCATATAAATGATATAAATAACGAGCATTATCGGGGGAATTTGACACTTAATATTCAGGACTATTTGATGTTATCAAATATCCCCCCACTTGAACTCTACTTGCCCTCAAGTAGACCTTAATAGATAGATTCCTAAAAAGATATCTCCCAAAATCTGGAAAATATGAGTTTACAAATCCCTTATGCTAGAATAAAACAAAGCCGAACACCTCACGAAAGGGGAACAAACACTTAAATCTCTCAACTATTCGAAGTGTCAATTTCGGGGTGATCACTCAATCGCACAGTCATAGCATGTATTCTATCATAAGCTTGGCGGTTACACAAATCTCCACCACTAGAGTTAAGGGCTAAACAATTCTCGAAGGCAATATGGGTAGACACGACAAAAGTTAAGGGGTGACTCTTCATTACTAACATGTCACGACGAAGTGGACAAAATCAATGATACATGACCAAATCCATGGCCAAGACACCAAAGATTGCTCGCTGCATCACCTAGACACGCTTCATGACTAAAGGGTAGGATAAGACATGGGATATAAATTGGTGTAAAATGAAAAACAAGCAGGTAGTCTAAATCTATAACCAAGTCATCACCACTTACCGTCCGCCCAAAGTTCAAGCTTAGAAGTCTAGAGACCGGATCATGAAATGCAAGGTAGATGCGTCATTAGAGGACATCGTGATGGGCATACTACCTTTTCTTCTTCTGTTGGCAAAACTACCAACTCCAATCTTCAAATGTGACCTAGGTGGCCTCCTCGATACTAATCAATAAAGCTTCATACTATAGTGCTTATAACATCGCACTTTTACAATATCATAACTCAATCAACTATATATATATATATATATATATATATATATATATATATTTTTTCGAATCATCATTTTTTATTTATTTTTTTATTTTTTTCAAGATAACATAATAACATAATATCCCCCCACTTGAGATGAACAATGGGAATTCGGGGGGTCTTCAATGATCTTCATAAATATCGTCGATGAAAGTGTGATTTCCAAACCTTTCCACTCGAACCTTGAACTTAGGCAAATGATGACTTCCCAATCACAAATAAAGACTACAGAGTAGGCTAAGGTGTATAGGTGTAACGAAACAATATATAGGGTTGACAATATGAAAGGAATGGCTCAGAAGGGTGTATCTAGGGGTATCTTGCACTAAAGGGGAGTGCAACAAAAGGGTGTGACTAATCGATAGACTCACAATGGTAGGCTGTTTGGGTGATAATCCTATAGTATTGCCTTCTAAAACTGAAAAGTCCAAATACATCGAGCTAACTCAACATACCTCGTCTATGGTCTCGAAATGATGCAAAGGCCAAGTTCTAAAGTTTACAAGCTACCGGCACACTCATAATTTGGTGGATTTGGGGTAAAATATTGGAAACGGATAAGGCAAATCTCACCATGTAATGTCAAGGGTTGTATGTGATCGGCTAAGGTCTAATCTAGTTAGGTTCGGAAAAACATGTCAAAATTTTAAAAATGGCATAATTTTTCAAAATAAACTAGAAAAATGAGGGCGAAATAAAGTTCAAGAGATAATTCTACTCCCGTCCCCCCATTTGAATTGTACAAAGTCCTTTTTGTATTAGGCATTAAAATAAAGGTGAAGAGAAAGGTAGAATTAGAGCGAGAACTTCCCTGAAATTTGCTCCAAAAAGAAGAAGGCCCACGAGAAAGAACCGTGCCTTCGTTTAAGCGTCATGAACAAACTTCAATCCCTGAAATCACAATACCGACAAGCATAATTCTAAAAAGAAGAAAAAAAATAAAATGAAAAACAAACCTAACTCACTTTCGTAGGAATCACGGTTGCATTTAGCGAATGCAACAAGCCTTTTAAACCACTTGGTGTCCCAAGTGGACGAGTGAAGTCTCGTGAGGGTTTACAGGGAACACACCCACAAAGTTCATTTAAAAACTAATACAAGGTTACTGTGTTTTAAAATGAAAGAATTAAAGCAGAGGAGAGTTACGTCGTAACTCCTATGAGGGAGTTACGCCGTAACTGGCAAAACCTGGTATGAGCTGTAATGCGAGTAGTTACGGCGTAACCACTGAGATGGTATTACGCCGTAATTGGTATGCGTCAAGAATTCTGCTGCTAAAATGTTGGTTACGGCGTAATCACTAAGATGAGTTATGTTGTAACTCTGTTCAGATCAGCAACTGCAGCAGCAATGAGTTCCTCGTCTCCTACAAAAATGGATAGAAAACACAAAACCCAACAGAAAGGAAATAAAAACAAAAGAAAGGGATAATTCGGGTTGTCTCCCGAAAGAGCACTTTTCTTTATTTACGTGTCTTTAAGTTAGACTCAGATCCGCGGGGCTACTAGACAGGTGCGAAGAATTCATCACCCGATAGTTTGCTAACATCCTGCCCATAATAAATCTTTGCGCGGTGTCCATTTACCTTAAAATATACTCCTTCCTTGTTATGAACTTCAATAGTCCCGTAAGGGAATACCTTACTTACTATGTATGGGCTAACCCAACGAGATCTCATTTTTCCAGGGAATAATTTGAGTCTTGAGTTAAAAATGAGAACTTCCTGTCCTACCTCGAATCTTTTATCCTTGATTCGCTTATCGTGCCATCTTTTGGTCCTGTCTTTGTATGCTCTGGCATGATCATATGCTTCGTCTCGTAATTCAGCTAAACGGTTTATTTGAGAAAATCTGTGCCCCTTGATTATATCAGCCTCGAAGTTGGCATTTTTGAGAGCCCAATATGCTTTATGTTCCAACTCTACGGGAAGATGACATGCTTTTCCGTAAACAATCTTAAAAGGGGTGCTTCCAATAGGAGTTTTGAAGGCCGTTCTGAATGCCCATAATGCCTCATCGAGTTTGTCGGACCAATCTTTTCTGTTAATGTTGATGGATTTCTCTAAAATTTGTTTGAGTGCCCTGTTGGTGTTTTCAGTTTGCCCATTGGTTTGTGGGTGATAAGGTGTAGACATACGGTGGATTACCCCATATCTATTCAGAACTTTCTCCATAATAGCATTACAAAAGTGCATCCCTCGATCGCTGATGATGGTCTTAGGGATCCCAAACCTGGAGAATAATTTTTTTTAAAAGCGAATGACACTCCTAGCGTCACAAGTCTGCAGGGCCTCGGCTTCAACCTATTTCGAAACGTAATCGACAGCTACAAGGATATAACTTTTATTCTTCGATGGAGTGAAAGGTCCCATAAAATCGATCCCCCAAACATCAAAAACCTCACATACCATAATATTGTTGAGTGGCATCTAATTTCGAGAAGAGATGTTCCCTGCCCTCTGACAAGCGTCACAATCCCTAACGTGCCTTGCGGCATCTTTGAAAATGCTTGGCCAAAAGAATCCGGCCTCATAAACCTTTCGAGCAGTATTGTCGGCTCCATAGTGTCCTCCTGCAGGTCCGTTGTGGCAATGTTCCAGAATCTGTCTTTGCTCTTCCCCAAATACGCATCTCCGAAATAATACCATCAGGGCATGATTTAAAAAGGAACAGATCATCCCAGAAGTAATACTTAAGATCCGAGAAGAACTTTTTCTTTTGATCGTAGGTTTTGTTGCTTGGTAAAACTTTGGCTGCTAGGTAATTAGCGAAATCTGTGTACCATGGTTCGACACTGGAATCTTTAATTCTAACTGCCATGAGGTGTTCGTCGGGGAAGGAATCCCGGATAGTTTCTGTGTCAAGTTCCTCGAGCTCCGGGTTTTCTAATCGTGAAAGGTGATCAGCTGCTAAGTTTTCTGCTCCTTTCTTATCCTTGATTTCAATTTTAAATTCTTGCAGCAACAGTACCCATCTTATCACTCTTGGTTTGGCATCCTGCTTATTAAATAAGTACTTCAAATCAGAATGGTCAGTGTAGACAATAGTTTTCGACATTACTAAATAAGATCTGAATTTATCAAAGGCATAGACTACAACCAGGAGTTCTTTTTCAGTCGTTGTGTAATGCTCTTGTGCCTCATTTAAGGTTTTACTAGCATAATAAATGGGTTTGAATTTTTTATCCACCCTCTGTCCTAAAACAGCACCCACAACATAGTCACTAGCATCGCACATGAGTTCAAAATCGCCCCCCCCAGTCAGGAGCAATAATAACCGGGGCAGTAGTAAGTTTTTCTTTTAAAATGTCAAAAGCTTTTTTGCAATCATTGTTAAAATCAAATTTAGCATCTTTTATTAGGAGTTGGGTCATAGGTTTGGCAGTTTTTGAAAAATCTTTTATAAATCGTCTATAAAATCCTGCATGCCCAAGAAAACTCCTAATGCATTTTAGGTTGGTCGGATAAGGCAGTCGAGAAATAACGTCAACCTTAGCTTTATCAACTTCTATCCCAGTTTGAGAAATTTTATGCCCCAAAACAATCCCTTCTTTAACCATAAAATGACATTTTTCCCAGTTAAGGACAAGGTTGGTTTCTTCACATCTGGCAAGCATTTTAGATAGATTATTAAGACAAGACGAGAAGGAGTTACCAAAAACTGAAAAGTCATCCATGAAGACTTCCATAAAATCTTGACACATATCTATTATATATAATAAAATAAGCTTTTGTACAAGCCTACTAAGCACCCTGCATTAAAAATTGGTTTAATGCCCTACCTTATTTAGCTTCTAAGTACAATTATTTTATGCATCACATTTTTAAAATGAAAGTATTGAAATTGATACCTTTGTATTCAATGTGTTTAAGAAAATTAGTCAACACTGTATACTTCTCTCTCTCTCTCTCTCTACACGCTCCTCCTTATCAAAACATCACTTCCATAAATCAGAAAAAGCTCCGTATACTTTTGATGATGAAAATCCATAGAATCACTTGCTCCTTACGTTTTGGTCTTCTACTTTTGATGATAAAAACCTCATAATCACTACACCATCTATTCATCTTCTACTTTTGCAATTGTTTATTTTCTTTTTACACGTTATGATTTGGGTATAGGTTGAACCGATTGTATTCTTTCTTTTTATTTTGCAGGCTTCACATATCAATCTACAATGATTCAGGACTTTGAATTCGACCCAATAATTTATGTAAGTTTTAGTTGTATTGAAATCCATTTGATTTATATTATTGCGTATCGATCTTCATCGACTATATTAATCGAAACCTTACATTGATTTTTTTTTGTAATAATCTCAAATAAAACCTATAAATTGGACATATTTTTTTGTTTGAGGTCACTTTTTTGCACCCTTCTACAGGTTAAATTTGTTGTATTTTAAATTGTTTGACCATTTACGCATAATAAATAAATGAAGTGATCGATTATTGGTCCAGTTGAGATCAAAAGGTGAATTCTTTCATTGACCTGATTGGTGATCATTATTTGTTTTTTGGTGTTAACGGGCTCATAAAGAATGATAGCTTAATGACATGGACAACATAAAGGTAATCTTGATTCTTATCAAATGTGTTTGAACTAATGAAATCATATGATGTGAGTATTGCCTTCAATTACATGAGGCAAACCAAGTGTTTGTGATAATGTCTAAATGAGTTTGGTATTTGTATCTTGTGCAGGTTGTGCATTTGTTATCAAGGTTGGGTTGTGTTTTTATCACAAACCTCATACAAGTTTAGCTAGAAGCGGATTATGTAACATGGGTCGGTTGGTGACCAAGAAATAATACTTTGTGCCACTTAATGCTACCTTTAAAATCTATACCAAATGACAACACACTCTTTTCATCTCTTCTTGATGTTTATGATCTATTTGGTTATGATATTAGTAGGCAACAATTGATCATATTGTTAGCTAGAGAGTGAATTACCAAACATGACTGTAGGGTAATTGAATTCAGTAATTATACTTAAGTGTGTTTGGATCATGCATCATTTTAGGATTGGGATTAGGGTTGGGATTGTCATCTGGAATTTAGATGTACCTTATATGTTTGTTATATTTGTTGTCTTTACAAAGAGACTTGATATTTGAATGTCGACTATGCTTACTGGACCTACAACTATGGATGGTGCATTACTGTTTATAGATGCCAATGCAACCCAAAAAAGAAACAAATTACAGGTATGCCTCTTCTTCAAATTGGTTTTAATGGAAATTCAAGGGTACATGGTTTATATATACAACAAATTACGAACTAACATTAATCTCGAATGTGTTTGTCTCTATGTGATGTTGTAGGTTACTCATATTATGGTGATGAAAATCACAAGTATGCCTCTTCTTCAAATTGGGTTTAATGGAAATTCAAGGGTTCATGGTTTATATATACAACAAATTACGAACTAACATTAATCTCGAATGTGTTTGTCTCTATGTGATGTTGTAGGTTACTCATATTATGGGGGTCTTTGCATTTGGGAGACTTTGTTCTATTTTTGGTGCAAGTGAGTGTATTTCCAATTTGTTGTTCTGCAATTATGTTACAAGTTTTAAAATCAATTGTTTGTCAATCTATTGGTTTTTGTTTCAGTAGTTAAATGTTAATAACGATTTATATTCTCATTGTTAGCCATTACTATTTTTCCATATTGCAGAGTGTCTTAATAACGAAGAACATAACATGTCATCTTTGGCTGGAAGTTGATAAATGAACCAACCTACATCATTGATTGTCCTGGCCATACGGTGCAAGTAAGTGTCAGTAATTCTTTTACAAAAAACAACTATACACCTGAACGAGAGTAATAACTGACTGATGACGAGATTTTCCTTTCATCTGCACTTGATCGGTGTATTGAATGGGTAATTACAATATTCTATAACCAATTTAAGCATTAGTAATTTAGCAAGATATACTTAAATCCTTTATGTCGTTAAATTTTGCAGCATCAAGCATACTATCTTGGGCTTGATGATATCATGGACGAGTCTCATACCCGCAGAGAGCAACCCTTTTGGTTCAGACTTCAGATTACCTAAGGTGTGATTTTAGAGCAATAAGCCGTTATGTAATGTAGTTATTTTATTATTACCATGCTTAAATTTGGAATAATTGAATCTAGGTTGGTAAGATGGCTGATGGAATTCTTCTTCGCAACCATGTCTCGAGGATTCTTATGGAATATTTCCGAGGAAACCTTACTATGTGGATCTTGTGGACCTGTTCAATGAGGTCGGTTGTTCATATATTCAACATGTCAATGATTATATGTACTATTTTTAGATTATATTCTTAAAGATGAACATGCCCAAAACCTTTTCGAATTACAAGTTAAAAATGAATTTATAGGCCACCAAACTATGTATTATCTTCGTTCACACTTATTCCGGTCAAATTTAATCCGGATAATTATTAAACGTTAAAAATGAACCTAACACCAACATATTAAACTAATACGAATAAAAAAATTAGCCGTGAAATTTTAGTTTTATCCTTCTAAAGTACTTTAATAATATAAATTTAAGGGTATAATCTGTATTTCACATCGAACTTTTCAATTGTATTGCTTGGATAAATTAGATGTTAGTTTCTTGCTTATATTTTATAGTTTTCGGACATGAATTTGGCCGGAATTGGTGAAAACGAAAACCAACCCATAGTTTGACGGCCTATAAATTTATTTCAATAAATGGGTTGTCTATATGTTAAAAGTTGAAAACTTGGGTGGCCTACTTATGTTTGTTTTATACTTTTAGGTGTTCACGGAATGAACATGGGCTACTCGAGTGTCATACCTTGCCTCTTTAAGACTATCTATTAGTTGGATAAGACGATACAAGCATGTTTATTATTTTAATAGTTAAAAACCATATGATTCCTTTCATATGTGAAATATGATATAAATATATAAATATTTTTATATTTTGTGCCGTCTTATGGTATGCCTTAAAAACGCAAAAGCTTCGACTTAGCCGTTAAGGCGTGAGGCTTGGTCATGCCGTCACATCATGGCTCGCGCTATTTATAACCTTGAATATACATATCACATGTTTTTTTCTTTTTTTTCCTTTTTTTTTTTACCATATTTCAAATTATAATATATTATGAATCACAACCTATCTTTCTTACATTTTCAATGGACTATTAGATGTTGACGGAATAGATATTGGGTATTAAACTGATTAGCGCTCACTGACGTCATTTGTTATTCAAGGCCATCCAATTTGGAGACGACAACGAATGGGTGTTTATTATTTGAATCGTTACAAACTCAAATGATTAGTGAATAATTCACGTATTATCTCATTATTTCTTTCATATATTAATGGAACATGTTTTCGTTAGTTGTTTTCTTATCATCTCATTTCCATATTTTTTTAAAAAACCCGTGATTCAAAAGGTCAGTAGCATATTCTTTTTTAATCTACGTAAATTGCTGATTTGCTAAAGAATCTTTCAATCGATTCGTAATCCAAGACTTTGAAAGTTTTGGAAGATGCCAAGAAGGTGAAGGTTTATTTTAGTTTCATGGGATATTATATATAAATGTTCATAATAAGTTATGAATTTCTGCAATGATGAAACAAAAATGTCTAATAAAGTGACCACTACTTGATATGAATTAAGAAATGTGAAAGAACAAATGTACTCAGCTGAATAGCATTTTTAAGATTTATATTACAAGAATGACGAGAAAAAAATGTAAGCGCTACACTGGTACATTTGCTTCAATGTGATATGCTCTACTTTTATTATGATTTGTTATACTTGATTAGCTTCTGTTTCTCAACGTTTATAGGTTGTTTGAAAGCTTAAAGAACTGCATCTCCAATTCTCTTATTAAAAACATTGACCATTTGGACTCAGTGACGTACAAATTCAGCAAGTTCTTAGATCGGTTCTACGTTATTGACATCAACTATTTTCCTGGTATATAATTGTGGATATGCCATAGATGTGGCATTTCATAACTCAAATTAGTAGACTTTTTTAGCTGCTAAAAAGAAAGAATATATTTTTTACTTTCTCCGTTTAGAAGAATCTGAAAAGAACGTATTATAATGAGACGGGTGAGTACCCGAGTGAGGCAATGGTTGAAAATATGCTTTTGGGAAATGGGAGTTTGAGGTGCTTGACTGGAAAAAGAATTTGGTTCTTAAGACTAAAGAGAGGAATGAAGTTGTGAATGATATTATAAAAGTTTGAATAAGCTTCATCAAGTGTTTCTCAGGTGTTCCAAACCATAGGCTTGCTTTAAAAGTCGGAGTGCCGATTATGTTGTTAAGAAACATAGACCAATCAAATGGTTTATGTAATGGTACAAGACTTCAAGTACTTAAATTAACAAGAACCTCTATTCAGGCGCAGATCATTAACGGAACCAACTTCGGAAAAAAGGTGATTATTCCAAGGTTGAGGATTACTCCGTCAGATAAGCATTTGCCTCTTAAGATTGTCAGGAAACAATATCCGATATCAGTATCTTTTGCCATGACAATCAACAAAAGCCAAGGGCAATCGCTTTCTAAAGTTTGTTTGTACTTGCCCCGTCCTGTGTTTACACATGGACAACTGTACGTTGCCGTATCAAGAGTAAAAAGCAAGCGGGGTTTGAAGGTTGTCGTTTGTGACCAGGATGGTAATCTCTCCAAAACCACAACAAGTGTCGTGTATAAAGAAGTACCTGAAGGTCTTTGAACAAGGTTCATGTTATATCATGTATGTATCATTGGTGTAATCACGTTATATTATACTATGGTTCATTATTTTTAATGTTACAAGGTTTGTTAGCAACTCAATTGATCATTGAAATCACACATCATTTTATGTTCCAGTCAATCTATTTTAGATTGGCAATGCGATGATTGTAAATCGATTGTGACTCAAACATATTTTAAATTTAACAAATTTATGTTATTACTTTTATTATCATCTCATTTATCTATTTCTTTAAAAACTAACCCGGTGTCAACGGGTCTCTAAGCTAGTAAGAGAATATAGCAGTCATGCACCGTTGGAATGTGGCGGGAGCATTACATAGTCCAAAAGGCATCCTTCGGTAGGCGAATGTTCTGTAAGGGCAGGTGAACGTTGTCTTTTCTTGATCCTCAGGGGCAATAGGAATTTGAAAGTAACCTGAGAATCCATCGAGGAAGCAGTAATACTCATGTCCAGAGAGTCTTTCTAGCATCTGATCGATAAATGGAAGGGGGAAGTGATCCTTTCGTGTAGCATCATTTAATTTTCTGTAATCAATGCACACCCTCCAGCCAGTGACTGTCCTAGTTGGTATCAGCTCATTATCTTCGTTGGTGACCACTGTCATTCCTCCTTTCTTTGGCACAACATGAATGGGGCTAACCCAAAGGCTATCGGAAATAGCGTAAATTAGACCTGCATCCAGGAGCTTAATGATTTCGTCCTTCACAATGTCTTGTACTTTAGGGCTTAATCTCCTTTGTGGTTGCACTACAGGCTTAAAATCATCTTCCATAAGTATCTTGTGGGAACAATATGAAGGGTTAATTCCTTTAATGTCAGAGAATTTCCATGCAATTGCCCCTTTATGCTTGCTTAAAACCTGTAGTAATGACTCCTTTTCTTCGTTAGATAACAGAGAGGAGATCACAACAGGATAATTTTGATCTCCATTGAAAAATGCATATTCTAAATGAGGAGGTAATTCCTTAAGTTTTGGGGGAGCATCAGCTTCTTCCGGGGTATTTGCTGAACATACTGTTTGATTCTTTGTGGTCAGTTCTTCTGTTTCGCTTTCTTCATCGCTAGATGTCCCATCATTATCTTCGAATTTTAATGATCTCAAAGGGTCAGGAAGAAAACATTCCTGGGCATGTTTCTGAGTGTTAGCTTCGATAAGGTCGAGATCATCAAGGTTGTAATCAGTGAAAGAAGCATATCTCATTGTGTTGGAATCACTCCTAAACCTTAAATCAAATGTTAGTTACTCATATGTAATAGGTAGTTTATTATGGCCTTTATGTTTGTTTAAGGTCAAGCTTATGTAGAAGGCCCATAAGCTTAGGCCCATGTCCAATAAGGAAAAGGGAAGGAGTGAGAGTGTTGCCCTAGCTCCTTGCCTATAAATACTCTTGTAAACCTTCATTTGAAGGTTGGTTGTTCAATTTACTCTTTCACTCACATATCCTACGCATAACCGGTATAAGCATAACGTGTGTGTGTGTGTTTGTTTATTGTTCATCCGCCTCTCCTCTTTCTTGTAAGCTTGTGTTGTAAAACTAGTGACCTAACAGTGGTATCAATCGCCTAACTAGTTGGGTGAATCGTTATTTCTTGAAGTGGGTTTTGGTCCTACGCGTAGAATAACAAGATACTTTGGTTCGCTTAAAAACTTGTTTTTTACACTTTTTAATCCAAGATTCTTGTACTTTCAACGTTTTAAGGTGTTAAAATACTTGTTTTTGGCAAAAAGTTTCAAACTTTACGCGTGGATCTAAGTTTTTAAGCTTGTTTTTGTTCGAGGGTGAAGTTCTACGCGTAACCCGTTTAGCTGTTTTGGTTCATCAAGGTTCACACTTTTGTGTTATTTTGGTACTATTAACGCTATTCCATAACAAAAATCTGGTTTAGAAACAAATTTGGGCATAATCATATTTACGAGTAAGATTACGCGTATCAAAACCCTAATCTTACGCGTAACTTTATCCGTGGTTTGATCTTCAGTTTCGTGGTTTACTCCGTGTTTTCTTGCTTGGATAAGCCTGAAAATACGTCGACTTTGGATATCTTTTGCACTGTGATAGTGTAAAAGATCATTTGGGCAAAACCCTAACCTTACGCATATGCTTACGCGTAGAATCCTACGCATAAGATTCATCTTACGCCTAAGCCTAGTCTTACGCATAAGGTAATCCTACGCCTAACTTTCTACGCCTAACTTTGTGTCTACGCCTAACTTTAGAGTCTTTTTCTACTTACGCGTAAGCTAAATCTACGCGTAACTCTCGATTGTTACGCGTAACTTTGGTGTTTTTACGCATAAGTTCCACTTGGTTTCTTGTGATTTCTACGCCTAAGGACACTTCATCAACAAAGGTTCATTCGACTACAAAGATCCATTTTTACCAACACAAGTTTTCAACATCTCACAACCACCATACTCTAACTATTTCCCTTACACTTATTCTCAACAACAACAACAACTAAGTCCACAACATCAACAATGGAATCAACAACAAGCAATTTATCAACAACAATTTAATCAACAACATACTCCACAACTTGGAGCAATTCCTACACCACAAATGGTTCAAACACCGCCAAGTCTTCAAGTTCAACCCTACACAAATGACTTCAATCAACATCCATCAAGGAACACTATGAAGGAACCCACTTGGTTTGCAAAGATGTGTGAAGCTTTAAGCAACCAACAATCAATTCATGAGGCTAGATCACTTGATAGACCTCCAATGCTCACTCCAGGAAACTACGATCAATGGGTGATAAGGTTCTTTAGGTTTTGTGATCTGAAGAAGCCACATGGAAAGTTCTTAAAGAAGGTTATCTTGGAAGGTCCATTTGAGATGCCTACTGTCATTGTACCCGGAGATCCTAATGCAAATCTACCAAGAGATGAACAAACGAACATTGCTACTGTTGCAGATTTAAATCAAACAGAACTTCTACACTATGAAGCTGATGAGCTTGCAATGCAATATATCCTTTTAGGATTACCTAACCCAATTCTTCAAAGTGTTGATGCTCAAAAGACTGCAAAGGAAATGTGGGAACATATTCATCTTCTTATGGAAGGATCTGTACTCAATCAGGAGGATTTGGAATCCAAAATTTACTTGGCTTATGAACACTTCATGATTGAACCT
The DNA here is from genome assembly GCA_019973895.1 of Chrysanthemum seticuspe. Taxonomy (NCBI): domain Eukaryota; kingdom Viridiplantae; phylum Streptophyta; class Magnoliopsida; order Asterales; family Asteraceae; genus Chrysanthemum; species Chrysanthemum seticuspe. Next base: position 84,246,750 of record BPTQ01000004.1, read on the forward strand.
GGAGAGACACTAGAGTCTTATCATCATCGAATTTCAGACATCATCAATGATTTGGATAAACACAACATCATCATGCCAAGAATTGCAGTGAATACTAAGTTCCTGAGTAGTCTTGGTCCTGAATGGGAGAAGTATGTCATTTTTCTCCGTCGAGCGAAGAATATGCATCATTCGACATATGGATTGTTGTACGATTACTTGAAGCCTCATGAAAAGGAAGTTGATCGGGAAAGGATTCCCCGTGCTCAAATTGCCCCACCTACACATCCGGAAAATCAACAACTTGCCTTATATGCTCAACAAAGTTATCCTCCTCAACAAGCAACTCAACCAACTGCCTCTGTCACACAAAACAATCATTTACAGCAACAATCTCAACAAAATCAACTGGTTCCATACAACAACAACAATGCTCAACCAATTGTCAGTGATGCTAATGAGGACATCGATCCGTTCGACGCATTGCAACAAGGATTTTTTATGATTGCTAATGCTTTTGGCCGTTATACCAACAAATCCAACAATCATATTCGTTCCTCATCTAACACACGAAATCAGACTGTTGTAAACAATAGACGAGTTGAAGTTCAGAATTGTGGATATGGTCGTCAGATGGGCGGTGGCCAAGGGTTTAATGATGTGGGTCGGAATAACAATAGAGCTCCAGTGGTGGAACAGGGAAATGCTCAGAATGGGTTGAATGGTCTTCGATGCTACAACTGCAATGAGAAGGGACACCTGGCTAATGCATGCCTAAAGCCGAGGACTAGGGGCAGTGCTTATTTCAAAGAGGCTCTTCTGTTGGCTCTTAAGGATGAAGCTGGTGGATCTCTCACAGACAAAGAAAAGAGTTTTATGGCAAATGCAGACTCAGATGATGATATGGAGGACTTGCAGGCCAATGCAACAGTTATGTTGATGGCTAATATGCATGAGTTACACATGAGTGACACAGGCCCAGTGTATGACACTGATGGCTTGTCTTAGGTACCTGAACAAACCATATTTATCTCTGATCTAATATCTCCGCCAACATCTGAATCCGGCAAGGCTCAGAATGTTCAAAATGAGTCATTTACATCTCATTCCGACGATTTTCAAATAGACCCTGTAGTTACATTTGACGATCAAGATGACCTTATGGTTTCCTTTGATAATCAAATTGACTCCGTGGTTATACTTGAGGATCTAAATAATGATCATGTTGTGACTTCTGTTGAATAAGCCGAACTTCTGCCTCATCCAGATCTTGCTCTGTTACTTACAGACCAGCAATCCCAAATTGAAGAATGTTGTGCATTAAATAAGGACTTAAAAAGTAAAAATGCACTGTTAACCAAGGATTTTGAATGTTTACAAAAGCAACTCAACTTTTTCAAAACTCAAGAAAAACGTGAAAAAGGTTTTGAAGCAGCCTTTACTAAATCTCATCAAAACAAAAAATATTTAGAGAGACAGATGCGTGATCTAGCCGCTTCAAAGAATGCTTTGTTGTCTGAGATAGAACAACTGAAACATGAACATAAAAAGCAAATTAACGCTCTCACCTTGGAAAATCAAAAAGCTAAGGCTGAGTTGTTAAATTGTCAAAAACAGTTCTCTGCATACAAAAAGCATTCCACGAACCGAATAGATAACCATCTTGAAGAAATTATCGGCTTGCAACGCAAACTTAAAGAGTTTAAAACTGTTGTTTACAAACATGGTGAGTCAGTAACTGCTATTGAAAAGTTTACTTTAAAACCCAATCCAAATGGATATGGACCGAATCTTGCTGATTACAAACCTAAGCTTTCAACCAAAACATTCAAACCAAATCCTGAAGTTTCCAGTGCACAATATAAAATTGATAATTCTGTCATGAGTGTTGTTGAATATCATCGTCAAGAGGAATTAGATGCAGAAGACGAGAGTCGATCAAAATTAAAAACTGTTGTTTACAACAAACCTTTTAATTATTCAAAACCGGTCACTTTCGTCACACCAACGGATTCTTCTAACACACCAAGGGTTATCATCAAAAGAACTGAGTCTTCGAATGTTAATCCCCAACCAGATTATGCACAAATTTATGGTCCTTTACCTTCCATCAGTGAAGTAAACTCAAAACCTGAAAATCGCAAAATTCTTAGATATTTTGATATTTTCATGGCTGACCTCAAAACTTTAGAACATGAGATAGAATATCATTTTGAAATCAAAGTTCAACACTTTCAATCGCCTCTAGCACGAGAACAAAGAGACATTTTTCAGAAAAATCTTTTAACAAATGTTAAGAATTTGAAAAATTGTGCATTATCTTGGGAACGGGACTTTCATAAGGAACTTGGAGTCATGAAGGTCGTTTTCGAGAAAACTGAAACATCTATTTCTAATACTAAACGTAAAAAGAAAATATTGAGAAAAGATGTTGATCGACTCTTGAAAGATGTCATATGTGCTGATATCCATAATGTTGTGTTATTCTATTCTTTGCCACATGCATCTGATTATATCTCTGCTGATAATGTTGACTCTGTGGTAACTGTTGAGAATACTGATAATGTGCTTCAGATCGAGTCTTTAAAAGCTGAAAATGAACGATTACTTAACGAACTTTACAATGCAAAACGTCGTCTTAATTGGTGTGAAAAAGATATTCACAATCAACAACTTGGTTTTCAAAAGAAAATCGCTCAGTTGCGTTCAAAATCTTTTGATCCTAAACTTGAGCAACTGGATGATCAAAACGTGTCTTTGAAAAGTCAAATCTCAAAATATGAACAAGAACTTGTAAAAGTTAAACAGGAATATGGTGTCATATTTGATTTACTCAATAAGACTCGTCATGAAGCATCAAACGAACTTGATCACTATCTTGCTCACACTAGAGAAGTCATGAATTTTGCTGGTAATATTCGTTCTGAAAATCAAGATTTGATTCACACTATCTCTAAGTTAAGAGAAATGTTAGGAAAGTATGAACAACTTCCGCCAACCATCATTAAGAGATTAGCACCAGTAACACTTAGTAATCGTGCACCTAGAATCCCTACTGCCAAATCACAAGTTGCTAACGTGCTTCCTTCTACTAAAACAGGAATAGTTGCGTCTTTTCCAAACGTCCGCACTTCACAACCTAGGAGCACTCAATCGAAGAATAGGAAGTTGCGACCTAAGAAAAGATCAATAAGGAATGCTAAAGTAGAAGAACACCCTAGGACTATGAATAAGACTCACGTTGCTTCCACTATAGATATTGCGTCTGGCAAATGTAATAGAAATAGTGATGTAACGAATGCTAAACCTTTAGTACTTTTGATATTCAGTCTGATGCACCTTGTGTTATTTGTCGTAAAAGTATGAATTCTGAGTGTCATGACAAATGTGTTGCTAAAGCTATAATCTCTCGTTTACGGAATCCTAAGAATCGGAATACCTCTAGGCCCAATAATCATTCTAAGTCTGTGCTTGGTAGACCGCCTTCTTTAGATTCTAAGGCAAGCATTGCTGTCCCTGTAGCTCCAGTTTCACTTCCTAAGAATGTAGTACCACCTAGTGCATTCATAAAGACTAAAGCAAACAGTAGTTATAGATGGCAAAAATGGATATATAACACATTAGGATTTAAATGGATGCCTAAAGCTATTAATGTGTGTATGTCTACTATCACTGCTCCGGAACCCTCTAACATTTCGGGTTCCACATCTACTTCTATTCCATCTGTGTCGTCTGTGTGTAATGCCGGTGATACAGATCATTCTCTGGATTGTTGATAGCGGATGTTCTCGACACATGACAGGCAACCTTAAACTGTTAACAAACTTTATTGCAAAGTTCATTGGCACTGTCAGATTCGGGAATGATCACTTCGCAGCTATCATGGGCTACGGAGACTATATTAATGGGAACATTGAAATTAGCAGGGTTTACTATGTGGAAGGCCTCGGTCACAATCTGTTTTCAGTAGGTCAGTTTTGTGATGGAGATTTGGAGGTTGCTTTCAGGGAGAAAACTTGTTTCATTCGTGATCTACAAGGAAATGACCTTATGTCTGGCTCGCGTAATTCTAGTCTTTACACTATCTCTATGCAAGACATGGTTGCTTCATCTCCCATCTGCTTACTTTCAAAGGCAACATCAACAAAATCATGGCTATGGCACCGTCGTCTCTCACATCTAAACTTTCAAACCATCACCAACCTTGCTCGACACAAACTAGTTGAAGGTCTCCTACGATTCCGATATTCAAAAGATCACCTTTGCTCAGCCTGTGAACAAGGGAAAAGCACTCGTGCTCATTTTCCTTCAAAGGTGGAACACAGCTCTCAGCATGTGCTTTATCTTCTTCACATGGATTTATGTGGCCCGATGCGCGTGCAAACGATCAATGGAAACGCTACATCTTAGTAATTGTTGATGACTACTCACGATGGACTTGGGTCTACTTTCTTCGAAGCAAAGACCAAGCTCCACAAATGATCATCACCTTTCTCACGAAAATTCAAGTTCAGCTCCGGAACACCGTTCGCCAAATAAGAACAGACAAAGAAACTGAATTTGTTAACCAAACCCTTCGTGCATTTTATGAGAAAGTGGGAATTCAGCATCAAACATCTATTGCACGTACACCAGAACAAAACGGAGTTGTTGAAAGACGAAACCGAACGTTAGTGGAAGCTGCAAGAACAATGTTAATCAATGCTAAACTTCCAGATTATTTGTGGGCAGAAGCTGTATCTACTGCATGCTATACTCAAAACCGTTCTATGATCACAAAACGCCACAACAAAACACCTTTCGAGCTTGTCCACAACCATAAACCGAATCTCAAACACTTTCATGTATTTGGATCCCTTTGCTATCCGAATAATGATCGTGATGATTTTGGAAAGCTCAAAGCCAAAGCTGACATTGGAGTCTTTATTGGATATTGTGAGAATTCTAAAGGTTTCCGGATCTGGAATCGTCGTACAAAACAGGTGATGGAAACGATTCATGATCATTTTGATGAACTTACGGAAATGGCTTCTGAGTATAACAGCTTAGAACCCGGTCACAACCGTTTAAACTTCCCTTCACCCCCATCATCAGCTGAACAAAGCCCCCAGTTTACTCGTCAACAAATGGAAAGGTTATTTGCTCCGCTGTTCAGTGACGATATTGATGAACGTGCTCCAGGTGTATCCGCTGTTTCCGCTGCACAACCTGATAATATTCCTATACTTGATACACCTGCTACAACAACTACTGTTGAAGAAGCACCACCAGTTGACTCAACCACAACAGTTGAACACACCGCTTCCAACAATGATGAACCGGCTGATGATATTCTGAATGATGTACCCCCACCTGCAGATTTTGATCCAAATGCGTTCTTTAACCCGTTTGCTAATGACACTGCTGCACCTGATGTCGCGGAATCATCAACAAACCATTTGAATCCTCAGAATCTACACAATGTATACCAACATCAACCCTCTACACATCGATGGACAAAAGACCATCCTTTGGAAAATATTATTGGCAACCCTAATCAACCTGTCGTTACGAGACAACGTCTTCACACAGATGGTGAACATTGCATTTATGCACTCACTGTCTACCAATCTGAGCCTAAAAACATTAAAGAAGCAATGACAAAAGACAACTGGATTGAATCCATGCAAGAAGAACTCAACCAATTCAAACGTCTTGAAGTATGGGAACTGGTTAAAAGACCAACAGGGGTCTACGTCATTGGTCTCAAATGGATTTGGAAAAACAAATTGGATGCTGAAGGGAACGTAATCCGAAACAAGTCACGTCTAGTTGCTAAGGGTTATCGTCAGGAAGAGGGAATAGACTTTGAAGAATCTTTTGCTCCGGTTGCTCGTACTTGAGGCTGTTCGGATATTTCTCGCGTTCGCGGCTCATATGAATATGACGGTCTTTCAAATGGATGTCAAAACTGCGTTTCTCAACGGACAACTGAAAGAAACGGTTTATGTCAGCCAACCAGAAGGATTCGTTGATCCAGAGTTCCTGAACCATGTCTACAAACTGAACAAAGCTCTTTATGGTCTTAAACAAGCCCCTCGGGCATGGTACGATAAGCTATCATCTTTCCTCATTGCTAATAATTTCACCAAAGGTTCGGTTGACCCAACTCTTTTTATACAATATCACGGGGCACATATCTTAATTGTTCAAATTTACGTGGATGACATCATTTTTGGGTCTACACATAAAAAGTTTTCAATCGCTTTTGCAAAACTAATGAAGAAAATTTTTGAAATGTCCATAATGGGTGAACTTACGTTCTTTCTAGGACTGCAAGTTCATCAATCTCCCCGTGGTATTTTCTTGAGTCAGTCCAAATATGCCCTTGAATTGTTAAACAAATTTGGAATGAAAACCTGTGATACTTATGCCACACCAATGACTCATACCAAGAAGCTAGACGCTGATTTACATGGGAAATTAGTGGACCCTACCAAATACTGAAGTATTATTGGGTCTCTCATGTATCTAACAGCTAGCAGACCTGATATTGTATTTGCCGTTTATCTATGCTCCCGTTATCAGTCGCGACCAACTGAAACCCACCTCTCTGAGGCTAAAAGAATCCTCCGATACATCAAGGGAACCATTAACTTGGGGATCTGGTATCCGAAGGATTCTGGTTTTGAACTAATCGCTTTTTCAGATGCTGACCACGCAGGATGCTTAGACTCAAGGAAAAGCACTTCAGGAGCACTATAATTTCTTGGTGATAAAATGGTGTCCTGGCAATCAAAGAAGCAGGATTGTACATCGCTGTCATCAACCGAAGCAGAATATGTAGCCATGTCCGCGTGTTGTGCTCAAGTCATATGGATGAGAACATAACTCAAAGACTATGGTTACGTATTTGACAGAATCCCGATGTACTGCGACAATCGGAGTGCCATTGCGATCTCATGCAACTCAGTTCAGCACTCGAAATCAAAGCACATCGATCTACGCTATCATTTCATCAAGGACCGCGTGGAACAGGGTACAGTTGAATTATACTTCGTGGGTACAGAATACCAATTAGCAGATCTTCTCACCAAAGCCTTGCCTCCCGCTAGGTTTAATGAGTTGGTCCACCGGATTGGTATGAGGTGTTTGACTCAAGAGGAATTGGATGACCTCTTAAAACAGTCTTAAAAACCTGTCAAACACCAAAAATATATTTTCTAAATAATTTTTCAAAAACAAAATACAAAAATATAAAACCTGATAAAACAACAAAAATATTCTTCTAATCTAATTTTCTTTCAACATGGCAAGTACATTTCTTCCATCAACACTATAATCTTTCAAAATTCAGTATTTTTCTGATCAAGTGTTGAGGGGGAGAAAATAAATCACTTAACTGTTTCAAAACATCTGTGTACTTGCATGTTATCATATCCCGGTTGTTTCTTTTATCAATGGTGGTAATTTTCTCTGGTTAAATGACACTCCTCGGACTAAAACTTATAACCTTTCATTATTTTCTTAAGTCGAGGGGGAGTGTCGTCAAATTTTATTTCTTAAAATCTTTGTTTGATAACCATAATGGAAGTTAAATGGCTTTGTATGAAAAAGGAAAAGGTGGAGGGACCAAAACTGTCAAAATGTTAAAGTCATTTTAATAAAAACACTCTCCACCTAACTATTCCATCACATTTATTACTTACACCAAAAGGATCCTACGCCTAAGAATCGTTTGACAAATCCGTGCATCAGATCATCAATTTGTAAGTGATTTCGTGTTTATAACAAGTTTTTAAGCAATGGTTTTGAATTTTTCAAAAATCCAACGGTTCAATCTTGAGATATCATCAGTTTTGTGTCTTACGCGTAAGCGCAAGAACACCAAATCATGAAAGGGTGTTTATGGTTAAAAGGGTTGTGTCAAAACGTTCTTAAAACATCAATGATACCTCTTTAATCATCTAAACGCATCCAGAAACACGAATTGAATGTATTTGAAAACTAGGGTTTATGCGCGGATTTGGGTTTTTCCAAACGAGAATGTTTATGGTGAAAAAGATTGTTGTATAAGGTTACTATCAAGTTGAATTGATTATATCCAGGCCCAGATTACACCCAGAAACACTAATTAATCATAAAATGAAAATTAGGGTTTTGTGTTCATACGGTTTGGGTACTCTTGATTCTTGACACTTTTGATGTTAAAACTTGACCAAAACAACTTTATATGCTTCTTAGAACTCCCTGAAACACTATGGTGCAATTCCTATGGCTAGAAATCTTACGCGTATTTCATAAACTTTAGGGTTTTTGACTTACGCGTATGTGTTTCTACGCGTAAACTGTGTATTATGTTTCATGCCATAATCTGTTTTAATATGACTATACATGTTAAGATTGATGATATGATGACTTTATTTCAGGATTGCTACTCGTAAAATTCAGAATCAAGGTCTTTGTTAAACTACGCATAAGGATCACCTTACGCGTAGAAAGTTATGCGTAAGAGAAATTTTACGCGTAACTGTTACGCGTAAGGTTCTACAATGGGACTATGCGTATCCTGTGAAGGATATGCGTAAACAGTGACCTCTACACATAAGGTCTACTCTTACGAGTAAGCCTTACGCGTAAGGTTTTTATACGCCTACGCGTAAGTTCTACGCATAAGGTCCCCTTTTCCTACGCGTAACATTTCTTACGCGTAAGTAAGGATCCTACGCATAAGGTTACGTCTACGCGTATACTTCTCCTGTTTACGCATAAGCTACTATTCCTACGCATAAGCCTTGATCAAACCTTCGTTATGAATTGTTACGCGTGCAAACTTGTAAATAAATGAATCATAACGTCACGAAACCAATAATGTCACCAATAAACTTAATCGTTTAATATGTTGTGTTAAATAAGTGATAACATAAACTTTAAAACTTAAAGTTAACTAACTCACGAAACTTATCACGACGACATTGGACTATTGAACAAACAAGTGACTTTGGACTCGTAACAATCTTTGACACTGTATATTCAATAATTAGACAATAAAAACCTTCTGTTGACTAACATTATGTCTTTCGATATGTTGGTTCTTTTGGCTAATGTTATTTCAGATCACGACATGGCTGCTCAAATGAATGTGGATGCACCTGAAATTCTCACAATTGCTGACATCTTCCCTAATGGCTATCCTAGAAAGATTGGAAAGAACAACCTTAGGGTTGACTTTGAAACCCTCACATGCTCAGAATCTTCCTGCTTGATTGCTGTGGATGTTCTAAAGAATCATCCCTACCAGAACATGCTCTCTCACTCTACTACAGTACCGGAGATCTACATGCAACAATTCTGGAATTCAATGCAAAGGATCAAGGGTCAAAGTGCAGTGACTGTGACTCTCAATCACAAACAAGTCACCATCACTCATGCAGACTTACGTGTTGTTCTTCTCATTCCTGAAATCGAGCCAACTGACTTCTTTGCCACACCTACTGAGGAGACAGTTCTTCAATTCCTGATAGATATTGGCTATGATGAAGCTTCAGGAATTGCTACTAAGCACTCTCATGTGGAGCTTAAGAACATTCCTCAACCGTGGAGAACCCTCTACATCATCATCACCAAATCGGTCTTTGGTCGTGATAGTGGCTATGAGCATCCTAAGCTCATGGAACTACAAATTTTCTGGTCATTAATCAACAAAAAGGACTTCGAAATTGAAGCACTGTTATGGGAAGACATGATGTCATTTCACAAGAAACTTGGCTCAAAGATTCCCTATGTCAGATACACAAAATTGTTGATCCAGAGAGCACTTGGACTTCATCCCGATATTCCACAAAGGCTCAATGACCCAGACAATCACGATATGTTGACTGAACCTACCCTATCAGTCAGAATCAAGGAATCGTCAACAAAGAAACAGGGTGCTGTATTACCTGATCACCTTCTGTCTAATGAAATCAAAAAGCTCGAGACATACAAAAGGTATCTAGTAGTAGTAAAAGAAGGCAAAGTTGGTCATCTCGATGAAAAATCTTCTGGAACACCTATAAGGAGAACCAGAAGAGGCAGTGCAGGAAGTGCTGCAAGTACTGAAAGTCAAAGGAAGTTTCCCAAGAGGAATCCTCCTCGTAAAAGGACTGTTCCTTCTAAGGAAGCTGTTCCCATTCCCGTACCTAAAACTGAACTGCAGAGAAAGCTAATTGACGAGGACTCGGAAGGTACTGCATCAGAAGAAGAGACTTTCTACTCTGAAACTGCTGAAGATGAAACCACAACGGTATCTAAACCTCCCTCAGTAGCAAAACCTCCTAGTCCTCCAGCTGACCTAGGAAAAGGAAAGACTCCTGTACTTGTGCCATATGAAGAAAGCTCAGAAAGTGATGAAGAGCAACTGGATAAATCCTACAGGAAGAAGTTTAAAATCGTTAGACACCTTCAAAAGGCTAAAGAGTTTGAACAAGAACAAATGGGTGGCCCCGGAGGGTCGAGTGGTGGTGTCCACTCTTCACCAGGTCCTGATGCGGTTTATCAACCCGATAAGGGAGCTGGTGCCACCAATATTGTGCAACAACAAACGCTTGTGAAGGAGTCTACTGATTATAACATTGAGGAACCAGAAAAGGATATGAATGAGAAAGAAAAGACTGATGAAGAAGCTAAGGCTCAGACGGAAGAAAAGGCTAAATCTGGACAAGATAACGAATAGAATTATGATGATTATCTTCTCAACAGTCCAACTCGCTCCAAGGAGGATACTTCTGCACCTCCAAAGGACCTTGAGCCTCCTCATGTCTCCTCCTCATCAGATTCATCATCTCACTCCTCACCACCACCATCTAAAAGATCAACCAAATCAACATCCAAATCAGTGAAGAAGCCAACTCGATCTTGGATATCTCATGCTCATAAAAGAATTGGGAATGCTGTCAAACAAGTCAGAAAGAAAGACATCCTCCAAAGGAAGATGAATTTCTATGCTGATCAGATACAGTATATTCATGATGATCTCGACAAGATGCAAGATGAAAGGGCGTATGTCCAGAAGCTCATGAAAGATGATCTTCAAGGAAAAATGGATGAAATGATCAAAGGATACACTCACCAGTTCCTTATGGAGGTCGTTCCGAAACTGACGAAGGAAATGTATAACAGACAACTGTATCCAAATCTCCTGCATCTAGCCAAACAAGCCATGAAATCAACTCCGATGAATTTAAGCATCAATCCAGTTGAATCTACAATCTTCTCAGATGATGAATTGGTGAACCGGCTAGTAGCGCAAATGTCGAAACGCTCTGCAACGTTTGCCTCACACGAAGCTAAACTGTTTGAAGCTCTACTGGAATACCAACTCAGGTCCTCATTCTGAGAAGAAGCTGTTAGGCCCAAACGTTCAAGAGATGATGAAGACAAAGATCAGGATAAGGATAAAGAGCCCAAACGCACAAAGAAGTCTGATGAATCATCTTCTATTCAGTATTCCATGCAACCTCCTCCTCAAAGGACTCCAGCTTCTCAAAGAACTCCTCCTAGCACTTCTACTGATAAACCTCAGGATTCTGAGTTACCGCCCGATACTCAGAAAATCGGTGATCACTTTGAGTATACGGGTGGTGACGATGAGGAAGTCCGTGAGCCCCTACAACAACCCACCTCTCCCAAACAAGTTAAGAAACCAGAATCCTCATCTAGGCCAAAACAAAAGAAGAAGAAGGCGCCCATGGCTGACGTCGTATCATGGCTAGATGAAGATACAACACAGGAATTTGAATGGTTTTCTACACTTGTCAATTCCACTCCCTACCCTGAAGAAGGTCAAGATCTGGTAGACGGTAATACATGGGAGCATGCTAAGATTCTGCAAGAAAAGTTCCATGTGAAGAAGATGACGAAATCCGAGTTGAGGCGAATCAAGAATGAAGCTTTTCAACTGTGGAAAGATAGCTCAGAAAGTGCCATCGAGGTCGAATATCACCTTGAAAACATTGCTCGAGCTATGTCTAACAACATGGATTGGCTCAACCCAGAAGCAAACATCGACTTCACCAAACGGGACAACCCTCCATACTACACCGACTAGTCAAAACCTCTACCAACAATTGGCCAACCAGATGAACCTAGGATTCCATTCAGATATTTCTTCAACAAAGACTTGGAATTTCTTCTACACGGTGGCGATGGCTCAAGGAAATACGCTACATCTTTGACACTTCCATTCCCAGCAGCCATATACTCAAACTGCATAGCTATCGAGGAAAGAGTGATGAGTGCTTATTCACTCATCGTTTTTACCCACCTAAGACCACAAAAATGACCAAAAACACCCAAATATGATCAAAATATGTCAAAAATATCCTCGGAGTGTGTTTTATGTCTTCCAGGTACAAAAGGATTGAAAACAGAGCGAAAACGGACAAAAATCGAGCCAAGATCGAAAAGTGCTGAGAAGCCGTTGTCGGGATATGATTTTATACGATCGTTGATCAATTGAAGACCCGGACACGTTTTTAGAGTGGGTTTGGGAAAACCGTCTTAAAACCTAACCAACAACCCAAAATTACCAAATTACCCTTCACCGAAACCCAAATGCCCATTTTGCCCGTCAAAACCAAAAAAATGCAAAAATATCATTTCACTTCAAAAACCAACTTTTGTAAAAATTTATTTTAAAAAACAATTTTTAGTAAAAAAAAAAAAAAAAAAAAAAAAAAAAAAAAAAAAACTTTTGAAAAAAAAACTAAAATACATTTTACATTTAAAACCTTTTAAACCATAAAATCCTTTTTACTTTCACCCATCCCCACCATCAATAATAAAAAAAACGTTTTACATGCATCCTTGTTCCCTCCACTTCACAATACCCACAAGCCCAAGCTTTTACCCAGAAACACTTCACCAAAAACACTCAACCCCCAGGAACATTTTCCCCTCTTTACCAGCTAATCACAATTCCCAAACCCACTATCACTCTTTCCCTCTTTCCATGACCATCAAAGCTGGCAATCCAAGCTCAAAAAGCCCTCATAAACGGCTCGGATTTGTTCTAAATGTACCTAACTCTATTGGATGGCTAGGATCAGTTTGAAGAAGCACAAGATATGGTTTTTGGCTGTTTACCTCACTCAGAAGAAGCACAACACTTGAAGAATGAAGACCTAGAGCCCTTAGTATAAATTGAGCATTGTAGCCACCATATAAGGCACCCCTAGTTTTAATGAAAAATCAGTTTTCTACTTTGTTTGTATTTCTTTTTTAGTTAATGAAAAATCCTTTGGTTCAATTTACTGTTTTCAGTTTATAAGTGTTTACAAGCTTGTTCCTTTCTTCTCTCTAGTCTTCAATCAATAAAAGTTTTACATCAGTAGGAATTAGTATTCAGCAAGTGAGTTAAGTTTATAACAAAAAAAGGGGGTCAACTTTAGTTTTAACAATCCTAAACGAGGTGTTTGGGTTAGGCTATTTATTGGTCAAAATCATGTTTTCACCCATTTGACTTATCAAGTCAAAGTACTTTTATCAAGCATAGGTTAGTAGGAAATGATTTTTCACAAGTTTTGTACAAGATTGGATAAAAGAAAATTTTGTTTTTAGTCCTTTTGCAACTGCACATTCAGTAGCTGTGCTGCTGAATCTTGGCACTGTTTCTCAGTCAAAATGATGTTCAAATTGTACTAAATTTGTTTTTTTTAAGCCCTTGTATACCCAACTTACTCTAGTGTCAGTTTTGAGCATTCAAGTTACTTCTAGCTTAGTCAAAATTTAGTTTAAAAACTGCCTCTTGACTGTTTTCATGTTCTGCATCAGCAACTCAGTTGCCAACACAAGCTGAGAACAGCTTATATTTAAGCTATCAAAAGCTTTCTGTTGGCCACTAATTGTTTTTTTTATATATCTCTGCTAGCTTAACTTTATTTTTGTAGCTTTTTATTGCTTTGGAGGACTCTCTTTCAGCTTATAAATAAGCCACAACAGGTCCCTCCAAGCTGTTTTTGGCCTGCTGCAGTAACAGGTCACTCGACCCCTTTTTCACTCATTAGCTTATTGGAGCTTGACTTAGCTTATTTCAGTAACTAGTTGCTTTGTTAGTATAGGTTAGAATTATTGTAGCTTATTAGTGCATGCTTTCCCTTATAGCGCTTACTTTATCATTTTAGGAGCTTTAGGATTCCCTTAGTTTGATTTAGCCAACTGTTTTTCCCCCTAGTGTAAGTTAGGAATTCCTTAGTTTATGTAGCTTAGATATTTAGTTTGTAGTTAAATGGTAGTCAGTTAGATCAACTTACTCATTAAACTGGTCATTTAGTTTGAGCTTAAGACCAAGATTTGCAAAAAGGAGTGTTTGGTTGTTTGCTTAAAAAAGGAAGTTTGTTTAGTTTTTAAAGTCTGTTGAGAATAAGCTGAGCTTACAGCTTATTTAAGCTTTTCTTTAAAAAGTTTTTTTTTACGAAAAAGTCACTATTATAATCTCAACTTCAAGTTTGAAAAGAGTAATCAAGAAAAAAAAATATTTCAAAAAGAGGCCAAGGGGATTCGAACCCTGGTCTCCTCACTCAACACCGACACACCATACCAATTGCCCTTGGGACTTCTTTGGTTATAATAATGCATAATTAGTCCTTTTAGTGTATTAATCAGTTTTAGTTTTAAGCTAAACTTAGCTTATTTGGTAGCTTATTTGTATAACAACCCAATGTTTTCTTATTTTTTCTAGAACCAGAACCTAGCAAAGTACTTTCTGTGATTTTTTCAAAATTTTCAAAATTAGTTTAGTATTTTTAATTAATTAGTTGGTGTTAAATAGTTTTTAATTCGTAGTAATTATTTTACAAGTCGAAAAAATTCCCGGCTTCTTTCTAAAATTATTTTTAGTCAAATAGAACGTAACAAAATTGATTTCACACCCGTAGCCGTTAAATTTCAAAACTTTTACGTTTATGGCTCGGGTGGATGCCGGTTTTTACGTTTTTTTTAGTTTTAGCACCCTAGGACTTAGTTTAGCTTTGTTTTATCATTCCTTAGGCTTAGAAATAGTTAATTTGTAGTTTTGTTAGGGTTCCCTTGCCTTAATTACTTTCCCGTTAATTAATTTGTAGAAAAACGTAATTCAAATCAACAAATCATTAAAACCAATTCAAGTCATAAATCACAAAACTCAACGAATCCTTCCATTCACACCTCGTTGGGACACGGTATCACTTTTATCACACCCGTAAGGTTTGGTACGTTAACCCTTTTCCTAAAAGGTTAATTTGTCGAATTTTACGGTTAATTTGATATATATTGATATTGTGTTTTTCACCACTCACAAACCAACGAATCAAATTTTGGCGCCGCTGCCGGGGAGGTGTGTTGCGACAATATCGTGAAGTTTTTGCGATTAGTGACTTGAAGAACCTTCCTCGTGAAGTTATTGTTTTTATAAAAATACAAAATACAAAAATATTTTTCTTTTCTTTGTATATATATGTAAAAGATTAAAAATACAAAAAGATTTTTGCTTGTTGTTTTAAATAATATAGAAGACACAATCGATATAAAATTCTCAACTGAGGTGTTATCATTATAAGTTCCCGAACAAAAGATTTAAAACTTGCCTTTGTGTCGCTCGTGTTTTGGTTTACTTTTATCGGTTTAACAAACTGTGTGAGGGGTATAAGGACGGCCTGACATTAAATTGCGGCTGAAAAGAGACGGGTTTTTAATAAGCTTCGCGCTGACCTAATAAGTCTCTCCGCTCCTTTGTGCGTTTTACTTATAGAAGTGATCATTTCACGTGGGATTATTGGTTTAAGTTCACTGTGTTTTGCCTCGGTCTTGTTTTAATTGAAAGTGTTGTTTTTGGAAGTGCATGCGCACTCGTTCGCAAGCTCGTAGACGTAACCGTAACCAAGCAAACGTACCCGAGATACGTACCATCGAACAAATCACAATGACACATAACCAAGGTAACGGACCTCAAGTCCCAGTACCTGGTCCACAAAATCAAGCTCCCGATCTCCGAACGATGGAGGAGCTTTGCCAACCCACGATGGATGGACGGGGCGGTCCAATTGCCACGGTCAACATCGAGGCCACGGATTTTGGACTTAAGCATCACATGATTCAACAAGTCCAAAGTTTTTGCCAATTTCACGGATCACCGGGTGACGATGCCAACAAGCATCTCGACAAATTTCTCACCGTCACCCAAAGTATGAAGCAAAATGGGGTCACCGATGATGCCCTTCGCTTATACCTCTTTCCATATTCCTTGACGCTTCATGCCACCGCATGGTTTGATCGTCTTCCCAAGAACTCAATCCATAGTTTCGATGAAATGATCTCCAAATTCTTGGCGAAATACTTTCCACCGTCAATGGTGACGAAACTGAGGAATGAAATCAGCAACTTTAGGCAGCATCCTGATGAGTCCTTATTCGAGGCATGGGAACGCTATAAGCTTTCGATTGATCGATGTCCGAACTACAACATGTTGCTTGTCACCCAAATAGATACATTCTATAATGGGTTAACATTGAGACATCGTGACACAATCAATGCTGCTGCCGGTGGTACCTTTATGAAAAGGCGACCCGAAGAGTGCTATGATCTCATTGAAAACATGACTGCCCACCACAATTATTGGGATTCCTCAGCCGAGAGGAGTGAGTCAAGGAGATCTACCACTCTTCCATCTTCTGAATATACGACTCTCACCAAAAAGATTGAAGAAATATCCACTGCCGTACTTAAAATGAGTCAAAATAATAAAAATCAACAAGTGAATGTCGTAAACAAAATTTGTGAAACTTGTGGTGGTCCACATCCTTATTTTGAGTGTCCAGCCTCCGGTGGCTTCACTCAAGATAGCGTATATGCCGCTTCGGGTTCCTACAATACGGGAGGTAATTCCTACCAACCGCAAGGAGACCGAAACCTTCTAAGCTATCGTTCTAACAATTTCCTTGGACCACCCGGGTTTAATCAAAATCAGAACAATCAAAATGTGCAAAATAGAAATAATCAGTTCAATCAAAATCAGAGTCAGAATCGGAATTTTCAAAATCAAAATCAAGGTTTTCAAAATCAAGGAAATTTCAATCAAAACCGATTCCAAGCTCCTCAACAAAACATGCATGCCCCGCCTCCTCAAGCTTCCATTGACATTGCTAATTACATCAAAAGCAATGAAGCTAAGATGGTGTCCATGCAAAATCAAATTACCACTTTGAAGAATGATTTCACATCCGAGCTTAGAGCTACTAGTAACAAGATTGATCAATCTAATAGCAAGATTGAAAGCATGTTCGCTAGTCTCATGAGTCAAAAGAATCAACCTTCAACTTCGGGTGCTCTTCCGAGTAACACCATCCCCAACCCGAAGGGTGAGTTGAATGCTATTGCCACTCGTAGTGGTAAATCTTATGAGGGACGCTCGATGCCTAATCCTTCTCCGGTGAGGGATGTGGAACGAGAAACCGAGGTATCAAAGGATAAGGTGCATATCTCAAGCCCACGAAGTACCGCACAAGTCCAACCTCCGGTGGTCTTACCTCCAATTCCGGAACCCGTTGTTCCGATGACCACTCCTAAGCCTTCACTTCCTTATCCTTCAAGGCTTAATGACCAAAAGCTCCGTGATAAAACTAGTCAACAAATGGAGAAGCTTATTCAAATCTTTCAAGATTTGCACTTCGAGATTAGTTTCGCGGACGCTCTTCTTCTAATGCCAAAGTTCGGTCCAACAATCAAAAGTTTGTTGAATAACAAAGAAAAGATTTCCGAAATGGCTAAAACTTCCTTGAACGAGAATTGTTCGGCGGTTATCCTTAAAAAGCTTCCCGAAAAGCTAGGAGACCCCGGAAAATTTCTCATCCCATGTGATTTTCAAGGCATAGTTCAATGCTCCGCCTTGGCCGATCTTGGCGCTAGCATTAACTTGATGCCACACTCCATGTGGAAAAAGCTTTCATTACCTCCGCTTACACCTACATGTATGATCCTCGAGCTTGCGGACCGTACAAGTTCTCGTCCGCTAGGTATAGCCGAGGATGTATTTGTGAAAGTAGGCAAGTTCCATTTCCCCGCTGACTTTGTTGTTGTCGAATTCGATGCCGATCCTCTAGTACCCCTCATCCTTGGGAGGTGCTTTTTAAAAACGGGTCGTGCATTGATCGACGTTGATGAAGGGGAAATCACTTTGAGGGTAAACATGGAAGCCGTTACTTTCAATCTCGATCAAGTTACGAAATACTCCCCCAATTATGAAGACAATTCCGTCAACAAAATTGATGTCATTGACATTGTGTCGGAGGAGTATTCTCAAGAAATTCTTGGATTCTCGAGTGGCAATCCCACTTCGGTTGATCCCATCGTTGCTCTCTCTTCCCCTCCCCTCACTCCGTTTGAGGGAAGTGACTTTATTTTGGAAGAGATTGAAGCATACTTGGCTAGTGATTCTGTTTCATGGGAAATTGATCGCGCTCCCATCGACATCAAGGGAGACATTCTTCTCATCGAGAAAATGCTCAATGATGATCCTTCATCACCCCCTCCTCAAGAACTTCATAAAGAGGAAATCAAAACCATTGAAAAATCTAATGATCCTCCCGAGGTCGAACTTAAGAACGTACCACCTCATCTCGAGTACGCATTTTTGGAGGGTGACAATAAATCACCCGTCATCATTGCTAAAGACTTGAGTGAGGATGAAAAATCCGCTCTCATAAAGGTTTTGAAGTCACACAAGCGAGCCATCGCTTGGAAACTTTCCGACATCAAGGGTATTGACCCGAGATTTTGTACACACAAAATTCTCATGGAAGATGACTTCAAACCGGCGGTTCAACACCAAAGAAGGGTGAATCCTAAAATTCATGAGGTTATCAAAGCGGAAGTCATAAAACTTCTCGATGCCGGATTGATTTACCCTATCTCGGATAGTCCTTGGGTGAGCCCCGTTCATTGTGTGCCCAAAAAGGGTGGCATTACCGTTGTTGAAAATGATGAAAACGAGTTGATTCCTACTCGATTGGTTATGGGATGGCGTGTTTGCATTAACTATCGAAAGTTAAATGAAGCCACCCGTAAAGACCATTTTCCCTTACCCTTCATGGACCAAATGCTTGAGAGATTAGCGGGAAACGAATACTATTGTTTTCTCGATGGTTTCTCGGGTTACTTCCAAATACCCATTGACCCACAAGATCAAGAAAAGACCACATTCACATGTCCTTATGGAACATTTGCTTACCGACGCATGCCTTTTGGCTTGTGTAATGCTCCCGGTACGTTCCAAAGGTGTATGATGGCCATTTTCCATGACATGATCGAAAAGACTATGGAAGTCTTTATGGATGATTTTTCGGTCTTTGGGGATTCTTTCCAAACATGTCTCTCCCATTTGGAAAAGATGCTTGAACGTTGTGAAAACACGAATCTTAGTCTAAATTGGGAGAAATGTCACTTTATGGTTAAAGAAGGAATTGTCCTTGGCCATAAAATTTCTAAGAGCGGGATTGAGGTTAACAAAGCTAAAGTTGATGTCATTGCTAAATTGCCTCCTCCCACAACCGTCAAAGGAGTTAGAAGTTTCCTTGGTCATGCCGGATTTTATCGTCGTTTCATTCAAGACTTTTCAAAAATATCCCGGCCTATGACCCGACTTCTTGAAAAAGACACTCCTTTCATCTTCTCTAGTGAGTGTATTGAAGCGTTTCAAACTCTTAAGAAGAAGCTCACGGAAGCACCGATTCTAGTTGCCCCCAATTGGGAATTACCATTTGAGCTTATGTGCGACGCAAGTGATTTCGCCATAGGTGCCGTTTTGGGGCAACGAAAGTCAAAACATTTCCAGCCTATACATTATGCTAGCAAAACTTTGACCGAAGCTCAAGCACATTACACCACTACGGAGAAAGAATTACTAGCCGTAGTGTATGCTTTTGAAAAGTTTCGGCCATACTTGATCTTGTCAAAAAGTATAGTGTATACGGATCACTCGGCTCTTAAATATCTCTTTGCTAAGCAAGATGCAAAACCGAGATTGCTCCGATGGGTTCTCCTCCTACAAGAATTTGATATAATTATCCGTGATAAAAAAGGAGCCGAGAACCTAACGGCTGATCATCTCTCTCGTCTTGAAAATCCACATCAAGGTGTGCTCGAGAAAAAGGAAATAAACGAAACGTTTCCTCTCGAAACTCTTAATGTGGTATCTCATCATGAAAATTCGAGTGCCCCATGGTTTGCCGACTTTGCAAACTATCATGCGGGTAACTTTGTTGTGAAAGGGATGTCGTTCCAACAAAAGAACAAATTTTTCAAAGATGTCAAACATTATTTCTGGGACGACCCTTATTTGTTCAAAATCTGTGCGGATCAAGTCATCCGACGGTGTGTTCACGGCCAAGAAGCCGCTGAAATTCTCAAGGCTTGTCATAATGGACCCACGGGGGGACATCATGGCCCTAACTACACCGCCAAGAAGGTGTTTGATTCCGGTTTCTATTGGCCCATAATTTACAAGGATGCCCATGACCTCGTCAAATCTTGCGACTCTTGCCAACGTCATAGCAACATCTCTAAAAGAGATGAAATGCCTCAAAATGCCATTCAAGTGTGCGAGATCTTTGACGTTTGGGGCATCGACTTTATGGGGCCGTTCCCGTCTTCTCGAGGGAACAAGTATATACTCGTGGCGGTTGACTATTTGTCCAAATGGGTAGAGGCGAAAGCGCTACCCACCAACGACGCCCGAGTAGTTGTAAAGTTTTTAAAGTCTCTCTTTTCACGTTTCGGAACTCCCCGTGCCATCATTAGTGATCGCGGTACACACTTTTGCAACGACCAATTCGCAAAAGTAATGCTTAAGTACGGTGTCACTCACCGTCTCTCGACCGCGTATCACCCCCAAACTAGTGGGCAAGTGGAGGTTTCGAATCGTGGCTTGAAAAGAATCTTGGAGTGGACCGTAGGTGAAAACCGTGCCTCTTGGTCGGACAAACTTGAAGATGCACTTTGGGCCTTCCGTACCGCTTACAAAACACCCATAGGGTGTACTCCTTACAAGCTTGTGTACGGAAAGGCGTGTCATCTCCCGATCGAGCTCGAGCACAAAGCCTATTGGGCCTTAAAGCATGCCAATTTTGACCTTAAGTCCGCGGGTGATCACCGAAAAGTTCAACTCAATGAATTAAATGAACTCCGTGATCAAGCCTACGAGAACTCGTTGATTTACAAGGAAAAGACAAAGAAGATCCATGACTCAAAGATCAAGAACCGCGTTTTCAACGTCGGTGACCGAGTCCTTCTTTTTAATTCTAGATTGAAGATCTTCTCGGGGAAACTTAAGACCCGTTGGACTGGTCCATTCACAATTGCCAAAGTTTTTCCATATGGCACCGTCGAGTTATCTCAAACCGACGGACCAAACTTCAAGGTGAATGGACATAGGTTGAAGAACTACTTTGGAGGGGACATACCATCCATGGTTGTCCCGGATCTCCAAACCTTCCCCATGAACCAATGAATTCGGGGTCGAGTCAAGCTAGCGACTCGGTTAACAAAAACAGTAGCATTCCATGGGTTTCCACCCATGTTTCTGACTTCTTTCTATTTTCTAATGACTAAGTGTGGGGGGACACCTCCACAGTGTTTGTTTCTTGTGTGTTTGCTCATGTTTTCAGGAAGCCCCTTGATCGTGATGATTGATGCGCCTGTTTTCAATCGAGCCGCCCAATATCCGATCAATTTTGCTAACGTTTATCTGGGGATATGTTTTCAAAAATCCTTTTTGTGTTAAATAACAGATTTCGTCCACACACTTGGTTAGTGGTATTACCTTTTTCCTTTCGATAGTAACGGCTTCGGCCGGGACTTTGAATATTGAGGGCAATATTCAGTTCTAAGTGTGGGGGGGAATTCTGTCGAATTTTGTCACATATTGTACCCTTTAGTCCCTAGTACCCCCGTTTTGACCAAAAATTTTAAAAAATTTTGCATAAAAAATAGAAAAATAAAGTGTTAATGCTTCGGTGTTAATGTTAGCTTAGTCTTGATTAGGTTAGAACAAAGGGAATCCCGACTCTGCTAGAGTGTTGATCTAGCTGCTCTCTTAACGTTTAGGCTAAGTTTTTACGAGTTGTGCAAATGAAAATGCTAAGCGTGGAGTAGTTGGTTCTCTTTAGAGCTTCTATAAGTAATCTATGGTTTTTTCTCCCAGTAGCTCCTAATTGAACCTAAAATACGTGCTCATTGTCAAACTTTTGAACATTCAAATCGTCTTGTTACAACAAAAAGTTTTTAAGCAAAATTGATATAGAGCTCAAGTTCAACTTTTTATTTAAATTTTTGGAAAAGCATACTTTCTTAAAATCGGAATAAAATTGCAAGTGAAAGTATCATAAAAGTGCTTGAATGATGCAAAAATAAATTGCAAGTCAAAAAGTGAATGAAAAAAAAAATGAAAAAAGTTGAAAAATGAAAAATACAAAAATATGAGTTCCTCAAATAAAAGTATTAAGTTGCTTATGAATAAATGTGCGAAACTTGCTTTTTCTTAAATTTAAATCGGAAGTTGAACTAGGATTCGTCAAGGTTGTCTAAAAAGCTTGACGGTGATTTAGAAATTCTTGAAGTCAAAGACCCCGAAAGCTCCGATACTATCCTCAAGGGTGAAAACCTAGCCTCCTTAAAAGGACTAGCTGAGAAGAAAGTCGCTACATGGAGTAATCTCACCTTTGAATCTCGAATTTCTAAAGTATCGTCGGTTGTTGTCCATTTAGGTTTAGTTTTAACTTAACGGTAGCCTCGTAAATCTTTGGAATCGAATTCCCGCTAATTCCGGTACTATTCTCTGTGAGGTGTCAAAAGCCCGGTCACCTAAAGCCAACTGGTTTGGGATGTGCCGAGAAGAAAGCCGCTACATGGAAGAGGCCCTTTCGATCCTTAGACTTTCGTAGTTTCCGGGAAGTTAAGATTTTAGTTAAGTGGATAACAACCATAACAAGGTCGGTTTCAATGGTCAAACTTTTGAAAATGAGCATACGAACTTAAATTGTATAAATTGTGGGAGTAAAAAGTTAAGTCTCGACTTACATAGATTATTGATATAAGTAGTGTTAGCATTTTACCAAAACGTTTGCACAATAAGTTTAGACTTAGTTTGAGAGTATAAAAAAGAGGATGACGATTAAATTCCCTGGAGACACCCATTTTGTGTGAATCCCGTTCCATGATACCACTTTTTGTTAATCAAGCATATTGTTTACTTTCAGTCTAGTTTAAATTTCAAATAAAAAAGTCAAAACGGGGTAGTCTTGGTAATCTTGAGTCTTTCATTACTTCACATGATTGATTGCTAGGGACTAGCAATTGCCTAGTGTGGGGGGATTTGATGAGTGCTTATTCACTCATCGTTTTTACCCACCTAAGACCACAAAAATGACCAAAAACACCCAAATATGATCAAAATATGTCAAAAATATCCTCGGAGTGTGTTTTATGTCTTCCAGGTACAAAAGGATTGAAAACAGAGCGAAAACGGACAAAAATCGAGCCAAGATCGAAAAGTGCTGAGAAGCCGTTGCCGGGATATGATTTTATACGATCGTTGATCAATTGAAGACCCGGACACGTTTTTAGAGTGGGTTTGGGAAAACCGTCTTAAAACCTAACCAACAACCCAAAATTACCAAATTACCCTTCACCGAAACCCAAATGCCCATTTTGCCCGTCAAAACCAAAAAAATGCAAAAATATCATTTCACTTCAAAAACTAACTTTTGTAAAAATTTATTTTAAAAAACAATTTTTAGTAAAAAAAAAAAAAAAAAAACTTTTGAAAAAAAAACTAAAATACATTTTACATTTAAAACCTTTTAAACCATAAAATCCTTTTTACTTTCACCCATCCCCACCATCAATAATAAAAAAACGTTTTACCTGCATCCTTGTTCCCTCCACTTCACAATACCCACAAGCCCAAGCTTTTACCCAGAAACACTTCACCAAAAACACTCAACCCCCAGGAACATTTTCCCCTCTTTACCAGCTAATCACAATTCCCAAACCCACTATCACTCTTTCCTTCTTTCCATGACCATCCAAGCTGGCAATCCAAGCTCAAAAAGCCCTCATAAACGGCTCGGATTTGTTCTAAATGTACCTAACTCTATTGGATGGCTAGGATCAGTTTGAAGAAGCACAAGATATGGTTTTTGGCTGTTTACCTCAATCAGAAGAAGCACAACACTTGAAGAATGAAGACCTAGAGCCCTTAGTATAAATTGAGCATTGTAGCCATCATATAAGGCACCCCTAGTTTTAATGAAAAATCAGTTTTCTACTTTGTTTGTATTTCTTTTTTAGTTAATGAAAAATCCTTTGGTTCAATTTACTGTTTTCAGTTTATAAGTGTTTACAAGCTTGTTCCTTTCTTCTCTCTAGTCTTCAATCAATAAAAGTTTTACATCAGTAGGAATTAGTATTCAGCAAGTGAGTTAAGTTTATAACAAAAAAAAAGGGGGTCAACTTTAGTTTTAACAATCCTAAACGAGGTGTTTGGGTTAGGCTATTTATTGGTCAAAATCATGTTTTCACCCATTTGACTTATCAAGTCAAAGTACTTTTATCAAGCATAGGTTAGTAGGAAATGATTTTTCACAAGTTTTGTACAAGATTGGATAAAAGAAAATTTTGTTTTTAGTCCTTTTGCAACTGCACATTCAGTAGCTGTGCTGCTGAATCTTGGCACTGTTTCTCAGTCAAAATGATGTTCAAATTGTACTAAATTTGTTTTTTTAAGCCCTTGTATACCCAACTTACTCTAGTGTCAGTTTTGAGCATTCAAGTTACTTCTAGCTTAGTCAAAATTTAGTTTAAAAACTGCCTCTTGACTGTTTTCATGTTCTGCATCAGCAACTCAGTTGCCAACACAAGCTGAGAACATCTTATATTTAAGCTATCAAAAGCTTTCTGTTGGCCACTAATTGTTTTTTTTATATATCTCTGCTAGCTTAACTTTATTTTTGTAGCTTTTTATTGCTTTGGAGGACTCTCTTTCAGCTTATAAATAAGCCACAACACGTCCCTCCAAGCTGTTTTTGGCCTGCTGCAGTAACAGGTCACTCGACCCCTTTTTCACTCATTAGCTTATTGGAGCTTGACTTAGCTTATTTCAGTAACTAGTTGCTTTGTTAGTATAGGTTAGAATTATTGTAGCTTATTAGTGCCTGCTTTCCCTTATAGCGCTTACTTTATCATTTTAGGAGCTTTAGGATTCCCTTAGTTTGATTTAGCCAACTGTTTTTCCCCCTAGTGTAAGTTAGGAATTCCTTAGTTTATGTAGCTTAGATCTTTAGTTTGTAGTAAAATGGTAGTCAGTTAGATCAACTTACTCATTAAACTGGTCATTTAGTTTGAGCTTAAGACCAAGATTTGCAAAAAGGAGTGTTTGGTTGTTTGCTTAAAAAAGGAAGTTTGTTTAGTTTTTAAAGTCTGTTGAGAATAAGCTGAGCTTACAGCTTATTTAAGGTTTTCTTTAAAAAGTTTTTTTTTAACGAAAAAGTCACTATTATAATCTCAACTTCAAGTTTGAAAAGAGTAATCAAGAAAAAAAAATATTTCAAAAAGAGGCCAAGGGGATTCGAACCCTGGTCTCCTCACTCAACACCGACACACCATACCAGTTGCCCTTGGGAATTCTTTGGTTATAATAATGCATAATTAGTCCTTTTAGTGTATTAATCAGTTTTAGTTTTAAGCTAAACTTAGCTTATTTGGTAGCTTATTTGTATAACAACCCAATGTTTTCTTATTTTTTCTAGAACTAGAACCTAGCAAAGTACTTTCTGTGATTTTTTCAAAATTTTCAAAATTAGTTTAGTATTTTTAATTAATTAGTTGGTGTTAAATAGTTTTTAATTCGTAGTAATTATTTTACAAGTCGAAAAAATTCCCGGCTTCTTTCTAAAATTATTTTTAGTCAAATAGAACGTAACAAAATTTATTTCACACCCGTAGCCCTTAAATTTCAAAACTTTTACGTTTATGGCTCGGGTGGTTGCCGGTTTTTACGTTTTTTTTAGTTTTAGCACCCTAGGACTTAGTTTAGCTTTGTTTTATCATTCCTTAGGCTTAGAAATAGTTAATTTGTAGTTTTGTTAGGGTTCCCTTGCCTTAATTACTTTCCCGTTAATTAATTTGTAGAAAAACGTAATTCAAATCAACAAATCATTAAAACCAATTCAAGTCATAAATCACAAAACTCAACGAATCCTTCCATTCACACCTCGTTGGGACACGACCCGAGAAATCACTTTTCCGGTATCACTTTTATCACACCCGTAAGGTTTGGTACGTTAACCCTTTTCCTAAAAGGTTAATTTGTCAAATTTTACGGTTAATTTGATATATATTGATATTGTGTTTTTCACCACTCACAAACCAACTAATCAAAGAGCTTCTCACTTGTTCTCCAACAAAGTGGAAGCATACGACCGAGATGCAATGTACGGGATTCATCATTGGCCAGAACGCCGAAGAATCTACTACAGAAGCTGCCAGGTTCAGAAGTCTCAACATGCAGTGTTCAGTACTAAGGATATCGTTGCCATCAAACACGTTGATCTGTCGACCAAATGGGACTACACTTTTCTCAAGAAGATTGTGGTCAAAAGGCAAGATGAACGGGATTATGCATTCTCTGAAGCTGACTTTGAGAATTTGTCTATCAACGACATTGAAGACATGTACCTTGCCAAAGTACAGGGTCGCATGAGACAATTTTCAACCGAAGTACAACGTGAATTCATCAAGTCATTGCTCATCTTCATCAGATGCATAGTCATCAAAGAACGTGTAGAAGATTTCCAACTTGCTGTTGAATCTTATCAGACCCGTGTCAACTTCACTCCACCCCAGCTTAATCTTCCCGACATCAACCAGCTCTCACAATATACACTCATCAGCAAACCATTCGGCGTCGTTTACCGCAGTGAACTTCAACAAAATTGCTTAATGGCGTGTAATGATCTTCACAAGTTTGGGGATCACACTTTGAAGATGGTTAGGGACGGATTGGCTTATTGGTTGAAGGACATACGTCAAAAGATTGGGTCTCCTAAGCGATGGAATTCTCAGGATCGAAGGGATGTGAGGAGGATCATCAGAATGATTGATGAAAGGTTGTTTCGAAGGGATCAGTTCAGAACTTTGGAAAGCTTTGTTGGTGGTCGACCCAGGATTAACATCACCAGCTATCAACGCCCTGTTCGCACTCCTGGCGACATCACTGGACTTCCTGATACCCCTTAAACTGCTTCTTTCATTATAAATTTGGATGTGTGATTATTTATGTGAATGGCTTGTGCACACATAACAGTGTACAACCCGTTCTTGTCAAGAAAGGACCCTGTGGTACGCTTCAGTGCCACAATCCTTATAAAAGGAGCGAAAGCTTCTTACTTTTGAGTAAAACCTATCAAACCTTTCATTTTTCAAGGTTTTGCTCAAAAGGACAAGTACTTCCCCGTATGATTTTCAAAACCTCAACCGTTTATATCACTTGTTGAGGGGGAGTATTTGAATTAAAACTTTGTTCACAAATTGTTCATAGTGGTCATCTTCCCGCAACACTCGAAATGGTCATATTTATTCTCAACTTTTCAAAAATAACATTTTATATGCCATTTTTGAGGGGGAGAAAATTATGTGATAAGAAATATGTTGTGTAAATGCAAATGAATCTTTGTGTAATAGACTTAACCAACGAATTGACGGTACTAAACTGTTAGTTACTCGAAAAGACTTGTCCGGGACGGGTAATAATTTCAAGCTAGTTCTCTAGTAATGTAAACGTGTCTCGCAAAGGACTTGTCCGAGTAGAAAGTACCATTCGAGAATCTCTTGGTAGACATGAACTCTGACGGGTATGACAACCTTTCGAGGTTTGTCTACACCTTCAAGGTAGTTATTAGAGCTAGTTGTCACCTAAAAGCTGACAATGTAACTCTTTAACTATGCAACGTAACCGTGTCTCGCGGGGGATTGTCTATCTTGAGTTGATCAATTCAAAAGTGCGCGCTCTTCCCACACAGTGCAGATTTCCGTCTAAACTCTAAAGCACATGTGGAGGGGGAGTATTTATGCTAAAAGATAAAACTCTCACAGTGGTTCAAACATGTTTTTCATTTACAAATCCTTTGAGAGATTTTCTTGAAAATTGGTTTTATGGCAACATAGGTTAGTTATGGAGTGATAAGGTGACTAAGGTTAGGAATAACGCTGATTTAGAAGTCCTTAGGTACGATGATAAAAAGGAGAAAATGAGAATCGGAGAAAGAAGGAGTTGAAGAATTAAAAAGAAATGCAAAGAAAAGGGTGAAAAGAAATAGCCCTCCAAATTATTCAACTTAGGGCAGACACCGGGTTCAATTCATATGCTACTGGTTGTCACTTAGTGACGCCGGTATTGAAGATTAAAAGTCGTCATGGACCCAGTGACGCATGCACTAAACCTTCTTAGCCACTCAAGTTTCTCTCTACAGAAGCTTGTTTCATTCTCACAGGGAACCCAACGTAAACTATTGGCTTTCTCTTAGAGATCGCTGGTATTGAAGAAGGAGACCCTCTCCCTAGTCTCCACTCAGGAAAAACCAAAATGCACTATTGAGTCTAGAGCCACGAGATTCATCAAAAGATCTCTTAGGTACACTTGACATTTCATCACTTGACGTTCAACAATAAGAATTTCAGTGGTACGTTATCGAGTCCTTCACAGATCTTAGCAATCTGTCGAGAACATTTATGAGAGGTTCATATCTGTGATCCTCAGTGATTGAATGGAAACTCCTGCCAGGGTCAACATCAAACAGCCCTGACAGCAGGTCACTTCGGTAACTCCCCGTGGATTACGCTTAGTGTGTCTCAAACGGTCTACAGTCGTGAGGTGATGCTTCGGTGTACCTCAGCGACTCATCTGAACTGTAGATGTACTTCGGTATATCGCGTTATCTCACTTGTGGGACTCTAGTTCAGGAACGGCCTTTGTGAGAATTAGAGTTGTGTTTTCACACTATGCTGTTAACACTCTCGAAGTTCAAACTTGTAAGTGCCGGAACTCGCTTATTACTAACCGTTTGAAATGTTTTCTTCTTATGGAAGCTCCGGAGCGGGATGATCGTGCAGATTCTTCTCATGCTCACGCCAACATCATCACTAATGGAAGTTCTATCCAAAAGCAACACAACAGTCAGAATGATTCTTCGTCAAATCAAAGAATCTACAAAGTTAAAGACTTAAAGAACTTCATCAGTATTGAATTCCAACGTCAAAGAGCGTGTGAGCATGTTGAAGAATGACGTGGAGACACTGTAGCGGCGAAGCAGACCTGAGGCAGACTTGATGCAGACAACAACATACTATCACTTTCATCACAAAGGACAATGATCAAAGAACAAAGTTAAAGATGACGTCAAAGCATAACTGTTCAAAGACAACTATCTCTCTACACTGGGGAGATTGTTCGAATCAAGGCAATTCTTCTCACAAGAAAGAAGAATGTCAGAAGACGTCAAAGCTACTATTACATCAACGCCTTCACCATTTTTCATCACCAACACTTGAGGGAGAGATTGTTGGAATCACTCCTAAACCTTAAATCAAGTGTTAGTTACTCATATGTAATAGGTAGTTTATTATGGCCTTTATGTTTGTTTAAGGTCAAGCTTATGTAGAAGGCCCATAAGCTTAGGCCCATGTCCAATAAGGAAAAGGGAGGGAGTGGGAGTGTTGCCCTAGCTCCTTGCCTATAAATACTCTTGTAAACCTTCATTTGAAGGTTGGTTGTTCAATTTACTCTTTCACTCACATATCCTACGCATAACCGGTATAAGCATAACGTGTGTGTGTGTGTTTGTTTATTGTTCATCCGCCTCTCCTCTTTCTTGTAAGCTTGTGTTGTAAAACTAGTGACCTAACACATTGACTTTTCCAGATCGAAGGTAATCTTATCATTACCAATCTCCATCGAAATCTTCTTGTTAAAGACATCAATCATAGCATGTGCGGTTGCAAGAAAGGGTCTTCCGAGCAAAATAGGGATGCCATCTTCTTCCATATCAAGGACCACGAAGTCGACCGGGAAGACAAATTTATTGATCTTGACAAGAGCATTTTCAGCGATCCCTTTCGGATATTGAGTAGTTTTATTAGCCAGCTCAATACACATTCTAGTTGGTTTTAGCTCTCCCAACTCCAAACATGAATAAAGAGAGAATGGCATAAGACTAATGCTTGCCCCAAGGTCGGCAAGGGCCTTGTTGAATAAAATTCCCCCGATAGTGCAAGGTAAAGTGAAACTCCCTGGATCTTCTTCTTTTAGAGGCATATTTTTTAAAAGAGCAGCAGAGCATCTTTGATTTAAAGTAATCTGCGTCCAATCAGAAAGTCTTCTATGGGTAAGGAGATCCTTCATAAATTTGGCATATTTCGGCGTTTGCTCCAAGGCTTCAACGAGAGAAATGTTAATGTTGAGTGGTTGTATTTTCTCCATGAATTTCTGAAATAGCACCCGTTCTTGTTCTTTCTTAATCCTTCCCGGAAATGGAATTTATGGAATGTAGGGACGGACTTTTTCGACAGAAGGTTGAGCCTCCTTGGTTTCTTTATTGTTATCTTGGGGCGTTTCGTTAGTCAGATCATTCGAGTTCGAAGGGTAAGCTGGTTCCTTATAGTTTAATCCACTTCTGGTTGTAATAGCGTGAGCCAGATCTCGAGGATTTGTTTCTGTCGTGCTAGGTAAGTCACCTTCATCTCTTACTCTGATAGATTCTGCGAGTTTTCCCACTTGATTTTCAAGTCTTCTAATAGCAGCTGTTTGTGTTCTAAGTGCTTTTTCGTAATCTCGCTTGAGATTCCAAACCAAATTTGCGTTCTCATCATATTTTCTGCTAGATTCTTTAACGAGCATCTTCACAGCCTTTTCAAGATCCGTCACTCTCCCATCAATGGGTTTATCGAACTTGTGTTATACCATTTTGACTTCTTCAGTCAGGGATTGCATATCTACTTCAAATTCCTCTAGATTCTTTATTACTGATTGTATCTCGATAGGATCTTCATCCCGCTCTTCATTCCATGATGACGAATGGAGCGCAACTTCCTCAACTTTTATCCATCCTTTATCAGCAGTCATTAAAGGGATAGGTTCTTTAGAGTCTAACAATTGTCGAGTCTTTATGTTCAACCCGTTGTAGAATATTTGCAGTTGCTCATGTTTGTTGAGTTTATGCTCGGGGTACTTCAGGATGGCTTCGTTAAATCTTTCCCAAGTTGTAAATAGTGGTTCATCGTAGACTTGGCTAAACCTCCTAATTTCATCGACCTGTTGAAGGATTTTTGCAGGGGTTCGGTATTCTTTAAGAAAATCTTTCTTAAAGGCGTCCCATGTTGTAATAGATCCTGATGGAAGTTTCTTTAACCAATCTCTAGATCTTCCTTTTAGGGTAAAAGGGAAAGCCCTCATCATAACATGATCTCTTGAGACCCCAGGTGCATGAAATAAATCTGCGATCTCACATACCTTCGTGATGTGTTCGTGTACTTCTTCATCTTTGGTTCCATAAAAGCAGCACCTTTTCAGTTCATCAAGACAGAGTCCCCAAAATTCGAATTTAACATTTTCTTCAAGAGCTGGAATGGTGATCCCCTGTTTACTTTTAGAGGTGGTAAGATAATCATTCATATTAAGAGCCATAATATAAGAACAAAACTTAAATAAAAATCCTAATATAACTCCCCGGCAGCGGCGCTAAAAACTTGATGCAGGTTTTACTGACCAGGTCTTAATATTTATAGTGTCTCGCTATACCTATGGTCTACCCTAATGCACTAACGGGCAGTGTACCCGGTCGTGTGTAGTGTAGTAAATGGTAAAGCCGAGGTCGTCCCAAGAGCTATGTGTGTTGGATTATTACTAAGTCTAATTGTCACAGAATAATAATGGTTTCGATAGGGATTTAATTAATTAAACTACTACTGCAGAATAAAATAAAAGTAAATAAATGGTAAAGGGAAATCAATAGAGGAATAGTGGTGCTAACCTAGTCAATCCTCTTAGCTAGTAATGTCTACGTCTACCTACTTCCAATTACTTCAGGTGGGGTCAAATTCGAGAGGACAACATTTGGTCAATTCGCCCTAACCTATCAGCAAAAATGCCACCACAGGAGAAATTAGGCGCACCGTCATAAGTCCTGTTGTTCCTGGTCCCCTAAGCCGAGTCATTAAGTACCGCTACATGCTAGATTCTAAATAGTGAGTGCCCGACCGTTAGAAACTTAGACACTACACCCCCCAATTCTTAAGTTCATCCAAACAATAGGTGATCAGTTGGTCAAATCGCACAAGTAGAAAGGGTCGTCAGTTGGTCATATCTTACCCTTCCCGTCTCAGTCCACTTACCTAGGGTCAGTTGGTCATATCTCCTAGGCAATTGGCCTCTATCGCCATTTAAAACTACCGAACCAAGGGTGACTACCAAAGAACTATGCATGCATACACTTAGAAATAATTGTATGGAAGTAAAGGTAAACGCAAACAAAATAATTAAGGAATCATAACTAGGCTAGCACCAAAGGGTGCTTAGCCGCTCATATTAATCATGCAAATCAATTCAATATTCAAAGGTACGAAATACATGAATTGAAAGTAAAAGAAATATAAAACGCTAAAGCTTATCGTAATGGTGTGACTTCTCCCTTAGAAACAGCTCCGTATGCTCCCCTAGACCTGCCTTAAGCTTTTTCCCACGTTCTCAGAGTGTTGTGTGTGGAATGGGATGCTTTGAAATGCTAGAATTCGTGGGGTATTTATAGGCCAGGTCTGGGTTACGGCGTAACCAATAGAGGAGTTACGCCGTAACCTTCTATTTCTTCGTAAATGCACTAGATCTGCTAGTTACGGCGTAACCTTATAAGTGGTTACGCCGTAGTCTTCAATAAACTCGGTTACGTCGTAAGTGATGCAGTAGTTACGGCGTAAATAACAGCGGCGTGGAACCTCTTTTGACCTAATGGAGTTACGTCGTAACCTTTGGGAAGAGTTACGCCGTAACCTCTTGATAAGTTGGACTTCTGGGTCACGCAATAGTTACGGCGTAATGTGAGAGACGAGTTACGCCGTAACTTCTTCAAAATAGGCATACTGTGATAAATCGTTAGTAATGTTTCCATTTCCGCGTCTCTTTAGCTCCAATGCTCGTAATTTACCTGAAAGTGGAAAACAATGGAAAACAGGCGTAAATCCATATAAATGATATAAATAACGAGCATTATCAGGGGAAATTGACACTTAATATTCAGGACTATTTGATGTTATCAGCATACAATCTATCTTGCTACATTTTAACAATCTCCCACTTAAAGACTAGATCGAGGCTTAATCAATCTTCACACGACGTCTCTCCTTGCCATTTTCAAGTTGCTTACATTTCTGCGAGGCCACATGAGAATAGGCACTATATAAAGTTGTCACAATTGACAGATAATATGCCGCATTATCATCAATATGATTTTTTTGCATTTTCACATTTCCTTCTTCCACTTTTTTCGCAAACAAAGTGATACTGAAATTCAAAGAATTATGTGCAAAGAAACAACGGCTTTCACAACCGGCTTTCACAAAAATGTCGAAGGGTCATTGGATTAGACAACATCATAAGTTTTTCTTTACCATTGAAAAGCAAGTAGCAATTTATTAACTTTCATAATATTTGAATGTCTACACATTATCGCTATTTTGAGTCGCATCGACTACTAAACATGTACATAGATATTCATAGAAGAGTATCAAGTTCTACTATATAGATGATGGATTAGCCATCTTCACTGTTCTTTAACTTGAAACGGGCATGAAAATTCCTCCATTATTGGTCTATGTTACCACGAAGGTGTGTAGCGTCTTAGTTGGTTTATTGGGTTAAGACAAACAACTAGGTAAATCATGCTAGTTATTACCTTTCACCACTTTTGCGATGATATTTCCGTTTTGTAATTAAAACTCACAAACTATCTTGACGATTTCAAGATGTTATCATTTTGGTAGCTATAGAAATGTATTCTCTAGTTATCCAAATATCTTATATTTTTCAAAACTTTCAAAACCGAATAAGGGTTATGAAACCGAATTGAAAGAATAAGATGTAAAATTGTACTTAAGTGTTTGACATTTACAAGAAAAAACGATTTTCTTGATTTAGTTCGCTTTGGGTTTGATTAGAATTGTGACAATTCAAGTGTTCCTATAATAGCTTTCTCGAACAAGAAAAATTATAGGAATGAGTCTCTTTCTTACAAGGAAATGAGACTTGGTTTGTCTTCTTTAAGAAAAGAATGAACACTTATTTTACATTTTATGTTGCATTAGTACCATTAAAAAAATTTACAAAGTTCAATTTTAACATTTTCGATAATTATAATTTGATAGATTAACTACCCCATGTTTATAATAAAAATAATATGAAAATGCTAAGATCCACATTGAGCTTCTACTATCACATCAATTCATTTGCTAGCAATAGTAGATTCAATTGGTAGGCGATGATCACCAATTGAATTACATGTGCAACTCTTAGATCTTTATGGGACCCATTACATATAGTGAACAAGTAACTAGTGTCAGGTAAGCATGTTTAGTCCCATCCTTTTTCTCGGTTTAAGGATCTCACATGCTTAACTCAATTAAGTCATCAAATTTTAGAATGTGTAAAAATAAGTCTAAGTCTCATGCATAGAGAATAGTCACTTTGGGTTGCAGTTCAACCTAGGTCTCACACATAGGCAAAAGACAATTGCATGTGTTCTCAAGCGATTGGACGACATGACTTAAAATTATGACGGGTATAGTTTTGATAAAACGTTTAATAAAAAACGTGTATGAAGAAGCATGTATTCATTCTTCGTAGCACAAGTTAAAAACATTTCTTAACTTAATTCTAATCATTGTTTTATTATTAATGTGTCAAGTTATCCATTTAAAGTCTAATATATTTTTAATTTCATTGTGTTCTAAAAAAATATAAGAAGAAAGCAAAAGTAAAGTAAAAAACAAAAGAAAAGATATGAAGTAAAGTTATGTTTCACCCCAAAAGTGGGGTGAAAGTTTTCAAAGCAAAATTCTCTCACTTTCCTCCATTTACTTTCACTTTCCTTCCTAACAAAAACTTGAGAACACAACTAAAATCAATTTCTTTTTCTTTCATCCCTTTTACCTAACTTGAGAATATAGTATAAGTGAATATAATGGAAAAGACAATACATAATAAACAAGAATAACAAGTAAAACTAGTTTAAGTGTTATAGTAAAACAATATTTCAAGTTTCAAATCCGATTTAAACTTAGTTTAACTAAATCATAAAACTTGGTTTCTAATATGGTTTGTGTTTCATTTTAAGTTTTAAAAACATTTCAATTTTCAAACATGACAAACACATATCAAATGCAAGAAATAAACACACACCCATACATGTATGCAAAGCATCAACCAATGAATAAACCTATGCTTCGCCTTGTGAGCCATCACGAGGACTATGAAGTCAATTAGGGACAAGCCAAGACAACCACAAGGAGGGCTCCCACTTGCTTCAAGACATATCAAGAGCACATGGAACCCTAAGTGCACATTATTCCATAATATGCCAGAAACTTTTCGTTAACTTTAAAGGCCTGAAACTCCCAAAAGGAGTCTTCCCCAATCAAAACACCATTATTCAAATTTGTATCCTTTTGAGTCGTCTACCTGCATGTAAAATTTCAGAATTTTTGGCGCAGTAGAACTCCAGGAAATTAATTTTTACTTCAAGTATGTCCACCCGGTCCGTTTTTGCCCTTTCGCCTTTAACTTTGTCGCCATTCCAATCGAGCGTGGGTTACAATTTTGAAATTAAATATAACTATTATACTACTAAATTAGCTACTTAAAATGCCCAAACAACGACCGCAACAAAAAATTAAAGGTACTAAAAAATGCCGAAACAATGGCAAAAACCCGAAACAAAAATTAATGACAAATAACAATGAATCAATGCACATATGGTCAAGGTTTTCATCGGCTTTGTATACGAAACATAATATTACAATAATAAAATGTAAGAACAAGTTACTGTCTAATTCCATGAGCAAAAGCGCATCTTCTTGTCATGGATCAAAATAAATAACAATAATCAAATTGTTAGCCAACGAATTGAAGAAAGTAATTAAAAAGAATTAAACCCCCGATTCAAGCATGTTACCAATGGCCTTAGGGTCATAAAATAATGTTTTTTAAGACCTATTTAGGATCAAATTATTACACAATTTTTTTTTTCTTTGGGGCTGTTTTAAAAACAATTCACAAATTGTCCAAAAATCGCAAGATTTGGGCCCTTTACACGTACCCGATTAGCATATTTAACTCGTGGCTATTAGGTTAAAAAAATCATAGATATATAGACTTAATAAAAGTCCATTTTTCACATAAGAAAATGCCCTATGGGCTATTTTCAAACCGATTCACAAAATATCGAAAAACACGCATTTTAGGCCACTTTTACGCATCCCTGATAATCATATGACTACTATAATGGCTTGTGATGCCATTGTTGGTGTTTTTATATATAAATCAAATTAACATATAAATATATGCATCTATAAAGATCACCAATAATGGATCTATAGCGTGATATGATTAATCGATAATTAACAAGTAATTAAATACCTTTTTGTAGCGTGAACCGCACAAATTGAATACAAGACCATCTTCTTCAACCCAATATGAAAACACACGAAACCCTTGAGTGATCAAAGGAAATCACCTTTATGCTCGTACACACTACACGTCCGCGTGTACCACCCGATGCTAGTAGTATAACCCGAATAGCATATTGCTAGTCTTGATCTACATCGGAAGAAGACTAGGAGATCAATATCAAAACTCTAGATGGTTTTAGATGTTTGGCCTTGGGTTTCAAGAGTGAGGGGGGGAGAGAAATCTTGGTTGATAAGTTATTGTTATATTATGGGATTATCCTAATCCCATCCAATAAAAACTTGGTGCTAGTTACACTTAGCCACAAGATTTTTCCCCTCTCCTTTTTGCACCCCTTTGGCTGGCCATATGGACCTCCCAAATGGGCTTGCCATTTGGTTTGGTCAAATCCAATCATACTAAGTCTTACTTAGTATATAATGGCCCATTACTTGATCCTGTTAAACGCGGGCTATTATATAACGTAAATACAATATATGAAATGCAATAAAAGATGAGAAAAGTGACACCGGATTAAAGAAAAACTACAACTAATATATGAAATGCAATAAAAGATGACACATGGATTTAACGTGAAAAACCCCAATAGGGTAAAAGCCACATGCAAGGAAATATTTGTTTCACTATGTAGAAATTTAGGAATTACACACTTTCTAATTACAAAGATAAACACCAATAGTTATATCTCATGTATTAGGAGATATTACAAACTCTCTAGCTTTCTCACAAGAACGCTTAGGAGATTTCGAAGTGAATGTGATAAAAATGAAGCATAGATTAATTGCCTTTTATAGACAAATTGCTTGACTTGTGACATCATGCATGACGATGGCACCATTCAAATTTCAATCCAGGTTGTAGTGTAAAATTCTCATCAATTATTATATGCTTGCATACTATGCATCTTGCTACATTTCAATAGTACTATGTCTGCTTTACCATGTCTTCGGTAAACTATGAGACTTAGTCCATTTACGACACATTGTATCAACCTATAATTGTTGATGTATACTAAACTAAGCAGGTAAACAAGTACCACCCAAAAAGTTATACTTTAATTGTTTATCCGTTTTAAAAACGCATTTATTAGATAAAGATCTAAATAAAAAATCCTTCAAACAATCTTGCAAAGTTCACATCCTTAATTATTTTATATGTACAAGATTTGAGCAAAACATATATGTCACACAAAGAGACAACATTATTGAGAACTATTACACGTATGAATAATCTCTTTACTAAGGCTAGTAGGCAAGGAGTGTGAGTCATTCACCTTAAGCCACCACTCACGCGTCATTGCCTTGCATTCTTACCCGACTCACACGCGAGTTTGGATTTCCTGAGGAGAAATAAGGTGAGTCAGTCATCTTAATGATTTAGAATTATTTATTTAGTTTGTGAGTGTATGTATGGTATTTAGCAGGGTATATTTTTATAAAGTATATATTTTTATGAAAGGTGATGGTAAGGTACCCTTGTCCAAAAAAAGTGAGTGAGAGGAGTGGAAGTGAAAGGAGAGAAAAAGCTAATGTGACGTTGAAGTGTAAAATGAGCCACTCACCACCTTGCTATCTAGCCTAACTACTAGGAGACGATGATGACATAGCCGACATAGTAATATGTTCTAAGAAAAAAGAGAGAATTAAACAGAAATAAGTAAAAATTAAAAATAGATGAATCTAGAAAGAAAAAGATAATAAAAAAATTGTATTTGAAGGAAAGGCCAAGTGTTGAACTTGAGAACTCAAGTATTAAGTAAAACACACATTGCCTGTAACACCCCTAATTTCGTGATACGCAGCGGAATTCAAACTGGGTGTTACTTCATGGCACAACTGTCACACCCCCAAATTACCTGTTTTGCAGCGGAATGGAATTCCTGGGGGTTGACTGTTATAGCATCACAATCACAGTTATATTGAACGACCTAAAGTGTCGTTTGAAAAACACATCATTTGATTTAATAAAACAATCAGAGTTTACAAAGTATAGGTCCCAAATGAAAATCATCATGTGCGGAATAAGTTTGTTACAAGCCAAACGATGTTTTTAAAGTGCATAAATCCCATGTGAGACGCGTCGTCACCGCGACTCTATGATAAGTCCACATGCATGCCATGAAGTGTATGCCTTAGATACCTGAGATAAAACATGCTTAAAAGTGTCAACACAAAGGTTGAGTAAGTTCATAGAGTTTGAGTTGTCATGAAAACCTTTAGAGAATGTTCATGCAGCAAAGGCATTGCAAATCCACTCAGTTCCAAGTTCCGCCCATAACAAACTTGCAACTTGTGTGTTTACAACCCATT
Source organism: Chrysanthemum seticuspe (assembly GCA_019973895.1). NCBI lineage: Eukaryota > Viridiplantae > Streptophyta > Magnoliopsida > Asterales > Asteraceae > Chrysanthemum > Chrysanthemum seticuspe. The sequence goes on from BPTQ01000004.1 coordinate 84,285,810, forward strand.
GCCAAAATATGTATAGTTTATGTTCAAGCGCATGATGTCAAATGAATTCACATAATAGTACATTACTTAATGTATCAATATTCAATTGATATAACACATATGAGTGTTGTTTCAAATAGTTCCACGACCATTAGTTCATGATTGTACCAAGTCCGCTAGTACATGATTATACCAAGTCCGCTAGTACATGATTATACCATGTCTGCTAGTTCAACATTATACCAAGACCGCTAGTTCAACATTATACCAAGACCATTAGACCGTGATCATACCAAGTCAATTAGCTCAATGATTTATGATATATAAACTCTAAGTATGGCAATACTGTTACTTCGTATGACTAAACATTCAGTTCAGATAAACATATAGTTTGCAAATAGACATGAATGTCATAAAAGTTGATGAGCATGTATCTCCCCCAAAAGTAGTATAAAAACAATTGAAAATGGGGCTATGGAACTCACCTGATGCAATGATTATGATGACAAATGTGGATACACTGAAATGAGGTGCAATCTCTATCTGCAACCTAATATGAATGATATGTTCTAATGTAAGCCATGAAACAATGTCGTGCATGCAAACTCATATGATATCCATACCACTTGTGCATTTTTGAAAATAAAGTTTATCGTCGAAAAATAAGTTTATGACATCTCATCATGTTATAAAATACTTTACAAGTACTTACGTTGAAATGATATCCTACGATAGTCATTTAGTGATTTATTCAGAAATTATAGTTTTTCGTCGTAAAACAATATAATTTGACAATTCATGAAAGTGACTAAATGGCCTCGAAAAGCTAGTCGTAAAATAGTGAATATCGAGTGTTAGAAAACAAACTCAATGGTTTTGGAAAGCTTGTAGCATTATCTCAAAGTCCTAGCTTTTAAGTTTTGATCATAGAGGTCTCGATCATGGAGAAAAACATAGGTAAAGTAGGGTACTCGTACCAAAAATATTGTTTAAGGGTAGTTTCGGCAAAGTTTGAGTGACCGTATTTTACTCGTTACAATTCCGTTTGACGAACGGTTGAACATTTTGGAAAATAGGCTAGGTGAACTCACTTTTACTAGAAGACACCGTTTTCTAAAAAGTATTCTATCGATGTGAAAAACGACTCTCAACATGGTCACTAACGACAACTAGTTTGGCTATTAGAAAATATATATGTAAGTGTTTTATACTTGTATAAAAAGTTACGATAACCTTGTTTAAAATGTGAATAACTTAGTCGTTATAAGTCCATTTTCTACGTTTTATATGTCCTTAGCTTCGTGTTAAAGTATACTAATATATTTTTGATAAATCGACTCATTTGGATAACGCTTAAGACTCATTTTTTACCCTTAAAAATCTGGACAGCAAGCTGTTTTTTCCGGAAAATATAGTTTTCGTCGTTAAACTTGAAAATAACATAACTTCTTCGTTATAAATCCGTTTTAACCCGTTCAAGCGACCAAGTTTTTGTTTTAAAGTATATTTTCTGAATATCTAGCCCAAAATAATTTACAAACTGTCGAAATTTCCATATTTCACAAATATGATCAGACCCTATTTTAATGTTGTCGAAAATGATTTCTCTCGCGTAATACTTATTCTAACAACTTCAAATCAACACCAAATCTATTCTAAACCTACCATACACCTTCTTAGGGTGTCATGGGTTCCTAAACATCATCAAAAATGATATGTTTCAATGGATTAATTATAGGATGATATATATTAATTATAAGTACTAAAAACATTAAAAGTGGTATAGATACTCACATAACTTGCATGTTTTCTTCAAGCATGATAAAAATAACCGAAGTATGAATATGGAAGATTAAAAATAATCATGAAATGCTTACTAGTATGATGATGAGATTTATAGAACAAGGTTTTTCCTAAATACCCTAGGTTTTTATTGCAAAACCCTTAAAAGATAGTATATTAGAGTTGTAAAATAGTTTGATCTTGAAAAATTCTTGGCTTTCTTCCTTGGTTTCTCCTTGGCCGGTTCCAAGAGAGTAAGATGGGAGAGTTTTTTTTTTACACCTTTTGTTTAGTGTATGTATGTGTATATGTTTGTATTTAATTAAAAGTAATACAAGTGTTAGTCTAGTATGTACATGTGTATGTCTAGATGTAAGATTTTTATGAAAATCTTGTTGTGTCACCATGAAAGTCGGCAAGGATAAAAAAAAGGACAAGGTGGTGCAATATTTATTAAGTAAATGTATAATTGTGTGAGTATATTATGTAATTTGATATGTAAAAGTAATTATTTAGTGTAGCGTTGGCTAAAAATAAATTTTAACGGAACAAAATAAAATATATCAAAGTCATAAAAATTATAAAAATACATTTCTTACAAGAATTGAGTGAAATAATAATTATCGAGTAGTATTTACGAAAACCGTCGTAAATATATATATATATAACAATTTATATACAAAATATATTTAAAACATCGGGTAAACTAATAATATAATTTTATAGTCTTAAAATGAGTATAAAAATATATTAGGATTATTTTTGGAAGTGTCGGATCAAATATTTAAAATAAATGATTACGCGATAGCGTTTATTTAATAGGAAAATAAACGTTTAATGAAATATGCAAAACCATGCATGAACTAATATGATGATGATATTACTAATGATATGTAGAATAAATCTAGTCTATCTGAAATGTTCTCAATGATTTTTCATGAATACGCAGCTAAACCATCAAGGTTGTGCGTATTTGATACTCGTAAACCTAGTTTACGAAAAATGATGAATAGTGATTTTTCTCCGGAAATGAATAGTGTTTCTGAATAGTAAAATTTTGAAATACGTTCTCAGAATATCAACTCGACTTAAAAACGATGAATAGTAAAATAATGAATAGTAACTGATGAATAGTAAATTCCCGAGATGAATAGTAAAAATTTCAAAGTTTGTAAAATGACTTGAAATTACGAGTTGTCACAACAACACTCATAACAATAGAAAACTGTAACATAGTGGATTTCATAAACACATCATATCATAATCACAAGTAGGCGTTTAATATTAGGTTTTAGAGAGAGAAAGAGTTAGAGGTTTGGGAACTTAGCAACTCTCTACCTTAGGAGGTAAATAGTATTTATAGTCTTACACAAATCGCCACCTACGGGCTGTGGATCAGGCATACAGTGGGTAAAGACCCGTCCGTCCTCCACGGTGTTACTTAACTAAATACTACTAAACATTAAATAATCTACGACTACGAGCTTTCTAACGATTACATATACTTGAGGTGACCGACTCTTTATTAACTGGATTTACTAAATCCTAACAATCTCCCCCTAAGGGAGGTCACCTCAAAAATACATAGAATACAAACAGATATTACAATTAGATTGTTCTTGGATTCTTGTTAATGTTCTTTGCTATGTAGCTCGTAGTCAATGATTCTTCATTATTGCATGTTTGGTTAATCCAAGTGGAGGTCTTTAACTGATCCACGTGATAATGAGTTTTGAGCCAACTTTGAGATCATCAGCTAACATAAATCTCAGACTCTTCCTTTGTGGTGTTGGTATTATGTGATGTTGTGACATTTGGACCGACATGCTCACATTCTGGATCATTATTTCTTCTTATCAGAGTAGCGGAAGCTTTCGTTGATTCATGATATTGCAGCAGCGTAGCAGAAGCATGGAGTGAAAATATCAGAGTCGTTGATGCACTTATCATGATTTCTTTAGAAATGAGTGTGTTGAGTGAGCATGCGGCTATGGATTGACCGCTTCATTCAGATCAGCTGCAAACATCGGGCGTACCTGCATACAACAGTTAGCAATAAAGCGCACGAAAGTGTCTTTGATCACTTTCGTTGAATTGAGGTACACGGCCTACGGTTCCCCGTTGATCAGTACAAGTACTGCCTGTGATCAGGTATAATTCCGAAGAATTTTCTTGACAGGGTTTCGCAGCTGCTCCAGCTGTTCTCAAACCGGAACGTCTCAAAGAAGACAACACGGAGTGAGTGAACCAGCGAATTGAGATTCACTGATTGATGAAAATGATTTGAAAAAACAATCGTGTACCGCTCAATAGAAATTGTTTTTGCAATACTACGAAGGTTTTAATGAAAATCATTTATCAATCATATACACCTTTTATATTGAAATATTAGTACATAGTCGATGTGCTAAAGAAAAGAGTTTTTAAGCACAACAACCGGTTTTTCAAGGTATCCGTCAATCCATAACCTGAACCAGGATTGATTCAAAAGATTGAATCACCCCATTGTTTCTGTTCAGTTGTCACATGGTTGATCTATTGGATAGATCTCACATGCCACCCACCAGGAGCTTGTTTGATGTTGGCTCCAGAAGGCTTTCCATCTTCATTGTGAATATGTTTGCATATCACTCAGATGTTCTGGCAATACCACAAGGATAATGCGTAGGACTCATAAGACATAATCTCTCTTTCCACATTGTGTGAAACAGAGAGTCTTCATTGACAGTGTCCTAAAGAGATTTATATGATGATCTCGTGGCTCTAGACTCAATTGTGCATATTTGGTTCCTATGCCGGAGACTAGGGAGAGGGTATCCTTCTTCAATATCAACAAACTCTAAGAGAAAGTCGATAGATAATTTCGGTTCCCCGTGAGAATGAAACAAGCCCTTTTAAGAGGAACTTGAGTGGTTTGGGAAGTTGTAGTGCAGTGCGTCACTGGGTCCATGCCGTCTTATCTTCAATACCGATGCTACCTTGGTAACCACCAGTAGCATATGAATTGAACCCGGTTTCTGCCCTAAGGTTGAATAAATGGAGGGCTATTTCTTTTCACCCTTTTTCACATTCAATTCTTTTTCATTCTTCAACCCCTTTCAGTGTTTACCGAGACTTCATAACTAGAACCTTGTTGGGTTTATTCCAGTACTAGCTCTGTCTCAGTCCGCACTCTTCCCATATCTCACATTTCCCCTTTTTTCATTATTCCTAAGGACTTCTACACTATCTAGTGGCTTGTCCCTGGGTTGATCCCTCCGGTTCTGGCGGATCATGGGAACAAATACCTAACCTTATCATCCTTATATCACCATACATAAAGTAGATTTAGTCGGTCTGTTTGGTATTGTTTATCTCCCATTGGAACCAATTGAAAACCATTTGAAAATCAATCCAGATACTTGTGATATATTATCAAAGCATTTTGTACCTGAATTGTTTATGATATTTTTAGAAAAAGAGCTCCCCCTCAACATGTGCATCATGTATTTGAAATCGTTTTAGCACACGGAGGCAAGAGGAAGAATTAACTTCTTTGATTACCATATTCTAAAAGATATCAACATCACTTCCCTGATTAAATCAAGTAGATAAAGCATATTTGGGGAAGGATGAGGTTTTCAAAAGTTTGCTCCCCCTCAATATGTGCCTCGAGGTTTGAAAGAGTTTTGCACATATTAGAGGGAACCTGCACTTAGAGACAAATCACTCACGTTTCAATTCTTTGTGGTTTAAAAAGATGCTCCCCCTCAACATGTGCATGGATCATTTTGAAATCGTTTGGCACATGTGGGGAGGAAAGCTTCCAAAACACTTATGAAACCATTTATCGAATTATCAGTTTAAATCCAATTTTAATCACAAATTCTCCCCCGATCACAATTTTCAAATCATTTGAGATTTGTGATCTCTGTAGATTTAAATTGATTTTGAAAGCTTTCGAGGAGAATTGTGACTTGATTATGAAAACATTTTAACTGATAAGGATCGGATTATGAGACTTTAAACTCCATTGATTAAACATGCATGATTATCTTTTGAAAACAATTGTATGACGAATAACCTTTTGATTTTATTGAAATCATTCCCCCCCTCAATCAATGACGTAAGTTGTTGATTGAGAGATAGAGATTTTGACAAATGTTAAGTTCAGATGATTTTCAAAAATTGAGTCCGAGTTATTTTTCAAAGCAATTAGTTTTCATTAGATAGCAAATATTTGTTTATAGAATCAGAGCATGAGATTTGAAACATACGTTAAAGCATGACTCTGTTCTTTCTTTAAAAATGGGTTACTGCCTGAAATGACAATAAACCATCGTTTCACTTTCTCCCAAAAATATTTTTTTGATTTTTTTTGAGAACATTCGAACAACATCTAAAGTCCCGTGTCATTCTTTGAATGACAGCACAAAGACCGTAGATATTGTTGAATCGAGAAAAAACATGACAAAAAGACAATATTTTTTGAAATTATTTTTTTTTTATTTTTTTTATTTTTATTTTTTTTCAAGATTTTTCAAATTTTTATGGATTTTTTGAAAGTTTTATATTTTTCTATTTGCTTTTTGTAGATTTTGAAATTTTGTATTTTGCTTTTCGAATAAATATTTACAAGAGATGGATGAAGAAAGACCTTTACTCCTCGTCTTCCTCTTGAAGACGTTTGAGTGTTTCCGGTTGTAGACTCTTTAGACTAAGTCGTGGGAAGATAAACTCAAAACGTTATCTAGGAAGAGCTTTGGTGAAGATGTCTGCTAACTGGTATTCAGTCCTCACAAAATAGAGTTCCACCACACCGTTTTCAACTTGCTCCCTGATGAAATGATGTCAAATGTCGATGTGCTTTGCTCTTGAGTGTTGAACGTTGTTGCATGAGAGAGCAATGGCACTTTTATTATCACAGTACAGAGGGATTTTGTTGAATTCAAAGCCATAGTCAGATAATTGGGATCTCATCCATAGGATTTGAGCACAACAAGATGACATGGCAATGTATTCAGCCTCTGTAGAGGAAATAGAAGTACACATTTTTTTCTTTGAAGACCAGCTCACAAGCTTATCACCCAAAAACTGAGCACCTCCAGATGTACTTCGACGTGTATCTTGACATCCTGCATGATCAGCATCTGCATAGGCTGTTAGTGACATACCGGTGTCCTTCGGGTACCAAAGTCCCATATTGATGGTTCCTTGGAGATACCGAAAGACCGGTTTAACCGCTTCAAGGTGCTTTTTGGTAGGCTTAGCCTGATATCTAGCACACATGCAAACAGGGAACAAAATGTCTAGTCTACTGGCTGTGAGGTACATCAGGGATCCAATCATACTACGATATTTTGTTTACTCTACCATGATCCCTGAGTGGTCCTCATCCAGTTTAGTACGCTTTATCATGGGAGTGTCAACAGGGTCACAAGAATCAAATCCGAATTTCTTTAAAATCTCATTTGCATATTTAGATTGATTTATAAAAATGCCTTCGGGACTTTGTGAAATTTGTAATCCCAAGAAAAATGACATTTGTCCCATCATTGACATTTGAAATTTGGAACCCATTTCATTTGAAAAACGGTCACATTCATTGGGGTCAGTCAAGGCAAAAATAATATCATCAACATATATTTGAACGTGAATTAAATGTTTGCCTGACTTTCTGGTGAACAATGTCGGATCAACTGCTCCTTTGCAGAATCCAGTAGTTAGAAGAAACATTGATAGCGTATCATACCACGCCCTTGGAGCTTGCTTCAAACCATAAAGAGCCTTCTTCAAACGATAGACGTGAGTAGGATGCTCTGGATTCACAAAGCCTTCAGGTTGGCTAACGTATACGACTTCTTTCAGATCTCCGTTAAGAAAAGCCGTCTTGACATCCATCTGATAGACTACCATGTTCTTACTTGCAGCATTAGCCAAGAAGATTCTAATTGCCTCGATACGAGCAACTGGAGCAAATGATTCTTCAAAGTCAATACCCTCCTCTTGACGATATCCTTTTGTAACCAATCGAGCTTTATTCTTTAAAACATCACCATGCTCATCAAGTTTTACTTTGAAGATCCACTTTAGAGCAATGATCATAGCACAATCTGGAGCAGGTACTAATTCCCATACATCTAGTCGATCAAACTCATGAATTTCTTCTTGCATGGCATTGAACCAGCTGTCTTCATTCATGGCGGTTTTGACATCTTTTGGTTCGACCTTAGAGAGTACGGAATTGAAGAAGCACCATAAGGCATCGGTTGCAAGTTATTTCCGTTTGGACACTGGACGAGAGAGGTTTCCAATGATGTTGTCCAATGGATGATCATGTGTCCATTTTCTAAGGTGTTCATGAGGTTGTTGTTGAGGAACTGAAGTATCAGATTCGATATCTCCTGATGAATATGGTTCTGATGAAGATTCAGGAGCAAATATGTTTTCAAAGGGGGCATCTTCGGGAGTAGCAAAGGGATTAACTTCATCATGGGTGCCAGAAACAATTCCATAATGTACACTTGATGATTGATGATTTGTTGATGAGACAGAGTGATCAGCAGCAGGCGCTTCTTGACTTAATAACATTGAAACTGAAGGGTTAACTTCATTGACAGGGATAGAAGCAGCATCTGTTGATGGAATTGACATATCATTAGCACTTGGCTCATAGTGTTCATCAAACATTGGATCAAATAATTTCTTCAAATCATCTTCTGAAGGAGGTACATAAGGAGTTGCTGGTGAGGGATTAGAAACAAGGGTAGAACTGATAGGACTACTTGATGAAGGTTGAGATGCGGGTCCAGAACTGGATTGTCCTGGAGCCATTTGACCGGTAAGCTCATCGAACGTAACGTGAATTGTTTCCATGATATTTCGGGTTCTCTTGTTGTAGATTCGGTATCCTTTTCTATTTGGTTCATATCCTACAAATATTCCAATGTCTGCTTTAGCTTTTAGTTTACCTAAATCTTGACCGTCATTAGTTCGGTAACATAAAGCACCAAACACACGAAGGTATGATAGATCAGGTTTTCGATTGTGGACAAGTTCATACGGAGTCTTTCCATGAGATGTGTGAATTAGAGATCGATTTTGAGTGTAGCATGCAGTGGCAATTGCTTCAGCCCATAGAAACATTGGAACCTTTGAGTAAATCAGTATTGTTCTTGCGGCTTCCACAAGAGTTCGATTTCGTCTTTCAACTACGCCGTTCTGTTGAGGAGTTCGTGGAACACTTCTTTGAGGACTGATTCCAACACTTTCATAAAATTCATTGAGATCTTTATTAACAAACTCAGTTCCATTGTCAGTTCGGACGATTATAACCGTTTTGTTAAGTCGGACTTGCAGTTGTTTAATAAGTTTAATGATGATATCTGGAGTTTCATCCTTTGTTCTCAAAAACTTAACCCAAGTAAATCGGGAGTAGTCATCAACTACAACTAACACATATCTCTTCCCATTAATAGTTTTCACTCTCATGGGTCCACATAAATCCATGTGAATAGTATGTAGAACTTCCATAACCGAATTTGTAGGTTTGGGTTTATGGGCATACTTCTTGCTTTTTCCCAATTGACATGCTGAACAAAGATGATCCTTTTCATACTTAAGTCTATGTAATCCTCTTACTAAGTCCTTTCTGGAAAGATTGTTTATGGTACCAAAGTTCAAGTGATTGAGACGACGGTGCCATAGCCATGACTTAGTTTTAGAAGCCTTTGACAGCAGGCAGATGGGAGAAGATTTCATCATATCTTCGATAGAGATGGTGTATAGGTTTGAACCACGAGTTTCTCTGAGAAGTTCCACACCATCAAGTTCTCTAACAAAGCAAGTATGTTTTCTGAAGGCCACTTCTAAGTCAGAGTCACAAAATTTTCCAACAGAAAATAGATTATGTCTAAGTCCTTCAACATAATACACCCTGGAAATCACACTATCTCTTACAACATAGTCTCCATAACCCATAATTGCACCGAAATGATCATTCCCGAATCTAACAGTCCCGATGAATTTACTCACAAAGTTCATGAGCCGTGACCGGTCTCCAGTCATATGCTTGGAACAGCCTGAGTCCAGGTACCACAGAACGGTTTGAACAATCTGCAGTTGAACACAGACAAGAATGGATAACTGGATAATTGGGATCCCCATGCAAGAATGGGTTCCATTTGGTTAGTAACAGTGATTGGAACACCCACATCAGACGTAGAAACAATGGAATCATCAGAAATAGATGCAGTGCTAGTGTCCGTATTTGACCTATTCAAAGTATGTTCACTTTTTAAGGGAATAGTTCTACCAGTAGGCATCCATTTTCTAGTGGGCATTGACTTAGCAAATTTAAGGCACAGCTCATTAATCTTACGACCAGTAGGTATCCATTGATAACCTATATTACTAAATTTCCTTCCTGTGGGTTTCCACTGTTTCCTAACTTTCTTTCGCCTTTGTCTTTTAGCCTTTTTAGCTTGATTTCTAACATTAACAGTTTTAACTGGGCATTTGACAACATTAGACAAATCATTCACACCACATTCATGATTAGTAACAGAAAACAAGCAGTCATCATTACATGGTTTGCGGATAGTAGCAGAATTCGAATTAATTACAGTACGCTTATAGCTAATACTAGAATCAACACGATTCGTTTTATTCAACTCAAACATAATATTCCTAGGGTGATCTTCTACTCTCTTCCAATGCACATTCTTAGCTTGCGAGGTCCTATCTTGCTTGGTATTGCCTGGAGGCTTTGACCCGCTTGCTTTTATGTCACTGATTACTCCTGTAGAGGGAATTATGGGAACATTAGTTGGTTGATCTACTTTTTTCATTCCTGAACTAGACGTGCAGGGATCTGAACTACTTGAAGGCACATTAGTGTTCACTTTCTTAAAACTGGGCATAGAATGGCTTGTATGCTTGGTGTTAGGCATAAAACAAGGCATCACAGCTTTACCTTTCGCACCTAAGGATTTAGGACATGTTGCTTTTAAACATTCTAGCAGCTCTTAAGATCGTTTGGCCTAAATGCAAGCAAACCTAATTTCTCTATCAAGAGGCTTATTTATGAAATCCTCTTCCACAATCTCACGGAGACATTCTAGACTATCCTTAAGGTGAGTAAAGTAATTATGAAACACTAGTTCATTATTCCTAAGATGAGGAGGAATGTATTTAACATTAACAGTATATTTGCAGTCTGAGGATGACTTTGATGCAACATTCTCATTAAAGACAAGTGGCAGTTTCCCTTTTTCCTGACTCCTCAGATTCTCAATTTCTTTTTGTAAAGACGTTATTTTTTCGTTGTTTTTGTCAAGAGTGACTTTCATTGAATCATATAACTCTTTAAAGTGTCTTTTAACTTTTTCATTTTCTTCTAGAAAACTCTCGTTTTCTTTTTGTAAAACATTAACCAAGTTTTGAAGATGAAAAGTTTGAAAATACTGAGAATCTAAAGGAGGAGGCATTTGGGAGCCAGTCACATTGTTCTTTTCATCCTTTAATTGAGAAATTTGGGCTTTCAACTTTCTGATCGTGTTACAATGAGCTTGAATCTGTTCGTCATGTTTGTTTATCTGAAAAACTGCATCAAACTCTGGAACATCTGAGGATGTCTTGATATTTGAGGTTTTGACATTTTCTTTAAGATGTTGATATTTTAGTTGCAAATCAAAATATTCAACTTCTAGTTTAGAAAGATGTTTTACCAAATTATCGTGGTCATCCTGATCAATTTTCTCATTTAGTTATGAGTTTTTGTTTTCAAGCTCAATGACACGATCATGGGAAACTTTTAATGCAATAGATAATTCATGAAATCGAGAAGCAGTAATAGAGTGCTTAGTAACAGTATAAAACACATCTTGAGCAACACAACTCGAGATCAAATTCTCATTTAAGATTTGCAGGTTCTTCCTTTCAACTTCATTATATTTGAGTTCCTGTTCATAATCATTGACCTCAACTATCATTGCATCAAATTCCTTTTCCATTTCTTTAATATCAGAATTTATCCCTTTTTGAAAACTCTCAAATTGACCTTTTAATTATTTAAAGAAAGGCATGACCTCAGTTAGATAACATTCTTTAGTTTGATCAAAACCCCTTTCCCCCTCAGTTATCCCTGTAGGTGTGATTCTCTTCTTACACGTTTTCTCAAAATCAACAAACAGCTGATAAACAACATACATGCTAATTAAGGTCTTGCTATTAGTGGCAATAGATCTAGGAACTAAATGCATTGGTGTATTAGGAGGATACACAGTTGCTTGAGGCAATTTCATACTAGGGGGATTCTTTTCAACAAGATTTTCAGCTTTTTGCATATCCATATCCTTTTTCCAGAACACTTGTTCAGGGGTTAATAGAGTCTGAGGCTTAAACTTGTTTAAGGATATCCAATTTTCCTTAGTGTAATCATGGGGTTTGATCGTTATATTATTCATTTTACACTCTGGATCTTCTAGCTTCTTATTCATTTTCTCCCTAGTGACTTCATCTGATTTCTTATCTTCCTCAGTGCACTCAACGCAACTAGGTTTCTGTCTAGGCTTAAGGATTTCATTACCATCATAAAGTACCTTATGAGCAGCTCTAGCCTTTTTAACAACCTCAGGATTAGGTTCCGCAATAAGGGGAATGCTATGTTTATCGCTTAATACTCTATGCTTAGTGATCAAGTGAGCAGTCTGAATGGTATTCCCTTGTACGTACAACTTATTTTTAAGCTTGTTTTTTAAAGTTTTTAGATTGGAAAAATCATTCAAAAGTTTTGATTCCTTAGCATTGAATTCTTGCTTAAGCATTTTAACATTTTCTTGAAGTTCTTGTTTTTGCTTAGCAGTTTTAGAAAGCTTTTCTTGTAAGGAGTTTAACTCTTGTTTTAAGACTTCTTCTCTAAAATTACTTTTTCTAATAATTGTACGCATTTGGTCATCCATTTCCTGCTCACGGGTAGTTAGCTCAAACTTAGCACGATGTTCATAAATAGCAACTTGTTCTTTATAGGCATTCAGTTCAGAGATAACAGAATCATCAGGGGCACAGGCAGTGTATTCATCAAAAGCATAGTCATCATTGACTGCGGAAGATGCATTACTTGGTACAATCTCACTTTCACTTTGCTTCACATATTGATCATATGGGACAATATTGCTATTACCCTCATCATCAATATCTGATTTATAAGTTTCAAGAGATTGTACTTTATTATGCATCTTTTGCTCATCAACTTCATCATATAGTTTTAATACCTCTGAAATGATTGAATCTTTGGATGGGCCAGCCTGTTGTGGTGAAGAGACCTTTGGAGAGACCATAGGTGAGATGCTAGCCATGAAGATTGTTTGGGTAGTAGGTTCATCATCGACATCAGAGTCAAATGCATCACAGTCAGCTACTTGAAAGGCATTTTGATGATTATGACCTATCTCCTGAATTGGTTGTTCATCAACATCAGCATCATAGGTTCGGGCATTTCCCTTAGCAAGAAACAACAACTCCTCTTCATCCAAAGCTGCTCCATTATCCTGAGCTTGCACAAGAAACATCTTGTCTCTGAAGTATTCTGCATTCTGTGGACGTTTTGGAGATGTGCAGTTCCTAGCAATATGTCCCTCACCACCACAGTTGTAGCACTTAATTGTCTTTGCTTGTCCTTGATTTGGATTTCTTCCATGATTCTGATTTGCGATATATCCTCTACCAACTCCACCTCTTCCTTGTTCATACTGTCTTTCTTGAACTGGTTGCACCATAACCTTCCCATCTCTGACAGTAGCTTGATTGTGTGGATTGGATGCTGTTTTGAGGCTATTGTTGGTGTGTGGTAGAGTGTTCATGTTTTGACTAACCATGAGAGACAGTTGATTGATGAAGTTTTCCGTGAATGTGTTTGGGTCTGGAGGCTTATATGCTGGATCAGGGATGAGCTTGTAATTACCATTACCCATGGGTATGACTTGAGAAGCTTTGGTGGTAATTCCAACATTGGTGTAAAAAGTTGTAGAGTTATTTGACGAACTAGTTTCTCCCTGCTTAGATTTGAACTGTTCAAGAATCCTTCGTTCAAACATAGCATGTCTCTCATTCTGAAGAAGAAAGGCATACAGTTGCTCATAGTTAGTATCCTTCAATCCTTTGGTTAGCTTCACAGAAGTGACAAACTTATGCCATTCGGGATTCATGTTGTTCACAAACTTTGAATTCAGCTGAATATTTGGCATGGTCATTTTGATATTCCTCATATCATTCACAAGCTTGTGGAATCTCACGTAATATTCATAGATACTCTCTTCTGGTTTCATCTTGAAGTGTTCAAATTCATCATACAGCTGTGATTCTCTGTCTTCCTTAGTTAATTCAGAACCCGAGAGAAGCATCTTGACATTATCCCAAACAGCCTTGGCTTCAGTGTTGTGATTGATAAGCTTGTAGATATCTTTTGGAAGACCTTGAAGTATAATGTTTGAAGCCCTGATATCAGCATCGAATCTCTTTTTCTCCTTATCACTGAGCTCATCATACGTCTTTGGTCTGTCCAATCCAAAGATCATGGTTCCATCTGCAGCAGTATCAATTATGTCTCTTGTAGTCTCAATCTGATAAGGTCCTTCATCAATGGATTTTAGAATGTTGACCCCATTTTCCTTTCCAAGACAGTACAATCTGATTCGTTGAGCCCAAGAGTCGTAGTCAGTTCTGTCAAGCATGGGAGGACGAGTGTCTGAACCAGCTGCTTGAACATCCTCAGCTACAGTAGAGATGATTGTAGGCACGTTGGTAGACATGTTTACTGATTACACGGGATTTTATAACTCAATGATTAAACCGGGAAATAGATTCTTTCATGGGATTTTACTAAATTAAGAGAAAACCGTATTACAAACAAAAGATCAACCAAGTCGCTAAGAATACTTGAACCAAGTCGCTAAGCACCAAGTCGCTAAGTAGCAACTCGCTAGACTTCAAGTTGCTATGAATCAAGTTGCTAAGCCCAAGTCGCTAAGACCCAAGTCGCTAGACACAAGTCGCTATAATACCAAATCGCTAACAGTCAAGTTGCTAAAGAACAACTCGCTAAGTTCCAAGTCGCTAATATCAAGTCACTGAGAATACAAAGTACAAGTCGCTAACCTAACCAAGTCGCTAGCCGTAGTGGAGAATCCACTAACTTGTACTGTTTGTCGGCTTGTCTCAATAGACAAGTCGCTAGGCTCAAGTCGCTAACAATTAATACTACAACTCGCTAACAATTACTGAAGCAAGTCGCTACGAAGAAAAACACTACGAGAGTCAAGTCGCTAGCAAGAAAAACTTCAAAAACACACTTTTCAATCCAAAACAAGCCCAACCACAGTGATTCAAGCTATCCAAATCAAAACCCAAGCACTTACAATGATTCTAAACACAAAAGTACACCCAAAATTCAAACTTTAACACAAGAAATGATCCAAATGATGCAAAAACCACTAAACTTTTTCAAACTCAAAAACCATCTAAAACCACTAGAAATCCAAAGATATGTGAGAGAGATGATCAAACCATGACTCTTGATACCATTTGTAACATATTGGATTTCACAAACACATCATATCATAATCACAAGTAGGCGTTTAATAATAGGTTTTAGAGAGAGAAAGAGTTAGAGGTTTGGAAACTTAGTGAGAGAAAATGAAAGTATTATTATGAGCTCCAACTCTCTACCTTGGGAGGTAGAGAGTATTTATAGGCTTACACAAATCGCCACCTACGGGCTGTGGATCAGGCATACAATGGGTAAAGACCCGTCCGTCCTCCACGGTGTTACTTAACTAAATACTACTAAACATTAAATAATCTACGACTACGAGCTTTCTAACGATTACATATACTTGAGGTGACCGACTCTTTATTAACTGGATTTACTAAATCCTAACAAAAACGAACTCTAATGGAGTCATTTTTAAAAGATTTATCATTCGATTTATATAAATATCAGAGTTTACAAAAATAAGGTCCCAAATGGTTCCAAGTTTACAAAATACATTAAATTGGTTTTTGAATGATAATAAAATTTATAGCCTTCTTGAGTATCCGTGCCAGCCTCGATCAATATGGACCTGAAATACATGCTTAAAACTGTCAACACAAAGGTTGAGTGAAATTCATAGAGTTTAGAAAATCAGTTGAACACATAAGGTTTGTGTGGGTTACGTTGTTATACACCCATAATGTTGAAAACAAAACAGATATTATTGCACTAAGCTCATGATACCGAAAACGTTAACAACTTGTCAATAGAAATTGATATAATAGTAACAGTTGCCCTAATAGGTAATTTGTCAATAAACAGATCATCAAATATAGTGCGTTTGTTTGCCTACCCGGTCAACACAAACGGGATTCATCAATCCCAATAGGTCTATCCACATTATTCGCGTTCACTCGCAAGTGATTAATGGTTCATGATAATAGGGACTTTGGCAATAGTGTACTTAGTGCAACTAATATATTCAAGTATAATTTGAAAGCAATGTGTTCGATTTAAAATAAAGCATGTATCTCCCCCAAGGGTTTGTAAAACAATTAAGTAATAGAAAGTGGAGCTATGAACTCACCGAGAGTTAATGATGTTAAGTGCTTTAATGGATATGATAGATAGCCGGGAAACCTCTACGTGCAACCTAAAATGGAATGTTGCGACTTAAGTTTGGAATAATGTTTTAGGAAAACATAAACCATTCTATATATATTTCTATGTTGATCATGATGTAGTCAATTATAATTTGATGTTTATAGAAAGATTTTTAATATGTGAAAACGTATTTAGTTTATAGATATCGTACTACCGTTCGGGCCATCATAATTCAGAGGTCATGCAGTAAACGTTCGAGGAGCTAGGACACTTTAAATCGTAAATCCAGCAACTCGTCGATACGTTTTACTCAAATGAAACCCCTCACATAAAGCTCCCTACTATTGTAGCACTTAGTAGATACAACATATGTTTTGAGTGAAGATTGTTATATGAATAAGTTTATCATGTTTTTACAAGTTCTTGTCGTTTCATAAATATGATCACCTTAGTTAACGGTCTTGGGTAAATAAGCCTTGAGGCTTTAGCCATGGCCTTGCCGTGACTTTGGTCTTGACTACCATGGTCTTGAGACTCAGCCTTGACCTTAGCCGTAGCCGTGGTCTTGGGTTATGGCCATTAGGCCTCTTGGTTAGCTTTTAGTTGTGACAAAAGTATAGTTGTGAAACTTATATATAGGGCAGTTTCTGTTTTTGAAAGATAATGGCCTATTTAAGGGTTTTCAAGGTCCGAGCTTTTGTGATATTGAAGGGAAACGTCGTTCTGGACAACTTTCGTGTTTTAACTTTTTGATGATTCGGACCAGAAGTACCACTTTCCCAAAACAGTTTCAATATGGCAGTTTTGGCGTTTTGGTTTCGCTAACTTCTTTTGACTATAAATTTTGGCTCGTTTGTCCGTTTCGGGTGATTCAAGTTGCTATGTTTACATTTTTATCTTGTCTATCATAGTATGTAAGTTAGAAAGTCCATATGTTACTGGTTTTAATGGTCTCAAATGTGTAGAATATGACTAGTTTACTAGTTTGTTACTTTTATGACAATAAGTAAATTAAAACATGTGATTGAGTATATGTACATCATGAATTAACATAGTAACTATATATATAGCATGAAATTGTTAAGATTATGAATAAATAAGATGATATGATGGTGGTGATTAGTTGCTTACGACTACTAGTAATGATCGGACTTTGATTGAACACTTAGGACCTTGGATTGAGCTAGCTTTCTACACCTTGGCACCCTTGCAATCTTGAAGAGTTGGTGATGAAGTACTAAGTGACTTGAGTGGATCTAAACTCAAGAAGATCACTTAAACTTGCTAGAGATTTGATGTAGTAACTTACTACTTGAAACTTCTTTGCATAAACTTGACGTTTAAAGATCAAATTATGGAAGATGTGAATGCTTTAGTGTATGAATGACCCAAATCAGTTTGTGAAGGTGTTTAGGATGTATTTCACTTACTATTTATAGGAGGGTAAGTTTGGTTAACCATATATTGGGTTAAATATTAACCATGGTTAAGTTAGGACACATGTAATGATCTAAATGAACCATGGTTAGGATTAAGCCACCAAAATGATGAATCCCCCCCCCCCCTAAAGTCGGCCAAATAGAGATAAGATGACTTAGGTGGATAGTTTTGGTCTTATCTTGAGTTTAGAGCATGATTTGGTTCCGTTAAATGCCAACCGTAAGTTGTTAAGCCATAAAACGTAAAACCGGATATCGTAAAAATACGAAACTTGTAGGAATGATGAAACTCATCATTATACTTCATCTAAAAATATAAAATGGGTGATAAGTCTCATTGGGTGCAAAAACACTGCTTAAAGCTGGAAATACGGGTAAAAAATGCGTAATTCGCAATTTATCAAAAGAACGAAATTTCAAGGAAATGACAGTGAATTTATTTAGAGTAGACTAAAATTAGTCTAAAAGTGATATGAGATGTCAAAATTTGGTTTTCGTCATACGTGAGATAACTTAATAGTTATACGTAAAGTCTAAAAGTTACGCGATTTAAGCAAAAATGTAGAACGTACAAGGTTAATTTCTTTACGGTCAATGGAGGAGGGAAATATGTTTGACTTTTCCAAAAAATATAAAAGTGTCTAAACATCTTAGAAAACACAGTGCAGGAATGGTTAAGTCTGGGTCTAAGTAGAATTGTTTAAAACGTAAGTTTGGTCTCGTACGGCTCATGGTTTATTTGGTAACATTTTTAAAATGAAATCTTAAAAATTCTTCTAATTTATTATGAGTTTTCTAAAAATTAATCTGACGTGAGGAAAATTGTCAGAGTTGATTTTCGTTAGGCGCGGGATGTTTAAATGGTGTTCTGACCAAAACGAAACTTTAAAACGATGTTTTCTTAATAACTTTTGCGAAAATGATCTAACGATTGTCGAACTCTCAGGATATTACTAAAATAATTTATCTTACGAGAGTGTGAAATAAAATTTTTACGGGATGAATAGTGAAAGTGAATAGTAAAAGTGAATAGTAATTTCTCGAGATGAATAGTAAAATTTTGAGAATGGATAGAAACCTTGAAAATGCGAATTGTTACATTGCCATCCGTCCAAACACAAAATACAACTTTTGCTTGACTTTAGCGTTGTGAATTATCAATAAAAGACAAAAATTACCGAGCCTCCATTATGATTTGGTTAGGTCAAGATGAACACAAGTAAAATATTGGTTTGGTCGTGCAACACAACACAAAATTTAAAGAGTTGATATGCACACCATCAAAAGTGATGTGCACATCACAATTATGCATATATAATGTTGTATTATGTGCATCACTAATATGATTTTGTGATGTGCACATCACTTTTAGTGATATACATATCATCTCCCTAAAATTTACTTTTAAGAAGAGTGTAAAGAGTAATATGTTCAGGGTTATTTATGTAAATAAGTTTAGAATAGAAGGTCCTTTATGTAAATAGTTTGAAAGGTTGTTTAGGCGGTTTAGCCATATATAGTTTCAGTTGTAACTCTTTCATTTTAGTTAGTTGAATACAATTCATTTTCCCCCAATTCTCTCTGATTGTATTTTACTTTACATGGTATCAGAGCATCTGATCACCTAAAACCACCATACATCACCGTAAAACCACCACAAATCACCGTAAAATCATCATAAACCACCAAAATTCATTCTAAATTTCACAAATTCACAGTGAACTTGTGATAATTGATATCTGTTTGATCAATTATCAGTTCAAATCGTATTAAAGATCTTCAATTTGTGTTTAATTGAGATCTTGTGTTTGTGTTCGAAATTAGGTTAAAATTGAGGAAAAGTTTGATTTCTAATTCCGCTGCTTGTTGTGATGGATTCGAGTAATCCTTTGTATGTGCATCCATCTGATGGTCCTGGATCGTTGCCAATTCAAGAAAAACTAACTGGAGCGCAGAATTATCGTTCTTGGCGTCGTGCTATGGAAATCGGATTATCCACTAAGCGAAAGTTAGGGTTTGTGAAAGGTACGATTCCTAGGCCACCTGTTATAACTGTACCACCTACTACGGCTGCTGAGAATGCAGTTAGAATTGAAATGTGGGAAACTTGTAATAATTTGGTTACTAGTTGGGTTATGAGTTCTGTTTCAGATTCTATTGCTAAGTCTATCATGTTCATTGAATCTGCTTATGAGATTTGGATTCAGTTAGAGACTAGGTTTTCACTTAGCAATGGTTCTAGAAAGTATAAGTTGAGTAAAGAGTGTTTTGAAATTAAACAGCATGGATGTTAAGTGAGTGAGTATTATACTCGTATGAAATGCCTGTGGGAAGAATTGGATTCTATGCTGATGTTACCTAGGCTTGTTACTATTACTCCTGAGATGTCAAACTTTTTGAGTGCTGTTGAGAAACACAAGGAAGAACAGAGACTTTTTCAGTTCTTGAATGGTTTGGATGATTGTTATGGTGCACAAATGAGTCAATTGTTGTTGCTTAACCCTCTTCCTAGTGTAGAAAATTCTTGTGCTGTAATTCAACAAGAAGAGTCACAGAAGGATGTTCTTAAGAGTGGTGTTTCATTTGAGTCAACTGCCTTATTTAGTAAGCAAGAAACTAAAAGCAAGTGTTCTATCTGTGGCTAAAAATGTCATCCTCCTGAGAAATGTTGGGAAAAAGTTGGGTATCCAGTTTGGCATCATAAGTATAAGCAGTCTCAAGTTCAGAATAAGCAGAATCAGTATAAGCCTAAGAGTTCAAGTAATGGTGTTGGAGGCAATTTCAAAAGAACAGCAGCTAGTGTTACTAGTGGTGCTAGCAGTTTTACATTTACATCAGAACAGTTTGAGAGTCTGATGAGAAGTGTGCTGAATGATATCAAGACCAATGGTGCATCTGGTACAGACTGTACAGATGATGAACTTGAGTTTGTAGCAGGTATGCTCTGCCTAAGTGCTGCTACAAATAGTACTTTGTTTTATTGGATTTTAGATACTGGTGCTACAGACCATATGACACCACATTCTAAGTCCATGCTAAGTGCTAAAATTCTCAAATTCTTACCTAAAATTACTCTTCCTAATGGTCAATCTTCTGATATCACACAAATTGGTTAAGTTAAGCTCAACAATGGGATAGTTCTTAAGGATGTGTTGTGTGTGCCTTCATTTCAGTACAGTTTATTGTCTGTTCCAAAGCTTACCAAGGATAACAACTGTGTGGCTATTTTCTTTCCTAACTATTGTGTGCTTCAGGACTTGACAACAAGGAAAGTTCTGGGTCTGGGTAAGAAGGTTGCTGGTCTTTATCATCTGCTCAATGTTCCAATGGATTCAGTTGATGCAGAGCTCAGACAGTTGGTTGATTCTCATGCTAATGCTGGTTTGTTTTCTTGTTCAGCAGGAGTTTACAATAATTCTGTTTGCCCTAATGTGTTTAGTCTATGGCATCATAGGCTAGGACGTCTTTCTGTCTCTAGAATGAAACATGTTCAATGTACTGAAGTTTCTTCTGTTAAAAACAGTAATGATACTACTTGTTTGACTTGTCCTATGGCAAAGCTTACAAAACTGCCTTTTTCATTGAGTGATTCTCATAGTTCTACTGCTTTTCATATGATTCATATGGATACTTGGGGTCCATATAAAGTACCTACTAATGGTAAGTATAGGTACTTCTTAACAATTGTGGATGATTATAGCAGAGCAACATGGATTTACTTGATGATTCATAAGTCTGATGCTTTTGAAGTTTTAAAAACTTTTTTGAAGTTTGTAGAGAGACAGTTTGGTACTACAGTTAAGTGTGTAAGATCTGATAATGCTCTTGAGTTTGTCAAGGGTCCATGTTCTGTGTATTTGGCTAGTCAAGGGATAGAGCATCAAACAACTTGTGTGGATAGACCTCAACATAATGGAAGGGCAGAAAGAAAACATAGACATATTTTAGAGGTAGCTAGACCATTAAGATTTCAAGCCAGTATTCCTTTAAGGTTTTGGGGAGATTGTGTCACCACTGCAACCTATCTTATTAACAGATTTCCTACACCACTGTTGAACAACAAAACTCCATATGAGATGCTGCTAAATAGAGTACCAGACTACTCTCAATTGAGAGTCTTTGGTTGTTTTGCTGTAGCTACAAATCCTTCTAGAGATTCTGATAAATTTGCTCCTAAGGGTGTTCCTTGTGTATTTTTGGGGTATCCATCTCATCAAAAGGGTTATAAGTTGTATAATTTGCTTACTCATACCTGTTTTGTGAGTAGAGATGTGAAATTTCATGAACATATCTTCCCCTTCTCTGATTCAAGTGCATCCAAATTTTATCAACCAATACCCGTATCTATGCCTACTTCTTCTGTTGTATATGATGAACCTGTGATACAAAATCCTGTGATACAAGCTCCAAACACTGATGATCCACCCTTGCCACCAAATAATCCACCTATTCCAAATGTTTCTCAAAATGAATCTTCTTCTAAAAACCAAACTAGAAAGTCTACCAGACAATCTAAACCTCCTACTTGGACAAAGGACTTTGTTGTACCATCCATCAAACCTGTAGCAAATCAAGTTACTTCACCAATTTTGTCTCCTCAGTTTCAATGTATGTTGAGTGTTCTTGTTAATGAAAGTGATCCTAAAACTTTCAAAGAAGCAATCACTAAACCAGAATGGTGTGAAGCTATGAACAGTGAGTTAAGAGCTTTGGAAGATAATGGCACTTGGGAAGAAACTGAGTTGCCACCACAAAAGAAAGCTATTGGATGTCATTGGTTGTTCAAAACCAAGTACAAGTCTGATGGAACAGTTGAAAGGAAGAAGGCTAGACTGGTTGTTCAGGGAAATAGGCAAAGGAAAGGTGAAGATTATGAAGAAACTTTTGCACCAGTTGCAAAAATGGTTACTGTAAGATCATTATTAGCAGTTGCAGCTATGCAAGGATGGGACATAGTACAGATGGATGTGTCTAATGCATTCTTACATGGAGATTTGCTAGAAGATGTGTATATGCGGGTTCCTCTTGGTTATGTTGGTAAGGGGGAGTCAGTGCAAGATGTGAAATCTGTTTCTACAAAAGTGTATAAGTTGAAAAAATCACTGTATGGGCTTAAGCAAGCACCCAGACAGTGGTTTTCAAAGTTATCCTCTGCCTTGGTGTCTTTTGGTTTTCAACAGTCTAAAGCTGATTATTCTTTGTTTACAAAGAAAGATGGAAGTTCATTCACAGCAATTTTGGTCTATGTTGATGATCTGATGATTACAGGTAATGATTCTTCTCAAATCAAGTTGCTTAAAGATCAGCTTAGTTCTACTTTTCACATGAAAGACCTTGGGGATTTACACTATTTCTTGGGTTTGGAAGTTACTAAGGCTACATCTGGTCTTTTTGTTTCTCAAAAGAAATATGCTTTATAATTATTACATGAAGCTGGAGTAATGTCAAGTAAGCCATATAAGCTCCCTATGGATCCAAATTTAAAGTTACAAGCTGATGTGGGGTCTCCTTTACAAGATCCAGAAGTGTATAGAAGATACATTGGGAAGCTTATTTATTTGACTATTACCAGACCTGACATATGTTACACTGTTCAAGTGCTAAGTCAGTTCATGCAAAATCCAACTTCAGTACATATGCAGGTTGTCAAACATCTACTTAGGTACTTGTTAAATGCTCCAGGTCAGGGAATACTTCTCACACATCATTCTAAAGCTCATTTGACAGCTTATTGTGACTCTAATTGGGCAAGCTGTCCCATGACCAGAAGATCAACAACAGGTTATTGTATTCTATTGGGTGATTCTCCAATATCTTGGAAATCTAAGAAACAAGGAGTTGTCTCTAGAAGCTCAGCAGAGGCTGAATACAGAGCAATGGCAATTACCTGTTGTGAAGTAACTTGGCTTCTCAGCTTATTGAAAGATCTTGGCCTCAAAGATTTGCACCCTATTACTTTACACTGTGACAATCAAGCTGTTATTCATATAGCTGCTAATCCTGTTTTTCATGATAGAACCAAACATATTGAAGTTGATTGCCATTATGTTAGAGATCAAGTTAAGGATGGCATCATTAAACCTGAATACATTCATACTTCTCAACAACTTGCAGATGTGTTTACCAAGATTCTTATTGTAGATCAGCATCACAGTCTTCTGCACAAGTTGGGAGTTTCTTTCTCAGAAAACTCTCAACTTGAGGGGGAGTGTAAAGAGTAATATGTTCAGGGTTATTTATGTAAATAAGTTTAGAATAGAAGGTCCTTTATGTAAATAGTTTGAAAGGTTGTTTAGGCGGTTTAGCCATATATAGTTTCAGTTGTAACTCTTTCATTTCAGTTAGTTGAATACAATTCATTTTCCCCCAATTCTCTCTGATTGTATTTTACTTTACAAAGAGCATCCTCCATTCTTGCACAAATATATGCAAGTTGCTCCCTATATATAAACCCTTGCAAGATGTAATTAAAATTTCTCTAAAATTTCATTATTTAATATTTGTAATTACATAAACAACAGTATAACTATCTCTAAACGACCGTTACTATTGCACTTATTCGAGAAAAGTTGATAATCGACAGAAACATTTAGTCCCAGTGATATATATGAGGACAACATTCAAACTGACTCGACGGTGCATAATCGTCTGTTTCGGAACCAACCATTACATTATTTCAGTGGAATGACAAAACTAAAATTAGTTTATTTCGTCAAAATGTCAAATTGATATATACCAGTTTAAATTTAAATGGGTTCAGGCCCATAAACCTTAACAAAACACACACATTAATTGGCCCACAATATGAATATACTATCGATAGACATTTTTAGGTATGATCCATAACAAGCCAAAAGTTGACTTTTGAGAAGAGATTCCATTCTTGTACACATATATGTCCAAGTTGCTCTATATTTATAGAGCCTTTGAAATGGCAATTATAGTTTTTTTTAAAGAACGCTACATAAACAACATTATAGGAGTAGTTATCACCAAATAAGTTAATCTCCCGCAAGAGAAGACTTTACTTTATCCAGGGTATATTTGGCACGGAGTAGTGTGAAGCTTTTTGGAGCAATGAGCGGTGAACAATAAGCATTTTGATTTTTAGTAGTCGTTTGACAAATGAGCGGTGAGCTTTCCTATTTTTTAGAAATGCTCAATTTTTCAATGCTTCTTTAAGAAGCCGTGAGCGGTGAGCTGCACATCTACTGCTCATAACTACTGCTCACAGCTACTTTTGCCAAACACACCCTAAGTATTTAAGTATGTGCAGCGATGGTGTTCAAATCATGTAGTATAGTCGGTCAAAAAATAAAAAATAGTGATCAGCAAAAAAAAAAGAAAAAAAGAAAAACAAAATAAGCCAACCTAACTATGTCTATGTGCGTGAAAATTTAAAAACCCACATCATTAACTTACACATACATTTGGCCTTAATGACAATATATGAACGATAAATTTCAGTAAGGTTCATTCATACAAAACGGTAAAAAAAGTTAAAATAAATAAACAAATAAATAAATAAAATAAAAGATCAACTAGCTAGCTACTTGTTCACAAAGTCGTCTCTTACAAAAATCAACCGCTACATTTTTTATTATTTTACATCAGATATTACATACATGGCAACCTACTTCAGAATCTCAGTGGTTAGTCAAGGTCAACCCCAATTTATTTACTGTATCGTTGTTTATACTTTATACTATAAGATATATACATGTAGTTCCCTAGAAATTTCATTTGATATTAGACTATTTTGGTTCCTATATATCACATTGCATTTGTTACATGTATGTATTTTCATATTTGGTTTATAGCAGATTGATTATACGTATATGAATCATGGCCTCACCCCGCGATATTTTTGATGAATCTGGACCTTTGCATCTACTGACTTCATTCGACTGGTACGTATCGTTGTTCTCAACATGAAAGCTGTGTTTTGATGAGTATTGTATAACTGCTTATATATTGTTTTTACAGGAGAAACACATTCCATCGACGCTCTCTTGCTGCGAGTCTTGTTCAAGGTGTATACATTTTGGAACGTGATCGTCAACATGGAAGGGTAGGCGCCGAGGCTTATGCTCCACCCTGGTGGGAGCGATTTAACTTTCAGTTGAATCATGCTCTAGTAGACGATAGTGATTTATCGTTCTTTGGAGCCATTTACGAGCTCAAATACGCTCAC
Organism: Chrysanthemum seticuspe; assembly: GCA_019973895.1. Lineage (NCBI taxonomy): Eukaryota > Viridiplantae > Streptophyta > Magnoliopsida > Asterales > Asteraceae > Chrysanthemum > Chrysanthemum seticuspe. The sequence goes on from BPTQ01000004.1 coordinate 84,311,818, forward strand.
CCTTTTTTCTACCAGTCAGCACCGCGCCCTCCACGATACGTCATAGCATTTCGTGGAACAATCAAAGAGTCTCTAACTCAATCCCATGATATGAAACTAAACTTGAAATGTTTGTTTGATAAACTGGAACAAAGCTCTAGGTTTCGCACCGCTTTTGAAGCGGTTTCAAACACGGTTTCAAATGTGGGAGCTACAAACGTCTGGTTAGCAGGCCATTCACTGGGTGCATCTATAGCGTTGTTAGCAGGAAGAAACATGGCTAAGTCTCGGTTTCAACTCGAAACCTATCTATTCAATCCACCCTTCTTTTCGGTCCCAATAGAAAAAATGATACAAAACGAAACAATAAAGCATGGAATTCGGATCGCAGGTAGTCTCATGACAGCCGGGATCGCGACAGTTATGAAAAAGAACCGCGAGGATAAGGAAGAGGATCCATTTGTTGTGTTATCTGAATGGACACCATACATGTTTGTGAATCCATCAGATCCAATATGCGCGGAGTATATTGGGTATTTTCAGCATAGAGATAAGATGAAGGATATAGGAGGTGAAAAAATTGGGAGGATTGCAACGAGACATTCGATCGGAAGTCTGATTTCGGGCGCAATGGGGAGAGATTCGGAACCATCGCATATTTTACCAACAGCTTATTTGACAGTGAACCTTACTCCGTCCGAAGATTTCAAGAAAGCTCACGGAATTCATCAATGGTGGCAAGAACATCATGATTGGCAATCAAAGCTATACAAATTCACGTAAATTGTATCAAGTTGTACCATGATCTTATTTGATTTGTTTCACTTATTGTTGATCGCTCGTGTTCATGAAAAAGGAAGTGTGGTGTTGGAATTCAGTTCTGGAAAATCTATTACTTTGTTTAATGTTTTGTATGTACCAAAACTTTGTAAAAATTTAATTTATGATCATGTATTAAATAGGTGTGAACACAAACAAGTGTATGAATCCGATAAGTATATCTTATCGAAGTTTGATGTATTTGTACGATTTGGTTATTATAACAATAAAATGTTTATGTTAAATTTGCATAAAGTTCCTAATGATTCTAATTTTGTTTATATGTCTTGTTCTACTGCTGTTAATTCCTCATTGTGGCATGCCCGTTTAGGATATGTGTACTATAAAAGAATGTTTGAAATGTCTTAAGATGATTTAATTTTGCTATTGATGAAAATACACAAAAGTGTAATACTTGCCTTTTAACAAAAATTACTAGATAACTATTTAAAAGTAGATAAATGATACATGAACCTAAACTTAGGCGTTAGGCCTAAACTTATACCTAAAATCAAGTGTCAGCATCTTGATGGCTGCAGACAGGGACCCACTTCTTTTACAACCCATAAAAATGATGTCAAATGGTTTTAGGTCTAAGTTTAGGCCTAAGTTTAAATCCATGTATCATTTCTCTTAAAAGTATTACAAGGAAATATGTAGTACTTGAATTTAATAGATAGTGATTTATGTGATTTTCATGAAACTCCATCTTTAAACAATAAAAAAGTAATCATTTTTATACATGATACCTTTAGGTTTTGCTATTACTTGCTACATACAAAAGATGAAGCCCTAGATAAATTTAGAATTTACAAATCGAAAGTCGAATTACAACAAAATAACTTGATTAAAACCTTACGTACAAATAGAAGTGGTAAATATTATGATCCTATATTATTCCAATCCATAGAAATCATTCATGAAACTACGGCTACTTATACACCACAACAAAATGGTGTGACTGAAAGGGTAAAATAGAGCTCTTAAAAAAATGGTTAATGCCATTTTGTCTTACTCGGGTTTAAGTGACGTGTTTTGGGAAGAAGCCATGTTGACGGCTTGCAATTTGTTGAATAAGGTTCCTAATAAAAGGAACAAAATCGCCCCATACGAACTTTGGTATAGGAAATGACCAAACTTGACATTTTTGCGAGTTTGGGGGTGTAGGGTCGTTGTTAGACTTTCGGGCCCTAAAAGAAAAACTTTGGGTGAAAAGGGTATTAATTGCATCTTTGTTGGTTATGCTGAGGATTCCAAGGCACGTAAGTTTTATGTTATAGAACCTAATTATTCTGTTTCTATTAACACAATTATAGAATCAAGAGATGCAAGATTTGATATGAATAGTTTCTCTTCAATACCTAGACCAAAGAATATTATACCAAATTCGGATAAATCTCAAAGACATGATCATTCAAATGATGTACCAAGTGAGACACCCGAACCTTGCAAAAGTAAAAGAGCTAGAAAAGCTAAATCATATGGTTCCGATTTTCAACTATATTTAGTTGAAGGATCAAGAGATCAAATTGGATTTTCAACTATATGTTACTTTTTGAAAAGAAGCAATTGATGATGAAATTGATTCTATTATGGAAAATAATACATGGGTCTTGTTTGATTTAGGGCAAATAGCTAAAAAAAGTACTAAACTTGTCACCCTTTCTTCTTCAGGGTAGCGAACAAAATTTTTTATTTCTGAGGGTAATATACTTTCAAATTCATCTTCTTTAGGGTATTTTCATGAACAGTTTGACATTTTTGCCCCTCTTACCCACAAGAGCAAATGATGGCAAGTATGATACTTTTTTTTTATAATTTGCCCGAGTTTTTAATTATGTTAAATTTTGGATATGTATTAAGATAAATTATTTAATGATTTATAATTGTGTTAAATCTATGATAAAAATGTCTTGTTTTAAGTTTACACTATTTACTTATTAAGATAATTTAGTTCCACCAGCCACTTCCATTTGCAAAGGACATGAGTTTAAATAAGTATACGCGTGCATGGCACGTGTGGGGTTCAAATAAGCACTTTTAACCCTTACCATTTAGGCGGGAAAAGACGTTACAGCCATTTCATCATTTCATTTGTATATAACACAATTCATTTCACATTTGTAAGCGGTTTTGATTTTGTAATTCTCTCTTGTAATAAACTTCTACAAGTCAGTAAGCCATAACAAATCCCATTAACTAATTCTTGAGCTCAATTCTTATTTGAATCTCCTTGATTCCTGTAAGAGTGTATCAACTGGTATCAAAGCAGTCAATTTCGGCATCTTATCCCATAAACCTATTGAGTTTGATCGTCGCCGATCAAATTCTGGCCAAAATACATTCGTTTCCCTATCACAAATACGTTACCCTTGTTAATTCTTATTCCGTTTTCTTAGCCAAAACACGTTTTCCGTACGGCTAGTACATTATTTATTATTTAAAAAAAAAGTATCATACTTGCCATTTCCTCTTCTGGGTAATAGGGGCAAAAATGTCCAACTGTTCATGAAAATACCCTAAAGAGGATTAATTTGAAAGTATATTACCCTCAGAAATAAAAAAATTTGTTCGCTACCCTGAAGAAGAAAGGGTGGCAAGTTTAGTACTTTTTTTAAACATTACCCCTTTGATTTATCACTAGGTTGCAAATAAATCTTCAAAGGGAAGATAAAAGTCGGTGGAACAATTGACAAGTTCAAGGCTCGATTGGTAATCCAAGGGTTTAGACAAAAAGAAGGGATCGATTACTTCAATACCTACGCACCAGTTGCTCGTATCACTACTATTAGATTGTTGATAGCTTTGGTAGCAATACACAATCTAGTGATCCATCAAATGGATGTCAAAACAGTATTTTTAAATGGTGATTTGGAATAAGAAGTGTATATAAAGCAACCAGAAGGATTTGTTATGCCCGATATGTAAGTTAGTTAAGTCTTTGTATGCGCTGAAACAGACATCGTGGCATCAAAAGTTTGATGAAGTTGTATTGTCAAGTGGTTTTATCCTAAAACAATCTAACAAATGTGCATGTAACAAATTTGATGGATCTGATAAAGGTGTTATCATTTTTCTATATGTTGATGACATGTTAATCTTGGCACCGACCAAAATCAAGTTGATAAAACTAAAAAGTTTTTGTCATCAAAGTTTTCCATGAATGATATGGAAGAAGCAGACGTTATTCGTGGTATTAAGATCAAACGTGAGAATAGAGGGATTGTAATTAAACAATCTCACTATATTGAGAAAATACTCAAGAAATTGAATCGTGAAGATTGTTCTACAGTGAGTACTCCCATGGATCCACAAGAGAAGCTTATGCCAGTTATAGCTAAAACCGTGGCTCAGCTCGAATACTCAAAAGACACTGGTTTTTTTTTATGTATGTTATGATGAGCACTAGACCTGATATTGCTTATGCGATTGGTAGATTGAGTAGGTTTACTAGTAATCCTAGTAGACATCATTGGCATGCAATAACAAGGGTATTTAAGTACTTGAAGGGTACTATGAATTATGGTTTATAATAGGTAGGATATCCTTTGGTGTTAGAAAGTTATTATGATGCTAGCTGGATAAATCATGATGAAGATTTATCTTCTACTCGTGGTTGGGTGTTCTTGCTTTTGGGGGGGGGGGCATTTCTTGGGCTTCCAAGAAGCAAACATGCATAACTAGTTCTACTATGGAATCTAAGTTTGTAGCATTAGATGTTGCTCGTAAAGAAGCAGAATGGCTAAGAAACTTGATATATGTTAAAGTGTTGCCACCCCGGGTGGCCAAGTTGGTAAAAGCTTATAAAAGTCATCACTAAAATATGAGAGGGCTCAAGTTCGAATCTTGCTTGGTGCAAACAACCCCGAAGTTGTAACACCCGTTTCCCGGATACAAATAGGACCCACCCTAGATGGAATTGACCGAGTCTAAGTATGTTTGGCTAAGGAGATATGGTTGTATGGTACAAGTGTGGACTGGTATTAGCCTGGACACGGCGTATCCAGGATTATGTATACGGCGTATCGAATGTTATGAGAAATAGAACATACTGGTTTTAGTGCCAATACGGCGTATTGGTTAAGTTGCATGCGTCGTATGTAGTTTGGCTTGGATATGACGTACATAGGTGAAGGAATACGGAGTATAGATGGTTTAGTATGGATACGGCGTATCGACCTAAAATGGACAAAAATGTCAGAAATGCCCTTTTAGCTAAAACCTTCCCCATTTATCTATAAGTTTACACACTCTTCTGTAAAGAGTGTGTGTTTTTTGTGGGTGTCAAACCAAAAGAGAAAGAGAGGGAAAGAAGATGGGTTTTGATGTGTGATGATGATGGTTTGAAGATTATAATTCCCTAGCAAAGTTCCTAGCATGTTTATCAAGTAAGTAATGATGTTTAATTAAGTTTAATTGGTGATTTAAGAGTTAGGGTTTATGAACCCCAACTTGGGATTAATGGGTAAATGGTTTTTTAAGATAAATTAAAGGGTAATGATGATTATGAGATGAGTTTATAATGGGTTTAAGTTAGTATATGATGGGACTGGTTATCATATAATCAATATATGATTATATGATGACTAGAGGTGTTAGAAGTAAGTTAACGGTTGTATAAACCATTGATGACGGTTAATTGAGTATGTGTTAAGTGTTAAGTTTTTATGTGTATGATGATGATGAGCTAGGATGATGATGATGATGATGATGATGATGATGATAATGATGGCTATGATGGATTTATGAATGTTAGCTTAGCTTGGAATCAAGGTAAGTAAACCGGTTATAAGTTAATGTTATATGGATTTCAATGCATTATGTGTTATGTGTTGATATGTTAAGGTTACTGGATGATTTGATATGTATGTGTTTATGTGAAAGTAATGGTAAGGTTAGTTTGGCATAACTAGCAAGAGAATGATAGAATAGGATGGATTTGGTTAGACTATGAATGGTGATGCTTAATGATGGCTTAAGGTATGTATTATGATTAATATTGTGAAGGAGTAATGGTTATAATGTGTAATGTATGTTTGATGTATGATGTTAAGTTATATCCGCTTTACTTACTAAGCTTTATGCTTACGGTTTAATGTTACAATGTTTTGTAGGTTCTTGTGTCAATGCCTTAGCTTGGGCTAATGCTTAAGGGTTGGATATGCGAAAAATGAGAAGGTAGTATGCGTGTAGGAGCTAGGTTGAATACCGAGCTCTATGACAAAGTTACCCACGATGGTGTTTTATAGGTTGTAATGTGCCGTTAAGTGTCATAATGTATGTTATGGTTGTTAAAGTGATTTGAATGTCAAATGGGTCTTTATTGAAATGGTTTAATGTGGTTATGGTTATGGTTAAAGGGATGTTTGGATGAATGCTTATTTATACCCATTTTGAGTTAAAACGGGTCAAGTGGCGTGTAAGTGAATGGTTATGGGTTATATGATAATGGATAACATTTTATGAAGGTTATAGCATGGTAATGGTGTCAAAGTGGCTTTTGTTGTGTGTTGAGTTTATGCAGGTTTTCTTACTGATGTTCTGTCTCAGATGGTCTGATACGGCGTATCCATTATATGGATACGGTATATTAAGTGGTTAAAGTGATACGGCGTATTGTCCATGGCTGCCAATACAGCGTACCCCTTTAGGTGGATACGGCGTATTGGTGAAATAGAATGTTTGATTGGTTTGTGTTATGGTAAATGTGTAAAATGTTTTAAAAGGTAACCAAGTGTATGTTCTTGTAACGTATTTAAAGAGTTGTAATGTCATGAATTCTTGTCGTTTAATTAAGGGTTAACATGAGTCCAGTAAAGTCAAACGTTTTCGCGTCAAAAGTTTTTAAATTCCGGCCAAGCCGGGAACGGGGTGTAACAGAAGTGGCCATGCCAACCTCCCTAAGGGGAGAGGGTGTTACCCGGTAGCGTGGCGGAGGGCTTAGCCTCGTGGATTAGTCGGCCAAAAGGTTGGTAATAATGGTTACCCAAAAAAAAAATTGTTTACAAAGCACAGGGCGTCCCCGAGAATTCGGAGGCCGTGCGATTATTCTACTAGCCATGATATGAATGAAAGGTGCCTAACAGCTAGCAAGCATACACAATGAACAAGACAAATACAATTAACTACAAAGAAACAAAGACTTATTGCATATAAATAAGCTTTGACTGCATATAAATTAGCTTTGTCAAAGCTTATTTATATGCAGTAAGTTTTCTTACATACAACAGCAAATTAAACAATGCAGCAATACAAACTTTCAATACGGCAAAACAAACTACTACAATCCTATCAGTAATATTCGATACTCAGCAATCAGGAAGATTAGTCCACAAAGGTACAAACCATCTGAGAAGGAAAGCAACAACTCCAAAACATCAGATCCTTTAGACCATCATCCAAGGCAGGAAACCATCCTTATGGGAATTACATCTCCCAGAGTACATGTCTCACACAACCCCACATGCAATATTGCCCCTCCATGACACACAAAGCATAAGGATAATGAAAAAACAAGTAGATAGGCATCATTCTCAAGGTAGATAGGCATTGTCACTGGACAACATTCTAACTAGTAAAGCATACAAAATGTTTTACTGTTTTAGACTACAATTAGCGTGAAAAAACAAGTAGATAGGCATCATTCTCAAGGTAGATAACTCTTATTTTAGTATTAAAAGAGTTCATAACGGGACAACATTCACTGTTTGTTTAATGTCGTTGATATATACTAGTCCTTGATCATCATTGTAAATCTGATCTCCATACATAAACTTGTGTAATAAGTTTTTGTTGAATTCCAGGCTTTGGTCTTAATATACAGGTTTTTAAGCGCAAGTCTTCTGCTGTTTTTCATTCTATGGGTTTTCTCTTCTCCAGAAAATACACTTCCAAGTTTCAAGGTAAAGATAAAATCTGCTTTTCACGTTTGCCTTAAAATCCTGTTCTTACATGTGCATTGAGTAGTTCTTACGTTTTTAGGGCTTCCTCAACATGTCATCCACCATTTAAGAGGATTTAAAGGTTGAAACTCAAGCTGTTTCTACAAATGCTACCAATTGGGACAAGCATGGATGGTTTTACATTACTGTGAGAATAGGCTTCTTCTTATGGGTATAACACTGTTCTCTTCTGAACTCATTTATACTTTTATAGTTTCTGTCACTCATTATTATAAATTAATAAGCGGTACATATGTGCATTTTGAAACGATTATGTGATCTTGGAAAAACCACCACCAAATGGCCTAGTGTTAATGCACCTAACCTCCTCCTAAGAAGTCTAGGGTTCAAACCTCACTAGATACACATTTGTGGGTGGCCAGGCAAAGGGAGGGAAACGGTCACGGTGATATCTCGGTCAGGCTACGTACATCTTAGTCAAAGACTCGCCCTCCCCGGCTAACTGAACAAAGATAGTGGGGCCATAGGGGATAGTATTTGTATATGCTTTTCTTGTATAAAGTTGTAATGATAAGATGGTTGATTATTAGGTAAAATAATACATAAAATGACCAAAAGAGACATTCTTGTGAAGGCAAAGGAGATATCTTGTGAGATATAAGTAAACGTCTCTTGAAGTAGGTCAAAAGAACGGGTAGTTAGGTAAAAAAAAATCATAATGATCATTAGTCTTGTGGTTGCTAGTATGAGATTGATTATTTGATCACAAGCAAAATCTGTTTTCCCAAACAGTAAGCTATTACACTGACCAGTCATAATGATGAGTTCAAAAAAGAAATTACCCAAACACCCCCTAGAACTGCAGCTTCATATTTTAAATGTAATTTTCCACTTTCTCTTCAGGTTGCTCTGCTAAATCTTATAACTGTATCTTCAACATGGGCCAGAGTAACTGATGTGATGGACAACGAGGTATTCATGTGACCATGTTGCGAGGTTCTCTCAGTTACACTAGTCATGCATGGTTTGATTCCATCTTGTATTCAGTCAGGTTCAAGACTGTTTGGATTTATTGGTGCGGGTGCTACTTTCGGTCAGCTTTTTGGTTCATTGTTTGCCACAGGCTTGGCCTGGTTGGGACTTGGGACCATGTATGCTTTATTTTTTTTCCTTTTGGAGATTGATGATTTTATAATTAATCTGCCTATTTTGTATTCAGTTTGCATGTTTCATTGCTTATTGTAAATATTTATATTTTTTTTGGTCGCTCTTGTTGCCAGATCTATTGCTGTTTGCTTTACTCATGATGGAATTTGCTGCCCAGTCATCCAAAAGGATCAATAAGGATATATCCGATCCTTCTGAAGAACTCCTTCCACTCAGTTTCTTATTAACCTACTTATTAGTTTATGCTTCATTTTTTTTTTGGTTTTGTTGCTTAATTAGTCTTATATTATCTTTACACATACTTTATTGTTTTGTTTTCTAGAGAAACTGAGGTTAATCAGAAGGATGAGATCAATCAAGTAGATAAATCTGATAGCAAAGAATCTTTGCCAGCACCTCCAAGTTCAGCTATTGACTCAACAAGACCTCGGTTCTGGCTTTACTGGATGGATTTTGGCTTATATGGTCATCAAGTTATTTATTGTGGGTGTCATTATTCTTGTGGCTGAGTGCAGTCACCTCTAGGGGTGAGCATACGACCCGAACGGACCGGACCGACCGAGACCGGACTGGACCGGACCGACCACATTCGGTCCGGTCCGCGGTCTCGGCTTTTGGGCTAATTCGGTCCTCGGTCCGGTCCGGTCCGGACCAAAACCGACAAATTTGGGCTAATATGGCCTTGTTGGATCGGACCGACCGAAGGACCGACCGGACCGAGACCGGACCGACCACATTCGGTCCGGTCTCGGTCTATGATTTTGCCGAAATCGGGTCTCGGTCCGGTCTTGGCCGGTCCGGTCCGGTTTTTGGACCGTGCACACCCCTAGTCACCTCTTCCTTCTTCTATTTTCAGGTTTAAATAAGCCTTGTTTCTCATTTGGTTGGTATGTCATAGAGGTCGTAGTTTTGACTCATTTGTTATGAATGGGTTGATTTGGTTTTTTATTTGAAACGGCAAACTCACACGTCCTAATTCTACGCCTATGTCTCAAGCGAACCCTCAACACCTTCATTGCACACCTTGATGCTACAAAGGCACTTTGGTCGTTCAAGTTATGCATAAAATCTTTTAAACCATATTATTTAACTAGATTATATATGAAAAAATATAAATTAATCTGCCATCATATTTGAAGCACTAATAATTTATATAAAATATGGACCAGTGTTTCGGGTCAGCCTGACCTTACATGTTTTAACTCACTCCTTTTTTTGTATCATTTTGACCCAAAACTGTACTGAACCCCTGCCTGCCGAACCAGCCCATTTTGACACTTCTTGTATGTATGTGTAGTCTAGTCTTACGTTCGTGCTGATTTATCTCTTTCTCTTTGATTGGCAGAAAGTAACAGTGTGTTATGGTCTCAATTGATTTATGTAGAAATGATAGTGTATTAATCACAAACAGGCATTCAAAGTGAGAAGATGAACACGAATCTGTAATCAATGGGATTTGTTATATGATTTATGAAGTGGAATTGTTACAGAGAGAATTGAGAGAAGTACAAAATCAAGAATGAATTACAAATGAAATGTGAATGAGTATCAGTGTTGTAAAAATCGGCCTTGGCGGCCGCCTAGGCGGCGCCTAGGCGGTTGGCGGCGGTCCAACGCCGCGATTTTTGGCATATCGGTCTAATTTGGCGTTTTGGTCAATATCGGTCAACATCGGTCAACATCGGTCAAAATCGGTCAACATCGGTCAACTTTGGTCAACAAATTTGTTTGACTTATAAAAAAAATTAGGGTTACAGGCTTACAGGTTTCATTTTTATTCTCAGCCTCCACTCCACTCCACCTTCAACTACACCTTAAAGAAGAAGATTACCAATCCAACAACTCCACCTCCGGCGACTCTACTTCCGGCGACTCCTAATCCGGCCACTCCTTATCAGGTAACTTTTCTAATTTAATTAATTTTTTTTTTCTGATTTCATTAATTTAATTATTTACTAATTAATTTATATTTTTACATAACTGATTAATTGAATAATTGATAATCTGATAGGAACTTAGGAATAGAATAAATTATAAATTATCTATATCTAATTGATAATCTGATAATTGATAATCTGATATACTGATGCATAAACTGATAATTTATATGTTTACATAATTGAAAGGTGTTAACTTTTTTCTATTTTTGAATGTGTTTGCACAAAATGCACAACCACTGATATATATATTGCAACTTTCAGTTCATTGACACCTGAGGATGGCATCAGGATCTGCTAGTTTACCGTCCGTTCAGTCAACGGTTGCCGGTGCTAAAAGAAAATCAAATGATATTGGTTGGGAATATGCTATTTGCCCGGATCCAAACAACATGGATAAAGTTAAATGCATGTTGTGTGAAAAAGTGATGAGTGGGGGGGTTACAAGAATGAAACAACATATTGCACAAGTTCAAGGACAAGTAACGTCATGTCCAAGGGCTACCAAAGATGATCAGTTGAGATGCCGTGATGCTATTAACGAAGCGAAGTTGAAAAAGAAGGGTAAACAACAACACGATGAAGCCATAAGATCGGAAGTGAGACTTGATAGTAATGAAAGTGAGGATGAACTACCTGGTTCTAGCATGAAGGAACCAAATTTTTTTGGCCCCATGGATAACTTTGCAAATAAAGTAAACCCCGAGGAGTCTTTAAAGAGGGGGAAGGGAAAGAAGGGTAAAAATGTTGATCTTAGCAATGCTATTCGGAAAGAAAGAATATGGATGGCAAAGAAATACGTTGGTCAGTGGGCATATGAGGCCGCGGTTCCTTTCCATGCCTTTGAAAGGGATAGCTTCCAATTGTTGTTGGAAGTGGTTGGCCAATTTGGACCCGGGCTTCCTGCTCCTACTAGATATGAGCTGAGCACCACAATCCTAAAGGAAGCGGTTGAAAAAACAAAAAACAAGGTGAAAAGAAATGAAGAAGAATGGAAAGAGGATGGATGCTCGATTATGACGGATGCTTGGTCTGATAGAAAGAGGAGAAGCATTATGAATTTATGTGTAAATTCAAGGATGGGTACTGTGTTTTTATCTTCCAAAGAATGTTCAATTGAAGCGCATACAAGCCAATACATATACGAGTATGTTGAAGCTTGCATTCAAGAAGTTGGTGCCGAACGTGTTGTTCAAATTGTGACCGATAATGCCTCAAATAACATGGGAGCCGCTGTCTTACTTAAAGAGACGAGACCACATATTTTTTGGACATCATGTGCGACGCATACCATTAACCTTATGCTTGAAGGTACTACTTATCTACTTATCTGATAAATAAATATGTTAGTGTTATGTTATATCGTATCTGATAAATGTTTTGTTTTATGTTTTTCAAGGTATTGGTGCAATTCCAAGGTTTAAGAAAATCCTAGATCAAGCAAAGAAACTAACCATCTTTATTTATTCTCACCACAAAACGTTGGCTATGATGAGAAAGTTCACCAATAAAAGGGATATTGTTCGACCGGGTGTCACAAGATTTGCTTCCGCATTTCTAACTTTACAAAGTTTGAATGAAAAAAAGGAGCAATTAAGACACATGTTCTCTAGCACCGAATGGGAAGAGTGTAGATTTTCCAATACCGTTAAAGGAAAAGCCGCATTTGCAACGGTGCTAAGTATCACATTTTGGACGGGTGTGTCACTATGTTTGAAAGTGTTTAGCCCTTTGGTCAAAGTCCTTCGAATGGTTGATGCGGATTGGAAGCCTTCAATGGGTTTTGTTTATGGGGAGTTGATAAAAGCAGTGGAAGAAATCAAAGAGGCTTTGGGTGGTAACAAAAAAGCTTACGAGGGTATCTTAAAAATCATAGAGACGAAGATGAAGGGTAGACTAGATTCTGTTTTGCATTTGATGGCTTATCTCTTAAATCCTTATTATTTCTATAAGGATACTCAAATCCAACATGATCCTAATGTATCTGATGCGGTTCTTGAGTTTTTTGAAACAATTTTTTCTGGAGATTTAGAGATGCAAATGGAAGTGGTAAATGTTGAGTTGCCAAAGTACAAGAAAAAAATGGATAGATTTGGTAAAGAGCTTGCAATTTCGTCATGTCAAGTGAATAATGATAAATATGATCCTGGTAATGCAACATTACTGAAGTTATTTCTTTCTTTTATCAGTTTATGAAATTTCATTGTTATTTATTTCTTTTAGTTTATGAACTTCAAAATTGTAGCACATTGGTGGGGATCTTTTGGTGGTGCAACTCCTAATTTGAAAAAGATTGCAATGAGGATTCTTTCGTTAACTAGTAGTTCATCGGGGTGTGAAAGGAATTGGAGCACGTTTGAAGGGGTTCGTAGACTTCTACTTAAATTTTAATTATATATCATTATATTGTATATTTTATAACACTTTGTTGCTTTTAACTTTGTAGATACATACAAAGAAAAGAAATAGATTGGATGCAAGTAAATTGAACAATCTTGTTTATGTTCAATTCAACACGGATCTGGATGAAAAAGCCAAAAGGAGAAAAGAAAGGAATGTTGAAATGCTATTATCAAACGATAGTAACATGGCTCAAGAATGGGTTGTTGATTGTGATGGAGATGGAAGTGGAAGTGGAGATAAAGAAGCTGAGGTTCAACCCGATTCAGAAGCACATTGGGAAGCGGTCGGTGAAGCTATGGAAGCCGATGAATTTCTACAACCCCGACAAAGTTCTAGAACCGCAACTAAAACAACTCAAAGAGAACTTTTTGACGATGATTTCGAGTCTGGAAGTGAAGAGGAAGTATATGAAGAAGGTGACTACGAGTCAGATGGAGTTAACATCATAGAAGATTGCTGAGATGAAGCATGTTAAACTCTTTATGGTGTTTGTCCAGATTGTGTCTTTTTTGATGTGTCTGTTTGAGTGTTTGACTGTTTGTCGAGATTCTGCTATAGTTTTCACTTTTAATATGAACTCAGTATTTTTCAGATTCTGTTTTGGTGTTTGTCCAGATTCTGTTATGGTGTTTGTCCAGGTTTGTATGGTGTTTGTCCAAGTTCTGCAATACCAGGTTCTGCGATTATATGGACTGCAGAATTGGAGCTGCTGAATTGGAGTACCAGACTACCAGGTTATGCAAATATATGTTATAAATATAATTTATGTGTTATAATTTAGGTTGCCTTACATAGTTTCCTTTATAATTTATGCTCCCCGCCGAGAAACCGATATATCGCTGCCGAGACCGATATATCGCTTGAAGGGGGTCGACCGCCACGGTACCGCCGAGCGATTTTTACAACCTTGATGAGTATTTATACAAAGGGAGGAAGGAGAAATGGGAGGAAGGAGAAAACAATTGGCCAGCATGTGCTTCTCACGTGCTGATGTTAGAAGAGCTTCTAACATTCCATCCCCCTTAGCATTCTTGTCCTCAAGAATGTAGCTCCATCTCGGGAAATCTTTGAATCAAATCAGCATAGAGCTCCCAAGTAGCATCCTCCTCTGACTGATTGACCCACTTAACCAGAACATACAACACTGCTCTCTTGTTTAACTTGCCCAATCTTCTTCCAATGATGGCTTCAGGTTCCACACTTAGCACACCATTTGGACCACAGTGAGGTAAAACTCCCATCTTGTTATTGCTTCCTTTACACAACTTTAGCTGTGACACATGGAATACAGGATGAATCTGACTATCCTCTGGTAATTGCAACTTGTAAGCTACCTTTCCCACTTTAGCAATGATGAGAAAAGGCCCATAGTACTTAGCCACAAACTTATGATAAGATCCTTGTCTAACAGAAGCTTGTCTATAAGGCTGCAGTTTCAAATAGACCCACATGCCAACCTCAAAACTTCTATCACTTCTGTGCTTGTCAGCCATATTTTTCATTCTAACCTGTGACCTCTTCAAATGGAACTGCAACATCTCAATAGCTTGCTCCCTTGCTTGCATGGTCCTGTCAACTTCCTCTACTGCACTAGAACCAGCTAAGTAAGGCAAATGAATGTTAGGAGCTTGTCCATACACAACCTCAAATGGAGTGGTTTGAGCTGAACTATGGAAATTGGTATTGTACCAATATTCTGCCAAAGCTACCCATTTGACCCACTCCTTGGGTTTTTCACCAGTCATACACCTTAAGAAGCATTCCACACATTTATTGACTATCTCTGTTTGTCCATCAGATTGTGGATGATAAGATGTGGACAAGTTCAACTGCACCTTGAGGACCTTGAATAGAGATTGCCAAAAATGACTGATGAAAATCTTGTCTCTGTCACTAACAATAGTATTAGGCATTCCATGTAGCTTGTACACATTATCCAAGAACACCTGAGCAACCTGGCCTGCAGTGAATGGGTGACTCATTGGAATGAAGTGTGCATACTTACTAAGTCTATCCACTACCACAAACAACACTGTTTTGCCCTGTGATGGTGGTAAAGCTTCAATGAAGTCCATAGAAATGTCATGCCACACTTTAGTAGGAAGTGGAAGTGGTTGGAGTAGGCCTGGGCTTGCAGCTAAATCAGACTTATTCCTTTGACAAATATCACATTCAGCCACAAATTTCTTAACCAACTTCTTCATTCCTCTCCAATACAACACAGTTCCCATCTTCTTAATAGTAACTTGGACACCTGAATGTCCACCAACTGGTCCACAATGGAAATGTGTCAGTAACATCTTCCTCAACTGCTCATCATTACCAACTACTAGTTTTCCTTTCCTTCTCAACTCATCACTATTCCAGGTATACTTGCTCCCAGTGTAAGTCTTATCTTTCAGCTTGGTAATTACTCCTTGCAATTCTGTATCCTTATCCCAACTTTCTTTAATCAGCTTCAGCAAGTCACTTGTCACTGTACTTAGAACCATGGCACACAACTCAGAACCACTAGAGACCCTAGAGAGTGCATCAGCAGCCAAATTCTCACTACCCTTCTTATAAGAAATTTCATAATCATACCCCATCAGCTTTGGCAACCATTTAGCCTGAAAGGGTGTGGTCAGTCTTTGATCCAACAAGTATCTAAGACTGAAGTGGTCAGTCTTAATTTTGAAATGTCTATCTAAAAGGTACCCCCTCCATCTTTCTAGAGCCATTAAAACTGCATAGAATTCCTTTTCATAGGTTGATAAAGCTTGATGTTTTGGAGCTAAAGCCTTGCTCAGATAGGCTATGGGATGTCCACCTTGTTGCAACACTGCTCCAATACCTGTTCCTGATGCATCAGTCTCAACTGTGAAGGGTTGATTGAAATTTGGTAGAGCTAAAACTGGGGCTTCCATCATGGCTATTTTTAACTTCTCAAAAGCTTCTTGTGCACTGTTGTCCCATGTGAAAGAATTCTTCTTTAGCAAAATAGTTAGAGGCTTACTAATCACTGCATAATCTTTGATGAATCTTCTGTAATACCCTGTCAACCCAAGGAAACCCCTTAATTGTTTCACAGTGTTAGGAATTGGCCACTTCTGCATAGCTTCTATCTTGAAAGGATCTGTTGATACACCTTCTCCTGAAATAATATGACCCAAATACTCCACTTGTTTAGCAGCAAAAGTACACTTGCTCAGTTTAGCATACAAAGAGTTAGTCTTCATGACTTGTAGGACTGCTCTCACATGTTGCCAATGTTCTTCCAATGTAGCACTATAGACCAAGATATCATCAAAAAACACAAGCACAAACTTTCTCAAAAAAGGCTTAAACACCTTGTTCATGAGTGACTGAAAGGTTGTGGGTGCATTGGTCAAACCAAAGGGCATCACAAGAAACTCATAGTGGCCTTCATGAGTTCTAAAAGCTGTTTTTCCCACATCTTCAGAATGCATCCTTATTTGGTGGTAACCAGACCTGAGATCCAACTTTGTGAAGAACTGAGCACCATTCAACTCATCTAGCAATTCCTCAATAACTGGGATGGGAAACTTGTCTTTAACAGTGTATTTATTGAGCTGTCTATAGTCAATACACATTCTCCATGTACCATCTTTCTTTTTCACCATGACAATGGGAGAAGAGTATGGACTTTGACTATCTCTTATGACCCCAGATTCTTTCAACTCTTTAACCATTGCTTCAATAGCATCCTTTTGGTGAGGTGGGTGTTTGTATGGTCTAATATTGATAGGAGGAGTGTTTGGTAGTAATGGTATGGTATGGTCATGTGTTCTTTGTGGTGGTAATGAGGTTGGTATTTCAAACACTGTTTGGTACTCATCCAACAGGGTAGTCAGTTGTGGTGATTTTGGTGTCTCTGATATTGGTGTTATACTGAACAAAGTATTTGGGTAGACACATAGCATGGGCACATTAGTTTTAGTACCACAACTACTGATCTCCTTGTTGGTTTTCTTCCCAGACATCCAATGTAAAACAGCCTTTTGAGCTCCCCTGATCACCATTCTTTTTCCCTTGTACATGAAATCCATCACCAGTTCTTTGAAGTTCCACAGAATACCACCCAAGGTAGACAACCATTGAACTCCTAGGACCATTTCATATCCTCCCAAAGGCAAGATTAACACATCAGACACAAATACTTCACCTTGAATAGTCCACTTGAAATCCTTGCACTCAAACAAACTAGTTATGACCTGTCCATTAGCCACTGAAACTTCCATAGGACATATCTTTTTGAGCCTACAACCCAATTTTTTAGCTGTTTTGAGGTCCAAAAAAGTATGTGTACTGCCAGAATCAATGAGAGAATGCAAAGTATTCTTCCCCACATAAGCCTTTACCCTCATGGTCTTGTAAGTGCTTTCCCCAGTTAAAGCATGCAATGAAATTTGGGGTTCCTCCCCCATAGTGTTCTCAAACTGATGCATAATCTGCTCTTCACCATCTCCAACATTATCACCACTCCCCTCTTCACCTTCATCCACACAAATCTCCAAAGAAAACAACTGTCCACTACATTTATGGCCTGGTACAAACTTCTCATCACAATAAAAACACTGATTCTTTGCTCTTTTATCTGCTATCTCCTTTTGAGTCAATCTTCTCCTATTTTGTACATAAGCAGGTCCAGTATGTTGTGGTGCAGGCAATGCTAAAGTAGTAGTGGTATTCTTAGGTGGATAAGCTGAATTCCTATTAGCATATGTATTGGTACTAACATAAGTAGTTTTGGGAGTAGTGAGCAAAGGTACTGATCTACTCTTCATTACCACAAGAGTTGCTTCTTGCATTTTGGCTAAACAATACACATCTGATAGGGTAGTTGGTTTAAACATTCTAACAGCCATTCCTATCTCATCTTTCAAACCCCCTATGAACAAGCTAATAGCATAAGACTCAGTCAACTCTACCTTATTCATCAACACCTCAAACTGATCTTGATACACTTGTACAGTACTAACTTGTTTCAAGTTCTTTAATTCTATCACAGGATCTTCAAACACAGACTCAAAACGTATTTTCACTTCTTTTTCATACAAAGACCAAGCAACACCTTCACCATGTCTCTTAATGAACTGTTTATGCCAATCAAGTGCTTTATCAAACATGTGCATAGAAACTAACCTTACTTTCTGAGTTTCAGCAATGGAATCAAGAAGAAAGAACTGATTAACTCTATATAACCATCCCTGCACATCTTCACCATAAAACTTGGGAAACTCCAGCTTTGTCAACCTTCCAAATGATGAGCCTTCACCTCTGTTACTAGTACCTTCCCCAGCATTCAATCGGTTAGTAGTTTGTTGTTGAACGAATAACAGACCTCTAATCTGTTCATTCATCTGCTCCATTGACCTTTGCATTGTTAACAAAGCTGTATTCAGATCATCAGCAGTTGTAGAGGTCAAACTTGCTAGATTACCACCTCCATTACTGTCAGTTGCGCGTGTATTCACCATTGCAGCAATTGATTGATTATCAGATGGACAAGATGATTGGAATTGATCGGAATTGTAACAGAATGTTGTTAGGCAGTTATAACTGAATTGTAACAGAATTGTAACTGAATTGTAACAGAGTTTTGGTGCCAAGATTGAGCTCTGATACCACTTGTTATGGTCTCAATTGATTTATGTAGAAATGATAGTGTATTAATCACAAACAGGCATTCAAAGTGAGAAGATGAACACGAATCTGTAATCAATGGGATTTGTTATATGATTTATGAAGTGGAATTGTTACAGAGAGAATTGAGAGAAGTACAAAATCAAGAATGAATTACAAATGA
Organism: Chrysanthemum seticuspe; assembly: GCA_019973895.1. Lineage (NCBI taxonomy): Eukaryota > Viridiplantae > Streptophyta > Magnoliopsida > Asterales > Asteraceae > Chrysanthemum > Chrysanthemum seticuspe. Next base: position 84,330,834 of record BPTQ01000004.1, read on the forward strand.
AATGTGAATGAGTATTTATACAAAGGGAGGAAGGAGAAATGGGAGGAAGGAGAAAACAATTGGCCAGCATGTGCTTCTCACGTGCTGATGTTAGAAGAGCTTCTAACACAGTGATTGCCTCAACTGCTACTGGAAGAAGGCGATTATTTGCACAGATCAATAGTTTTATTGCTGTTTTTATCCTGGCTGGCCAGCTTACATTAACAGTATCCTATCTATTATAGAATTCTCTACCAAACCTAACAGTTCGAGTTTTGGCATAAAAAATAATCAGTATATTCAGTGCTAAACACCAAAATAACCGAATCTAACACAAAAATACAGAGTATACTGAAATATGAATCTAATGAAATAATCTGGTAAAGAACCACAAAAATCTTGCTCCGCTTTTTGGTTCATCAAGTCACAACAAATCTAACGTAGGAACATACCCAAGCAAGAACATGAAATCAAGATAATAAAACACATTTACACTTGACTTTCATAAACACATCTACAAATAAAAAGTCCAGTTTTGAAAGGAAAATAAAATAAAATATTGTATTGCAATACATAAAAATAAAACAAACTTGCAACAGATGAATTGTGTGTATGTGCCCCACCTGATGTTGTTTTTACCAGACCCCACGAAGGCATGAGATAGGATGCATGAGTTACTGAGCTTAAAGATGACATATATAACTGTTACGTACCAAAGATTGTTGAAACTTTCCATCCTTGAATTGCCATTAGTAATACATTTTCAGTAGCAGACTAGACATGAGGTGAAGCCGTGAGCCCGTGAAGGGAAACTTAATTGTAAAAACAAAATCATTTTTAAAAGCCTGACTGGACCAAACAGTTCACAAACCAGTATTTGACAAGAATTACAGAAAAAAACCGATACCTATAACGAACCGGTACCGGTACCAATTGGGATTTTCGGTACATGATTAGGTATGCAACTTTGGCCCTCGTTTTTTTTCGGTATACTCGGTATTGGTACCAAACGGTATTGGTAGTAAACTGTGCTCATCCCTAGTTATATTTTATTTTTCTTATACAGGAGCCGTAGAAACACCACAATTACTAAAAAAGAATTATAACAAACCAGCAAATGAAATTTCAATGATTTTAACGTGCACCGGCCCAACATTATCAAGAGCTGATTCATCAAAGTCCAATGAAATATCAATAGTGTGGCCTATAATCTCTAGTATACCTCAAGACAAGGAATACCAACTAAAAGGCACGTGAAGTTGTCCATTCACATGCATTCCAGGTTTCACAAACTATAAAAATCTTAATCATCTTCTAACTAGTCTTTGCCTTATCGTCTATGGGTGTATACAAACAAATTTAATTGAACTCGTCATGCATACAAATTCAGCAAAACCAATATATATTTCCAATAAACAAATCATCATCATTCTCATGATTTGATCTTTATAATACCAACAAAAGAAACAAGTCATTAGTTTGAAGCACACTAAAACTCCTAAATCAACAGAAACAAACACGAGCTAACTTATGCGTTTACCTGTTCACCAGATGCATCATCCTCTTCCACCTTCACTTCACCATCAGCCTCGTTTTCTTCCACATTCTCTTCACCTACCTTATTACCTTCCTCATTCTCTTCATCAGCCTTATCACCAAACAACCTAGATGGCAACAAAGAAGAAACCGCAGCCCGTGTACTAGCTTTCGCTCTCTCAGCTTCTTCAGCTGCTTTAGCCGCAGCCTCGGCCTTTTCTCGCTCAACATCTGCCATCAACTTCACCAACTCCTCCTCCCTCTCTTCTTTCCTCAACTCCTCCCTAACAAACTCTTGCAACTCGTCCGAAAAATCCAACAGTTCCTCCCTCAACATTTTACCGATGATTTCAAGTACCTCATCATGTTTCTTAATATCAAACAAAGCTTTCATTATAAACTTATAACTATCATCATCCATTCTGAGCTTCGGTACCATCATATCAAAAAACGCTTTCGCCTCATCAACCTTCCCAACTTTCACCAACCCGTCCATTAACCGATTATAAACTCCCAGATTCGGCCTCAGTTTAGCTTCAACCATTGTCTTGAAATAACCCGCAGCATCATCAGGACGGTCTTCCTTAAAACAAGTGTCCATCAGCATAACAAACGTAAATTCGTCCGGATTCACACTCTTTTCACTCATACTGTTGTAAACCTCTTCCGCCTTACCCAACAACCCGTTTTCACACAACTGCTCAATCAAATTATTAAACGAAAGCGTATCAGGATAACATCGCTTCTCACCCATACTATTAAAAACCTTAATCGCATCATCAAATCTCTTTTCACCACAATACCCGTCCACAACAACATTATAACTCCCTAAATTAACCATCAACACTTTCGGCGGATCATGTAGTCCAAGCATCTTATCAAACACCTTAAGCCCAACATCAAACTTCCCATTCTTAAACAACGCATCCAAAACCGAATTCCACGCAACCGCACTCATCTTCACCTTACTCCCATCCTCAAAAACCTCCTCAAAACACCTCATCGCCTCGTCCTCCATCTCTCTCAAAAAATACCCTTTGATCAAACTCCCGTAAACAACCCCATCATTAACGACCCCACCCAGCTTCTCCTTCAACTCCTCATACAACCCAAAAACACCCTCCCAATTCCCGTTCTTCGCCTCACCCGACATCAAATAACTATAAACCGTCGCATCCGCCTCCCACCCTTTTCCCAAAATATCCTCCTTAATCTCTAACGCCTTATCCAGCTTCCCATTATCAACCAAACCTTTAACCAAAACCCTATAACTCGTACTATTCGCCTCAAAAGGCGCATTTTCCACTAACTGCTTATAATGCTCTAACGCGGTATCAACTTTCCTACATTCCAAATAAGTACTAATCACCAAATTATATGTCACAATATTCGCGGAAATCGCCGCTTGGGTAATAAACCTATGCAAATTCAAAAGCTCGGCATATTTCGCTTGTCGCAAACACGCGTTCATAACCGCATTAACAGTAAAAATAGTGGGCTTACAGTTGGAGTACACAGAATGACGTGTCAATAAAACAGCTTCAGTTAAGTCATTTTCTCTAATGAGTTTTAAGATTCTGTTATGTAAGGTGAGACGGGTGCCGGTGAGAACTGAGACGTGTTCAGGAGGTTTAGGTATGTTAGGGTTAGGGTTAGGGTTCGGTGATGGTCGGGTGGTTGAACGGAGGGAGTTGAGAGGGGGTTCGATGCGGAGGCGGCGTTTGCGGCGGCGGCGTTCGGCGGCGGCGTCTTCAGGTGTGGCGAAGGAGAGGTGGCGGATGGTGGTGGTTAGTGGTGGGTAACGGTGGTTGAAGGTGGTGGTTTTGATTAGGTGTTTGATGTAAGTTAGTTTTGATAGAGCCATGGGTGGATTAGGGTTCTGGGTTTTAGGATATTTTGGGGAAATGGAGATATGGAAGATGATACTAGTCTTGGGTTCGGGTATGGGCCTCAATATACTGAAATGTGTATCAGCCTAAAATGTTACTACTTTTACTTCTTTTTTTTTTTTTTTTTAAATACACCGTTGGTCCCTAAACTTGTACCAAAACATCATGATGGGACAAAACTCGGTCTTTTCATCGCCACAGGTCCAAAACATGGCCTTTAAATGCCAAATTAGTCCTTTGACAAAGTCAAATTCTAATTTTTGTTTTGTAGTCGAGGGTATTTTAGTTCATACACATTTATACTTTTATAACACATTTATATTTTACCCATTCATCTTTCATCCTCGTCATCATCTCCCCTAATCATTCATCTCCCCAAATCATCATCTCCTCAACAACATCATCCTGGTCATTATCATTATCGTGGTTTTATATTTCTAATTATGAAATGTGTGCTATTGGTTATACTGAAAACTTGTTTTATGAAGATCTGTTAAATATGTTGTTAGATTTAACTGGTGTATATAGAATGTTTATCTTCTATATTGGTGGTTAGTATTGCGGTTAATTTGTTTGTAAATTATCAATGCAGTACTATGCAATCGAGCGGAAAATGTGAGCAACTTTGTTCAAGCCGATTCCACTTTTGGACCGGTATGTGGTGCTTTTTTTTAAATGAATCTTTTTTCTTAAAATGGGTTATAATTCTAGAGTTGATTGAATAAGATCATGGAGCGTGGCTGGTCTCTCTTGAGTTATTAAAGCTCAAGTATCCCATGTAATTAGTGTCTAGTAGTTGACCACTTGGTCAACTGAAAGATATACCTCAATTCATGAACTAATCATGTTGAAGTCATGTCTGAACTTCTTGTCCAATCTCTGCCTGTCTTTAAGGTCAAGTCAACTCAGATGGCTAGCAATTATTTTACGCCTTCTTGTGTACTTATTAGGATTGAAAATCAGGCTGAAAGGTTAGTATATTGTAATGAGTTGATTGCTTTATGATAGACAGAAATTAAAACTCACCCGCATTATGGTAAACTTTAAAGGTCAGAAAAGGGATCGGTTGAGGGAATGGGTCAGAATGGGGTTGGGTGAGAGTGAACACTTCTTATTATGGGTTGAAAGGGGTCGCATTGGGCCGACCCACAAAACATTGTATAACATATTCACATTTTCTTGTCTTGGTTCTGTATGTAAATTAATGTGTTAAACGTGATTACAGAATCTATATTGTTGCAATGTTTACAAAAAATTTGGTCTTCTGCCTGCAGGATACACGACTTGTATACAAGACTTTCGCTACATTGTACTTCATTGTCATATTTGATGAGTCTGAAAATGAGCTTGCCATTCTAGATCTTATGCAAGGTATGTTTAGCACTGTAATTTTGGTTTCCTTTTCAATTTACATGGTAATGCTATGGAGGGGAGCAGGAAGAGACAAATTGGCGACCTCCTACATTGTGCTAAGCCTAATTCACAAATGAGCAATTGTACCTATTTTTAAAGCACATAACCTATAACACACTAGCCTAAATTGTGAGGTAGGAGGTGTATACGCAGTGAAAGACAACGAATTCCACGGTTATACTGGACGAGATATTAAAATATTCAGACAAAGCGTATATGCATTTTATTGCAACTGATGTATATGCAAGAAGCACAAGAACCCGCTTGACCAAAACCGAACCAGTTTAAGTTTACATATAGATCATACATGTTGACCATTTCCAACATCATCTAGTTTTTGAGTTGGCGTCGATTATTTAGTTAATTGTCAAAGTTCAGGTAAGAGAAAGTTATATGTTTTCCAAATAAAAAATACTATATGCTCTTATGTATTTGTGCTGATTATTCAGACTTTATGACTTGTGCATTCTTGTTTGCATGAAATCATACTCTTCTACTCAAGTGAATTGAGTTTTTTTGCAAATTACTTTAGACCCCACAGTTAAATCGATATGGATATATGCAACTCGGTGGTGGGGTGGGTGGGGTTTCCTGGGTGATGCTATATGCAACTCAGTGTCTCATAAATGAGATGCTAGAACACTTCTCTATGTGCTTTTACTTTCATAATATGGATATATCTGGTGGTAATGTTTCTTTAATGTCTTTATTTCAGTATTCGTGGAGACGTTGGACAAGTGTTTTAGTAATGTTTGTGAGCTCGATATTGTGTTCAATTTCAGCAAGGTAATACCATCGTGAGCTTGATAAATTTATTGCCTTTTAGCATTTTGATAATTTTAATATTTTTAGTAAATCTTTTAGCTTACCACATCAAGTATATTACTCTCATATTGCGTACCGGGGAGATGATGATTTGGGGAGATGATGACCAGGATGATGTTGGGGAGATGATGATTTGGGGAGATGATGACGAGGATGAAAGATGAAGGGGTAAAATATAAATGTGTTATAAAAGTATAAATGTGTATGGACTAAAATACCCTCGACTACAAAACAAAAATCGGACTTTGACTTTGTCAAAGGACTAATTTGGCATTTAAAGACCATGTTTTGCACCTGTGGCGATGAAAAGGCCGAGTTTTGTCCCATCGCGATGCGTCTTGCCAAGTTTAGGGACCAACGGTGTATTTTAGTCTACTTTTTTTTAACGAATATAGTACTTACTAGAGTAGTAACTCGACTTTAGAAATAAAAACAAGTATATACAAAATGTGATAACTTGTGCGTTGACGTTAGTTTAACAAACTGAGTAGACTTAACATACTTTTTCTAACAACTTTAGAAGTGACCCAATTAGCCCCATGAGGTGTTTAGACGAACATTAACGCATAAGTTCTATTTTTCCATATAAACCCATTTAGACCCGTTGGGTCTAGAATCTAGATTGCCTGCTCTTTGAGCAAAAACAATTTATAAGCTTTTAACCATTTGTCAAAGATCTTTTAGAGTTTTTTTAACCCATGTGACCCGCTTGTCCATTTTAAGCCCGATTCCTTTTAGCTAGGCCTTTATATTGTACGCTACCTGTTAGAAGTTAAACTTGATGCAAATCAACCGATCTAGTTCAAGTAAATGGATCGGGATTGTTACCTCTAAAATAAAGTAATTTTACCCTTAACCTCATATTATGTTCACCCTTATTGCCTTCAAAGATTGTTTAGTCCTTAACTCTAGTGGTGAGGATTTGTGTAACCGCCAAGCTTATGATAGAATACATGTTATGACTGTGCTTTGAGTGATCACCTCGAAATTGACACTTAGATTAAAAGAGAGAGTATGAGTGTTTGTTCCCATTTCGTGAGGTGTTCGGCTTTGATTTATTTTAGCATAAGAAAATTTTAAACTCATATCTTTCAGGTAATTTGGGGGATATATTTTTAGAAATTATTCTAATAAGGTCTACTTGAGGGCAAGTAAAGTTCAAGTGGGGGATATTTAATAACATCAAATAATCCTAACTTTTAAGTGTCAATTTCCCCTGTTTATGCTCATATTTTATGTCATTTATATGGATGTTACTCTTATTCCTTTATATTTCGTTTTCAGGTAATATATGAGTATTGGAGCTTAGAGACATGGATTTGGAGATTTTCTCAATGATTTTACCTTAGTATGCTATCATTGAAGAAGCTACGGCGTAACTCATATTCTCAATTACGCCGTAGTTGGGATTTCATTACAGAGACCAAGTCTACTGAAGTTACGGCTGTGGAAAACTAGAAGTGGGGGTTGAATAGTTTTACCAATTAAAACTCGTTTTAAACTATTTAGATAGACTTATGTCAATCTATTTGGAAGTGTGTTGGATGTTGATAAACAAGCATATAGAAATATAAGTATGTAATGAAAAGATAAACAGTAAGAAGCACAAAACCACAACGCGAGTATTTATAGTGGTTCGGCTACAATGATACCTTCCTTGCCCTACTCCACTCCCCGAGTCACCTAATCGAGAGTTCGTAATCACTACACAACACCGACTCCTTATGGTGGAGAAACCTTCACAACGTCGCCTACACTTTATCCGGTACAAGGCTAGGTACCGGGTCCTTTTCACCAAGGAGAACCAATCCTATCACAACGTCGCCTACCCTTTATCCGGTACTAGGCTAGATACCGAGTTCCATTACAATGGAGGAACTACTACCCAACACTACACCAATCACCTAACCCTAAAAGAGATCTACTCCTTATAATATCAACAAGGATAACAATATCCTTTGATCCAATACTAATCTATCTTGTACATCGAATCACACCATATCGAATGTACATCTTAGGCACCTTTCACTAATGCCTTTGACTCGATCTTTAAGACACCCTTCACTAATGTCTTGTGTCTTGACTTCTAGGCACCCTTCACTAATGCCTCTAGTCTTGACTTCTAAGCACCCTTCACAAGTGCTTATGATACGGACGATAGACACCCTTCACTAATATCTTCGTCTTGACACTTGAGACACCTTTCACAAATGTCTTTAACACTACACTTCTTAGGAGAAACAAAAGAATCATCAACAAGAGGACTTTAGTGGTCTTGATGATGAGGAAGCATGGCAACTCATGGACTTGAGCTTGCTTGACTTCAAAGGTGGTGATCTCGCCTTTAAGAGGAACTTAGAGGATCACACAAAAACAAAACTACATACATAGATCACTTGGATCTGGGGTTAGAGAGTTTTTAACTCAAAGGGAAAGTATGTGAGAAAGGGGTGAGAAACAATGAAGATATGGCTCACTATTTATAGAGAGAAAATGTCTACTGTTCCACGGATCCCTCCCTTAAGGGATCCGTCTATTGTAAAGCTAGGGATCCGTGGGACGCTCCTCTTTGCCCATGGGTATTTTGGTTATGGGTCATGGGTCATGGGTTATGGGTTGATCCATGGGTCTTTCATTAGATACAATGTATCTAATGAGTGCAATGCACCTAGTCAAATGGGTATGGATAAATACCATGGGTTGTAGTTTTTTACCCATTTATAATACATACTAGTTATGTATATATTTGCCCAATATGTAAACACTAGTTGTTGTACATATGTATTACTAAATCATAAAATCACTTATACTTTTTTTAGTGTTTTATGTGAAAAGGTAAGTGTGTTAGAAAACTATTGGCTCAAACCATTTACGTATTTTATTTGTTTCGTTAAAATGATTTTACGTTTGTTATCGGCAAAACATTAGAAGATCGTAAAATATAAATAAACGTTTTTACGGCTTATTTGTATTAACAATCTCCCCCTTTTTGTTGATGACAAAACATAAAATTATTTTAAGAAAAAGCTAAAATTCGTAAGAGTTTGAATTTGTAGTTTTTACTTTCTTCTCCCCCTTTTTGTCGAAACAAAAAGAGCTTCAAAAATAAACTAACACATTGTTTTAAGAAAAAACATGTGAGAGAAAAAAATATAGAGAGCAAGTAACGGGAAAAGATCTCGTCTTAACTCCCCCTTGACGAGTCCATCCCTATGTGAGGGCGTCAAGAAAGATAATACTAAGCTAGTTCATTTGCAACTAAGGTTGCAAAAGATTTCGTCTATGTGACGAATATGCTCCCCCTTAATGATTGCAACTTTGCAAAGGGACGTCATGAAATGTAATCCTAATATTGCAAATGATTTTGCAATGTATTGTTTTGACACAAAGCTCCCCTAGCTTTATGGTGTCAAAGTCTTCATGTGTAAATTGAATAGCTACAAAACAAAGGTTAGAAAGCAAGTATAATGCATAATTTCCTGCAAATATGATTCAAGTTAGTAGAAAAATAGTTTTCTGTTGCACGGATCCCACGGTTCCCTCCTTGGGGGGATCCGTCTAGGAAAATATCAGGGATCCGTCTGGCTGATGACTAAATTCAGCAATGGTGATATAACAAATAATGTTAACATCAAAGTGAGATATGTATTATACAACATAATCATATACTCAAAAATATAGCAAGTATCATGTAATTTCATTTAATAAAACTAGAGATATGATATACATGACTCTAAAAACTAAGAAAATGAACGATACATGACTTGGAATTACTAGACTTATCTAAGTAACGCTTGATACTAGGACACCACTAAAATCCTCTAGCTCAAGTTTGTTTAGGTTTAATCTCATCGAAACGTTCGAGGAGGTGATAGAACATGAAACGTTGATCTTCCCGTACTTCATAAATCAAACTTTCAACATGTTGACAATGATAACAATCTTTGTCATGGCTAGGTAGTGGTGGTGGAAGAAAAGAAATTTCTTGATGCGAAGGATCAAGTTAAGCGGGTTGAGGAGCCTCAAACGACGGAGGGATTGGTGGAGGCGCATTTGAAGATGGCTCGACCAAGAATGATGGTGGTGGTAGAGAAGTGTCAACTTCCATATGGTCGAGTGGTTGACTTTGATAATTTCTCATAATCCAAATGGGATTATTTGATGGTGACGGCGAAAAGGAAGCCGGAGCTAGTGTTGACTCAACACTTTGATTTTGTACCATTATTCCTCCTAATGAGGATAATGTTCCCGGTGGAGGAGGATGAGATGGCCTAGGAGGCAAATCCTCTAAATTGTAGAGGTGTGATGATGATAGTAGAGTTGTGAATGAAATAGCTCTAGGAACCAATGGTGATGGTTTAGTGGAGATGGGATTGTTTGGCTTAGGAGGTATGGTGGTATTTGGCATAGGTAGTTTTGTGGGTACTATCCTTTTAGGGATTGGTTTGATTGGTGGAGGAGAAATCCTTGCATTTGTGGACTTGACTGGAGATGATTCGGTTGAAGAGATTTTGTTAATACAAATAAGCCGTAAAAACGTTTATTTATATTTTACGATCTTCTAATGTTTTGTCGATAACAAACGTAAAATCATTTTAACGAAACAAATAGAATACGTAAATAAGTTTGAGTTAATAGTTTCCTAACACACTTACGTTTTCACATAAAACACTAAAACAAGTATAAGTGATTTTATGATACATATGTACAACAACTAGTGTTTACATATTGGGTTAGCATATACTTAAACTAAGTATACTAAAATGGGTAAAAACATGTAAATACTAAAATGGGTAAAAACTAGCAAATGGTATTGACCCATAACCCATGGTTTTATATATACCACTTAACCAAGTTCATTGTATCTAGAAAGAAAACCATGGATCAACCCATAACCCATGACCCATAACCAAAAATACCCATGGGCAAAGAGGAGCGTTCCACGGATCCCTGGCTTTGTGCTAGCCGGATCCCTTGTGGTAGGGATCCGGGGAACAGTAGAGAATTTTCTCTATAAATAGAGAGCCATTTCTTCCTTTCTAATCACTACTTTACATACATACTTCCCAAGTATTATAACCCTCTAACCTCAGATCCAAGTGATCTATGTAGTTTGTCTTTTGTTTTTGTGTGATCTTCTAGGTTCCTCTTAAAGGCAAGATCACCACTTCTTGAAGACGAGCAAGCTCAAGTCCATGAGTTGCCATGCTTCGTCATCATCAAGATAACTAAGGTTCTCTTGTTGATAGTTCTTACTTTCTCCATAGATGTTGGGTTGAAGGCATTAGTGAAGAATGCCGAAAGTGTCAAGATGAAAGCATTAGTGAAAGATGCTCATTATCCGTGTCAAAGCATTAGTGAAGAATGCTAAAGGTGTCAAGACGAAGGCATTAGTGAAGGGTGCCAAGCGTTGTGTCTAAGGCATTAGTGAAGGATGCCGAAGAATCAAATCAAGTCGCATTTGGGAAGAATGCCTAGGTCGTATAATCGATGAGGTGCATCGTTATACATATAAGTATTTGTTTATTTCCAAGGATGGTGATATCCTTGATGGTATTGTAACAAGGAGTGGATCTCCTTGATATTAGGTGTTGTGTTGTGAAGGGTAGTAGTTCCTCCATAATAATGGAACTAGGTGCTTAGCCTAGTACCTAATAAAGGGTAGGCGACGTTGTGATAGGATTAGTTCTCCTTGGTGTGAAAGAACTCGGTGGTTAGCCTAGCACCGTATAAAGGGTAGGCGACATTGTGTTAGGTGTGGTTCGCCTTGGTGTGAAGGAACTCGGTATTTAGCTTTGTACCGGAAAAAGGTTAAGCGACGTTGTGAAGGCTTCTCCGCCATAAGGAGTTGGTGTAGTGTTTACGAACTCTCGAGTAGGTGACTCGGGGAGTGGAGTAGGGCAAGGAAGGTGTCCTTGTAGCCGAACCACTATAAATAACTTGTGTCGTGGTGATGTGCTTCTTACTCTTTATCTTTCATTACACGTTTATATATCTATCTATCAACGTCCAACATAAACAAACAAATAGATTCACATAAGTCGATCTAAATATTTAAAAGGAAGTTTTAAATTGGTAAAACTATTCAACCCCCCCTTCTAGTTTTCCACAATTGGCATCAGAGCTTCGTTATCAAGTTTCTTAAAGTATGTTGTACTTTAAAGACTTGATACGATCCGTGTATGTTTGAAAACTACAAAGAAGGATTTTTTTTAAGGGTCATATTTCTTTTAAATCATTTTGTTGGACATTGATAGATCATTCTAACAATTTTTTTTTAAGAAACCTTCATGCTAGAATCTCTCCAAAAATCTTCATCTCTATTCAAAGAATAATGAAGTCAACATTCAAGGAAGGATCTAAAAAGTAATCACAACTTACGTACACCAAGTACAAAGGATTACTTTAAAAGCTCATGAAGTATTTTTGGTATTACGCCAAACCAAGAAGCATAGAGGTATGTTCTAATTTTCATTAGATACGTTACATGAGTTTAATTTATTTAATAGTTTTCTTTGTTTAAAAATTACTAGCATCATAAGAAGTCTCTTTCGTCATTTCTCCGTCTTTTTCATCATCAGGAATGGTATTCCTCTTGATTCGTCTAACTAACGCCGTTATCACATATGAACCCTCGATATGTGATTCATCAAAACCCGTCATCCATAAACAATCCTCATCTAATACTTCCAAACTATTTTTTTAGCTAGTTATGAGCCTACTACAAAAATAATGCCAAACAACCCTTTTTCTGTCCTTAGTAGCCGGATCCCTCTAGTTGTACTAGCCGGATCCCAAATACAAGGGATCCGGGGGAACCGTGGAACAGAACTCAGTTATACGCTTTCAAAAAAAAATCACCACTGATCTTTTTCCCTCTATTCACATAATACAAAAACGACTAAGCTACTGAATTCATCCTCATTGGCTTCCATACTCTCAAGTATTCCTTCCTAGAACACCATTGTAAGTAATTACATTAACTTGTTCTAATCTTCATCATCCTCATCCTAGGGTTTATGGTTTCTTAATTTCTAATCAATTAATTTAATTAGGGCTTTTCAAATTAATCACGAAAAGGGGTTTTTTAACAAAATCACAATGTGTTCACAACATTGTTAATACAAATCAAAACCATAAACCCATCCCAAATAATCTTACCTAATTAAAAATTTTGTGTTTTTAGGACCAACCATGCCTAAAGCCACTCAACAAGATCATCATGATACCGTCCATTACCTAACTCATTATTATCGTAATGAGGAATTCTCAAAAACCGACCGCAAGGTCTTCAAAAAAACTCGAAAAACGACTTATCCATGAAGGTCGTGTAATCAAGGAATGTTTCCTTGAGGATACCGACATTCGTCAAGTCTTCTCGGCAATCAATTTTGATTGTCTTCTTGACATTGATGAACAAATTTGTCCGGTCTTCATCTTTCAGTTTTATAAAAGCATTAGAATCATTCGTATCTCTGATGATAGCATTTCAATCGCGTTCATCATCAATACACGAAAACTCCTTCTGCCTCTCAACACCTTTGCTCAAATTCTTCGCATTCCTTGTGAAGGAAATTGTATGTACTCTCAAGATTGGGCAATCAATACTCAAAACCTTGCACTTGATTCTAAACCAATGTACCATACTCCTCTTGATGAACCTGAAACCATCCGAGACACCATCTTCAAAATAAGAACCGACCAATCCCGTCTCGACCAAAACAAGAAGGTCATTCACCGTAATCCTTTTCAAATGGAACTTTTCGAAATGCATCCCATATTTAAAAATTGGGAAGAAATCCTTAGGGAAAACGTCATAAGCCTAGTTGGAAACAAAGATCATCCAAACGCATGTCTGGTGCAAATGATCTATTGTCTTATCCACCAAAAGCCATTTAATCTCGCCTATTACATGGTAAGGAGAATGGCTGGGGTATTCAAAGCTTCCAACATGGTACTTCCATATGGTATGCTCCTAACACGACTTTGTAAGTATGTTAGTGCATTGCAACCATCCCCTATCAACAATGATCATTTCTTTGTCGATCATGTAATGGTACCTCTTACCAAAATACCCTCTAAACGCTTCAAGGTCAATGGAAAGAAACCTAAAGCCCTCTCGAACTCCTCGGCCGGTGAAGAAGAAGATGAAGATGAGGAAGACGTCGACCCCATAGCCAACATCAAATTAGAACCCTTTGACTACTATGAACAACTTCCAACCATTCCAAACGAGACCGCGGAATTTAAACAATTGAGGGGCATGATTTAAATCCTCGCTTACAACTTCACTAAGCCATCAAAAAGGAAAATAAAGGATTGACGAAAGAGACAATAGGAATATGCTTGTTTTCCTTTATTTTATGTTTGGATGATTACGTTTTAGCACTTTTTGGTTTATGGTAATTTGGATATTGTTACTTTATCATGCTTTTATAAGAGGTGTTCTGTGATGACATGCTTGTTCTTATTGCTTTGTTTATAGATTTATTAGTGTGCAAAATCTGCACATCATTTCTGTGAAGATTCTGATCTGCAAATACCGGATCCCTAGGATTAGCCTAGCCGGATCCCTCCCTTGAGGGAACCGTGGGATCTGTGACATCGAATCAGCAATACTGCATCTCTTGCATCAAGATAACTTTCTAGATAACATCACATTAGCTAAGCATATGATTTTAGAATCCAACTAAAACCACTTCAAGGATGAGAAAGTTTTAGACTCACTAAAGGCTTAAGATCTTAGTCAAAATGCCTCTTGATTTATCAACACATCAAAACTCACCATATTTCCGCGTCAATACTCACAAACTGTTTCTCATCTTTTAAAACACTTAAGTGGACAAATTAAACAATTTTAGGAAATTGTTTCTAATCATTTTTATCTCAAAGTGAGACAAAAATTAGTTTTTTTTATTCTTGTGATTTTTAAGAATTTTTCAAATTTCACCTCAAGCTTAAATCTGATCACTAGGATCATTTATTATGACTTGACACCACCAAAACTCTTAGTGTTATTCTTGGACATCCATTGGTAGTCATCTTGTCCCATCTCCTTTCCATAAGAAGCAATCATTTGCTATAACACTTATTACCTTTGATCATTCAAGTACCCTCACATCTTAAAACACCTAGGAGAACTGAAACACTCAAAATAAGATAGGCTTTAGCTCCTAGAAACCTCATTTCAAACCTGTCATAACTGCTGAGATCCGGATCCCCAGGATTAGCCTAGCCGGATCCCTCCAAGGAGGGAACCGTGGGATCCGGGTGACAGTTTATGTCTAACATTGCTAAAACAATCATCTCAATTCATCTTCCTAACTCAAACACTCCATCTCATCTTAAATGAGTTCCTAGATCAGTGAAACTCTGAACTTCAACCTTGTGCATGTTAATCATCACATTTCCAAGAATCTTAGTGGCTTAAGTCTTAAATGCACTTGCCAAGTTCTTCCTTTTATAAGCCATATTGCTAAGAACACTTTAGTCATCAAACATAAACACAATTATCAGCAATTACAACCATCTCCCTTAGTCATTTTATCATGAGAAAGGCTCCTAGTGCTAACTCATCCACTCAAGAACCACCCAAAAAACTTGCTAAGATCATACACGAAGTTTCCTCAACCGAATCATCTCTGGTTAAGTCCACTAATGCTAGGATTTCCCCTACACCAAGGAAACCAATCAAACTAATCCCCAAGAAGATTGTTCCCACTAGGATTTCACCCTCCACAACTCAACCAACATCATTAGTGCCTAGAGCCACCTCACAATCATCTCCACATTCTCACAATGTAGAAGACTTACCTCCTTGGCCATCTCATCTTCCACCTCTACCAACAAATTCACTTGAAAGGGTGAGCAACAAAATCAAAGTGTTAAATCAACACTTGCTCCAACATCAAACTCTCTCATTCCCCCCAATAGTCCATTTTGGATTATGAGAAGACATCAAAGGCAACCACCTGACCACATGGAAGTTGATGCTTCTTTACCTCCACCCTTAAACATTGTAGAGCCATCACTTAATGAGCCTCCACCAATTCCTCCTTCATCCTCAACCCATTTCACTTGAACTTCCACTTCAAGAAATTCAAAACCACGACAAGGATTGCTATCATTGTAAACATGTTGAAAGGTTGATACATGAACTACGTGAAGAGCAACATTTCATGTTTATCACCTCCTCGAACGTTTCGAAGAGGTCAACAAGCCTAAACTACAATGAGCATGGTAACGCTACACGCGTCGTTCGGGGTCAAAGGAACTTCCTTTTCGTCGAGCAAGTTTTTCAACACCCTAGGCAGTGAACCTAATCGTTGTAGTGTAGTATTAGGGTAAGCCACGGGTATTGATATCGTTCTCTAGGGGAATAGGAATGCTAGTGAGAAGTTACTACGCTAAGGTTAAGGTTGAGGAAGATTATTTTTTATCTTTTTTATGTTTTTTAGGAAATTGAAAGGTACGAATCTCGGGTATTGGATTTAGGGGGGGGGGTTGGTATTTCTACCGATTACTCTACTAATATCTAATTATCTAAACTAAGGTGGTGGTAGTCTATGTCTAATTAATGTGTGCTCGTATGATAGTTTAAAGATGTGTTTACCTAGATGCTACTACTCCCTAGTTATCTCCTATTGATGGTTGAATTGTCACGTCCTTATTCTTAACGCGTTGTGTTTTCTAAGGTCGTAAGGTGTGCATTCCCTAACTCTTTGAAGTCACCTTTAAGTGTAGTAAACAAAATCCACTAAGTCATTCATAAACTAACCTTGAGGTTATCTTTGGGTTTAGTAAACAAAATCCACTAAGTCATTCATAAACTATCAAAGATTTATCAAGTATTAAACACAACGATAGCCTAGTCGCACTCCTAAGCCAATTACAATTAAGATAAGAGACAACCTAACAATAATTAACAACTAGGTTTCATACATCTAAGCAAACACACAAGTAATTTAGCCGGACATGGTAAACATGCAAGCATACACATAATCAATCAAAGACATAATTGAATTGATGAAGTAAATACTTATCTTGATGTAAGATAGGGTTTGAAACCTTAAAATACTGTACAAGACACCCTTGGTTCGATTTTAGGTTTTTACTCCACAAAAAAGACTCTCTAAAAACTGAAAAATCCGGATTCTATATATAATATTACATATGCGACGGCGTCACCTTATGTTTTGTGACGCCGTCGTGTCGCCGTCATTAGGGTTTCGTCTTGGCCACGTTAATCTTGCGACGGCGTCACCTTATGTCTGTGACGCCGTCCTCTTTAGCTTCTGACGTTGTCTGGATTGAATCTAGGCCGTCTGAGTAGCAACGACCTACTCTTTTAAAGCCCGACGTCGTCACTTGAAAATAGGGTATTTGGCTACTGTATCGTCACAAAAATCCTCCGACGGCGTCGCAATTAACACCTGACGCCGTCGCCTTCTTTTTTCAGCAGGTTTGAGTGTCTCGATTTTGACTTTGGTCATTTTCTTCGTATATTCGCGCCTTTTCGTCCAAATATGTGCCATTCCAGCATTTTGCCTTCAAGAGACCTAAAAAGTGAAAAGGAACGATATTAAGCAATAACGGATACAAAAGTGATCAAATAAGGACTTAAACGACCCCTCAAAATGGTACCTTTTAAAACCTTATCAGAGCATCATAAGTCACAAGATCAAACTTAGAATGTTTAGGAAACCTATCTCATTCTTGATCATCATTAAGCTTTTAGTTGAATCTAGAGTTTGGGTAACTCATTAGCATTAGTAGCACTTGTATGGCTAGTTCATTCTCTTAGTTTTAGAGATTTGGTTGATCATCTCTTGTTTTTATTGAATGAATATCTATATGCCATAATTGTTATGTGCTTTGTGTTTTGTGCTTGCTATATCATATACTACTTCACATCTTCATTAGCTCTCATTGCTGAAGAAACTGTCAACAGACAGCCGGATCCCTCCAAAATGCCTAGACGGATCCCTACAAGAAGGGAACCGTGGGATCCGTGGTACATAAGCACAAATTTCTACTAACTTGAGTTTTATTTGCCGGAAATTATGCACTATACTCTTGTTTTCTAACCTTTACTTTGTAGATTTTCAAAATACACATGAAGATTTTGACACCATAAAGCTAGGGGGAGCTTTGTGTCAAACGATATTGCAAAAACATTTGCATCTTAATCCGATTTTGGACTATAGTTCATGACACCCCATTGCAGCTTTGCAATCTTCAAGGGGGAGCACGTTCTCGTCACTTAGACGAACCATTTGCAAACATAATTGCAAACACAATAAGTTTATTTTACGTCATGTCCTTGACGCCCTTTCAAAGGGATGGACTCGTCAAATGAGAGTTAAGACGAGTACCATTCCCGTCACTTGCTCTCTTTACATTTTTACATATTTTTTTAAAAATTGTGTTAGTTTCTTTTAACACTTTTTGTTTCGACAAAAAGGGGGAGAAGAAAGTAAAAACTACAAATTCAAACTTTTACGAATTTTAGCTTTTCCTTAAAATAATTTTATGTTTTGTCATCAACAAAAAGGGGGAGATTGTTAATACAAATAAGCCGTCAAACGTTTATTTATATTTTACGATCTTCTAATGTTTTGTCGATAACAATCGTAAAATCATTTTAACGAAACAAATAGAATACGTAAATAAGTTTGAGTTAATAGTTTCCTAACACACTTACATTTTCACATAAAACACTAAAACAAGTATAAGTAATTTTATGACACATATGTACAACAACTAGTGTTTACATATTGGGTTAGCATATACTTAAACTAAGTATACTAAAATGGGTAAAAACATGTAAATACTAAAATGGGTAAAAACTAGCAAATGGTATTGACCCATAACCCATGGTTTTATATATACCACTTAACCAAGTTCATTGTATCTAGAAAGAAAACCATGGATCAACCCATAACCCATGACCCATAACCAAAAATATCCATGGGCAAAGAGGAGCGTTCCACGGATCCCTGGCTTTGTGCTAGCCGGATCCCTTGTGGTAGGGATCCGTGGGATCCGGGGAACAGTAAAGAATTTTCTCTATAAATAGAGAGCCATTTCTTCCTTTCTACTTACTACTTTACATACATACTTCCCAAGTATTATAACCCTCTAACCTCAGATCCAAGTGATCTTTGTAGTTTGTCTTTTGTTTTTGTGTGATCTTCTAGGTTCCTCTTAAAAGCAAGATCACCACTTCTTGAAGACGAGCAAGCTCAAGTCCATGAGTTGCCATGCTTCGTCATCATCAAGATAACTAAGGTTCTCTTGTTGATAGTTCTTACTTTCTCCATAGATGTTGGGTTGAAGGCATTAGTGAAGAATGCCGAAAGTGTCAAGATGAAAGCATTAGTGAAAGATGCTCATCATCCGTGTCAAAGCATTAGTGAAGAATGCTAAAGGTGTCAAGACGAAGGCATTAGTGAAGGGTGCCAAGCGTTGTGTCTAAGGCATTAGTGAAGGATGCCGAAGAATCAAATCAAATCGCATTTGGGAAGAATGCCTAGGTCGTATAATCGATGAGGTGCATCGTTATACATATAAGTATTTGTTTATTTCCAAGGATGGTGATATCCTAGATGGTATTGTAACAAGGAGTGGATCTCCTTGATATTAGGTGTTGTGTTGTGAAGGGTAGTAGTTCCTCCATAGTAATGGAACTAGGTGCTTAGCCTAGTACCTAATAAAGGGTAGGCGACGTTGTGATAGGATTAGTTCTCCTTGGTGTGAAAGAACTCGGTGGTTAGCCTAGCACCGTATAAAGGGTAGGCGACGTTGTGTTAGGTGTGGTTCGTCTTGGTGTGAAGGAACTCGGTATTTAGCTTTGTACCGGAAAAAGGTTAAGCGACGTTGTGAAGGCTTCTCCGCCATAAGGAGTTGGTGTAGTGTTTACGAACTCTCGAGTAGGTGACTCGGGGAGTGGAGTAGGGCAAGGAAGGTGTCCTTGTAGCCGAACCACTATAAATAACTTGTGTCGTGGTGATGTGCTTCTTACTCTTTATCTTTCATTACACGTTTATATATCTATCTATCAACGTCCAACATAAACAACCAAATAGATTGACATAAGTCGATCTAAATATTTAAAAGGAAGTTTCCAATGAGGGATCCGCCTAGGCTAATCCTAGGGATCCGTCTCTCAGTAGCTAAGAAAAGATAGCAATGATGTTTGTAAGGTTTAATGCCTATTTATTCTTGAGAGTTTCAGTTCATCTAAGTGTCTTAAATGAAGAGGTGCTTAAATACTTAAGGGTAATGAGTGATGTAGCTAATGATTGCCTTTTATGGAAGAAATTGAAACTTTCATGAGTACCAATGAATGAACAAAGATGACACTAAAGATTATGAGAGTGTCAAATGGAGCTAAATGATCCTAAAGATCAGATAGTGACTTAGGATAATATTTTGGAGAATATCCTAAAGGCTTTAAGATGGAAAAACTAGAATTTGATTAATTTTGACCAATTTTGAGGTAAGAGTGATTATAACCAATTACGAAAGATTTCCAAAGCTAGATGTTATAACAAGTGAGAAATCATGTATGATTATAAGAGCGGAAGAGTAATGAGTTTTTGGTGAGATGATAGATCTACGGGTGTTTCTAGTGTGATCTAAATGCGTTATGTGTGAGTACGGAAAATCTACTCAACTTTGATAAGGACTTATTTTGCCTTAAGGCACTATGTCTAGCTTAGTGTGAAGTGTTCTAAAGACATGTTTGAAATACAATGATTGCAATTGCATTTGCTATTTGTCGGATCCCACAGTTCCCTAAGAGTAGGGATCCGTCAAGCACAAACTTTGGGATCGGTCTATCTGCTAAGCAGAACCTTTACAAAAGGTATGCAATGATTTTGACAATGCATCATATTTCAAGGTTAGTTTAAGAGGTTCTAACACTAAGATATCAAATGTAAGATGTTTTATTTCATGAAAGGAATTGAATTACATTGATAAAGCATGGATACTAAGGATTGATCCTATTTAGAAAGAAGGCTAAGTTCCTTGAGCGTTTTTGCTAAATGGATCATCAAATGGTTGATGAGTGTTTGCCGATTCAGGAATCAAGATAGTCTTCATGAGAGATGCGTTTAGAGGTTCCATCATCTTGTTCACAAGTACGTACAACGGACTTTGAAATTGAGGATGGAAGTGCATGATGTTATGATAAAGGCGCGTCAAGAACATTCCATAAGGGATGAGTTTATTCTTGGAGCCTTAAAGATTTATAATTCGCCTTGCGAAGAAGTAGGCGAGATTGTATGGTTGCTGTGTTAGCAAAAAATACATTATGTGAGCACAACAAGTGAGAAGGATTTCTCGATTTCCCCTAAGACTCCAAACATTTTCACGTAGAATGAGTGTAAGAGGCTTGTACTTTTCTCGGATGTCCCGTGTAAAGATAATGTTTGGATCGGAGTAATATGGTCGAGGTTTGCATATTATGCGAGTCAAATCTTCCGGGGAGGGTATGTGTGAACAATATGGACTATTTTCTTCACGAAAGTTGAAAAGAGAATCAAGAGACCAATCTTCAGTGAAGGCACATTGTCCATGATTTGGAATTCGGAAGATGTGAGCAAATTGCCCGAGAGTTAAAACAAACTTTTGGTTTTTGATCCAAAATCAAAGAGATAGAGAGCATCCTCGTTACGAACGAGTTCAACTTGACGAAAGAATTCCAATATAAACCTCGGACATATTTTCTCGTTAATTTCGAGAAGACATTTTAGTCCTATGGCTCGGAAGGAAGTATTGATACCTTCTTCGAATTGTAGAGAGGTGTCAACAATACGTCCTTCGTGGAAGTGACGGGTTTCGAGATTATTGAACCCACGGACATGATTGCCAGGTGTGTTGGGCTCAAGGGAGATGTTAGGAGTGTAGACGCTAGTGAGTGAAAAATCAAACTCATATTCATGCGACATAGCGAAACCTATAGGAAAGAGGAGTTAATAGGATGTGACGTGTTACGGGTAAACAATGATTCCCTAACGTTTTTACAAGATGTTTATTAACAATGATATTTAACTCACTTAATGTTTGACATTCTAGTACAACATTTCTTTTAGGAAGATAGCGGTTTTTATTTTGCATGAAAAAAACTGTTATCCAGGAGGACGGTTCCCTTTTATAAGGGATCCGACTAGTATACCTACCGGGATCCGTGGATCTGTAGTAACAGAAACAGATTTTTGATAAAAACATAATTTTTATGGTTTTATACCAAGATATGTGTATTAGCCTACATTTTCTTTTAGCATGCATTAATGATTTCTAATGTATTACGAGAAAGATACGAAAGATATAAATCAAAGAAAAATGACAAACACATTAAGATAATAAACTAGGTAAACTAGAATATTAGTAATATTTCATTTCAATGCTAAGAATGATACAAAGGATTGGGTATATAACCCAAATGTAGATTAACAACACAAAGTATATGTCTCCGTATGAGAACTTCATCATAAGGGAACACAAGAGCGATGAGCGTTAAGGCGATGAGCACGAGAGCGATGTAAACCATGTTGATGACGAAACTTCTTGGTTTTGGTTTGAGATGAGATGAGATGAAGAGGAAGATGAAGTTTTGAATGGGAGGTAATTTTTGAAAGTGGAAGATTTGAAAAAGTGGGGATTTGATAGAGTGGACGACGGAGGGTTTATTTATGGGGAAGGAGGAATTTTTGAGATTTGTGTTTTGTTTTATTATTAGAAAGATATGATTTTTGGATTAAGTGAAATACAACACAAGTTTTATATACCACGACTTTAGACGAAAAAGTAACACGTATCTGTGAAAAGGCTTCCTAATGAAGCTACATGTAATACATGTATATGCACAAAAGATAATCATATAAATACCTATGTAAGCATACTTATTTATCAAGCTAATGTCATTTAGAGATAAGTAAAAAGTCATACCTCTAATGCACTTAGGAATGTCTTTACAAATGACACAACAAATGTCAGAAGATAATTCTGGCTCCTTTGTGCTTAAGATACCTTCTTAGGGAAGGTATTCTTGTTACCAAGTGATTCCTATGACTTGGTAGGTATGAGCTTTAACTAAGCAACATGACAAAGAGGAATAGTGCAATTAAATGAAGAATAAATAATAAGAAAAATGTTGTCATCTAATCAACATCCAAACAAAGAGTTTAAAAAGACATGGTGTTTGTTTTTATGAAAAACCTTCTTTGTAGTTTTTAATTAACCATGGATCGTATCAAGTTTTTAAAGTACAATATACTTTAAGAAACTTGGTAACGAAGCTCTAATGCCAATTGTGGAAAACTAGAAGGGGGGTTGAATAGTTTTACCAATTAAAACTCGTTTTAAACTATTTAGATAGACTTATGTCAATCTATTTGGAAGTGTGTTGGATGTTGATAAACAAGCATATAGAAATATAAGTATGTAATGAAAAGATAAAGAGTAAGAAGCACAAAACCCCAACGCGAGTATTTATAGTGGTTCGGCTACAAGGACACCTTCCTTGCCCTACTCCACTCCCCGAGTCACCTACTCGAGAGTTCGTAATCACTACACAACACCGACTCCTTATGGTGGAGAAACCTTCACAACGTCGCCTACACTTTATTCGGTACAAGGCTACGTACTGGGTCCTTTTCACCAAGGAGAACTAATCCTATCACAACGTCGCCTACCATTTATCCGGTACTAGGCTAGATACCGAGTTCCATTACAATGGAGGAACTACTACCCAACACTACACCAATCACCTAACCCCAAAGGAGATCTACTCCTTATAATATCAACAAGGATAACAATATCCTTTGACCCAATACTAATCTATCTTGTACATCGAATCACACCATATCGAATGTACATCTTAAGCACCTTTCACTAATGCCTTTGACTCGATCTTTAAGACACCCTTCACTAATGTCTTGTGTCTTGACTTCTAGGCACCCTTCACTAATGCCTCTAGTCTTGACTTCTAAGCACCCTTCACAAGTGCTTATGATACGGACGATAGACACCCTTCACTAATATCTTCGTCTTGACACTTGAGACACCTTTCACAAATGTCTTTAACACTACACTTATTAGGAGAAACAAAAGAATCATCAACAAGAGGACTTTAGTGGTCTTGATGATGAGGAAGCATGGCAACTCATGGACTTGAGCTTGCTTGACTTCAAAGGTGGTGATCTCGCCTTTAAGAGGAACCTAGAGGATCACACAAAAACAAAACTACATACATAGATCACTTGGATCTGGGGTTAGAGAGTTTTTAACTCAAAGAGAAAGTATGTGAGAAAGGGGTGAGAAACAATGAAGAAGTGGCTCACTATTTATAGAGAGAAAATGTCTACTGTTCCACGGATCCCTCCCTTAAGGGATCCGTCTAGTGTAAAGCTAGGGATCCGTGGGACGCTCCTCTTTGCCCATGGGTATTTTGGTTATGGGTCATGGGTCATGGGTTATGGGTTGATCCATGGGTCTTTCATTAGATACAATGTATCTAATGAGTGCAATGCACCTAGTCAAATGGGTATGGATAAATACCATGGGTTGTAGTTTTTTACCCATTTATAATACATACTAGTTATGTATATATTTGCCCAATATGTAAACACTAGTTGTTGTACATATGTATTACTAAATCATAAAATCACTTATACTTGTTTTAGTGTTTTATGTGAAAACGTAGGTGTGTTAGAAAACTATTGGCTCAAACCATTTACGTATTTTATTTGTTTCGTTAAAATGATTTTACGTTTGTTATCGACAAAACATTAGAAGATCGTAAAATATAAATAAACGTTTTTACGGCTTATTTGTATTAACAACGGCATAACTCTTAACTTAAGTTACGCCGTAACCATCTAGGTAGAGAGGCTTGGTAAGAATTGACCAAAAGATTATCAAATCTCTCTTATGCGAATTGACCAAAGGATCATTGTTCGGAAGGATGAATTTAAGAAGTTAGGGATGTGTGTCTAAGATGCTAGCGCCGGGACACACATTGTTGTGAATCTTGCATGTAGGGCACTTAATGACTTGGCTTAGGTTACTTGAGACCCTCAACTCCCCAAAGGGTATGCCTTTGACGTCGGGTGGGAACCTTTGTTGATAGGTTATGACGAATTGACCAAATGTTGTCATAGCGACTTGAACCCCCACTTGAATCAATAGGAAGTAATTAGAAAACATAGACATTATATTATAGAAAGAATAATTAGGTTAGCACACTTTCTCTCTATTTTTTACAACCTCAATTTAATTTCTGCAATTTATTTCTAGTTTTTAGTTTAATTAACCATTTCAATCTTAAAACCTTTTTAAACCGTGACACTTAAACTTAATAGGATCTTACTACATAGCTCTTGGGAACCACCTCGGCTTTATCACTTTCTATCCTAAGCAACGATCGGGTTCACTGCTCGTTAGTGCAATAGGTAGACCTTAGGTAGACGAAAGTTAGAAATATTAAATCCCGGTCGAAAAACCTGCATCACTGCACATAATTGATTCATTAATATTATTGAGGTCTTCCCCAATTAAGGAATTATCAAAACAATACATGTGATAAAACTTAACAATTAATCATACAAGCAACAATCCATGAAAAATATGCATGTTTCATCATGGATTCAACATAACAACTATTCAATTAGTCACAAGATCGCATACAATTCCATGTCAAATAACAATTATTCATGAATTAATCACGTAAACATATATATAATTCTAGGTTTAATTATCTAATAACAAAAAAAAACTACAAACCCTAAAAGGATTTTTTTTCAATTCGACAACCATAAAAAATTTAGGGTTCATTTTTTTTTAATTAAAGGCAATCGGCCCTAACCCTAAAATTAGGGTTTCGAAAAATAACCAAACCATAGAATCAATAATATCTCAAACACAATACAATTATCCGTTTTTACGTGTTTAGTAATTAATTACACATTAGCCAAGGCTCGTGATGCCACTGTTGGAATTTTAGTAGCATGACAATCATAAGTAAACACAATAAACATCAAGTACACATGCAGAAGCGTATAGGAACATATAATGTATAATTAATTAAGTGCCTTTGATTCTAGCTAAACAAGAATCAATTCCAAGCTAGCAATTGAGATGAAGCCTAATTAGAGTTTATAAAGATTATAGGAATTGCCCCTTACCGTTTTTGCAATTCAATCAAAGATACTAACAATAGTGTGTCAGTACCACGTTCTTGTACACACGTACTATAACGAATTAAAGTAAATACTAGTTTAGGAACACAAGACGATTTGTTTATGAAAAACAAAGTAATCGACCAAAAATTTATTTTTGGTCGATCGTTTATGGTTAAAAGAACAAAGAAACAAGTTTAGGTTTAGGTTATGTGTACAAGAGATAATAAACAATAACCCCTAGCCTTGTATTTATACTTGTAGAAACTTAGAGTCCAAGTTTGATAAGGATTAGTGTTGGTCCAAATAATTGAGTAAATCTTGATAAAAATAAAGAACAACTTCATTAATAAAGATGAACAATAGTTACAAGATTTCTCAATACCAACTATGACTACATGATAACATCCTCAACTTTTTACGGGGATAATCTCGGTATATTATCCCCATTGAATGACAAATAAACTCTTATTGATCCAAGCTATACTGTTGGGTCCAATAAATTGACCCAATCACCCTGAACAAGATTTGAAAATAAAATAGCCTAACTCACTATATAAATAGTGAGTGACTCACTGATAAAGAAATTAGTGAGTGTTGTTCAGTACTCTTTACTTACTGATACGGTGTCAGTAAGTAAAATATATGAGCTACAAACAACACCAGTGACACTGAGATTTTGACAAATGTCTCAGTGATCCTGAAGATGCTATCTCTACAAACATACTGAAAAATATGGGTGGGAACTTCCAAGAAAAGAAGTCAAACAAGTACAAGACTTTACCATAAGAGTGGGAATATTGTGATGCCACATCAAAAGGATGGTTGGTGCTTTTTCAAAAGAGGAAGATGAAGATGGACCACATGGGGGACCACATGTCACCATCATCACATGTCTTGTATTATTAGTTGCTATATATATGTTTGTATTGTAATAGAGATAGGTATGAATTCTAAACACACATAATACATAATATTAGTTGTTAGGATCATCCTCTCATTGAAACACAAGCATAACTTGGATCAATGAGAGTTTATTTGTCATTCAACTTGTTGTTCCCCGTTCACTATCGTTTAAAACAGTTTAGAAATATAAAACAAGTTAATAGTGAACAATGACTGAAATTAACGTAAGTAAAACACACTAGATAATTTTCAACATCATATTCTTATTAGAAATGAATCGTAAAGAATACGTTACCCAAGTACTTGCGGAATAGCACTTGGGATTGAAATGACAAAGGTTGGTGACTCCTCTCTAAGCTCAGGCTAAGTCTGAGCACAACTCTTAGAACCCACTGAGCTATCTCAGGGATAAAGTTGTATTTGGAGGAGTGAAAAGAAGGCTTGCGTGTGTGTATGTTTTTACAATTCACAAGCTTAATCTTTTCACTCCATCTCTTATGCTATTTATACATGTATGATATTTGACTCTTTCCTAAGTGACAAACTGACATCATACAGAAGACAAAATACTGATGTATTTTGTCTCTGTTTACAAAGACTATTCTAGGTAAGAGACAAGACTACTTTCCTAAGTTCAGTGATGACACTGAGCCTGATCTTTTGCTATTCAGGGAAAGTTGACTTTGGTTGATAAGTACTTCGTCTTATCTGATTCAAACTTATCCCTCCATGTCCCGCTCTTTCTTCAGTCTTTACATCCTTCAGTCTTCTACTTCAGTTTGTCTTCAGTGTAAGTAGTTGGAGAGGAGTCTTAGGGATTCAGTGAGTTATTGTCATTGCTCACTGAATCCATCATCTTCTTTTTGACTCAGTCTTCACCCTTTAAGTTCCGCCTTACTGAGTGGAGAGACTTCTTCTTTGCCTCATACTGAGTATCCTGAAGATGACTCACTGAGAGACTATGCACTCAGTGACCTGTTAGTATTTAACGGAGTAAACACTTGGGCTATTTTCTATTCAAATCCTAGATTAAGGGGTTTGGGTATTTACTGAACCCAACAGTCTCCCCCTATTTGGATATACAAATAGCCTAAGTGATTGATCAGTGTAAGTGAGCAAATGGCTTCTTCTTACACTGAATATACTAATGAATACAATAAGGAACACTGAGTATTTTAACAAAACATACATCGTTTATTGATCAAATTACAAGGTTCCTATCACTAGTACAAAAGATAAATCAAAATGATGTCAGTCAAGATGGATTCCCAATGCTTCAAGCTTGACTTTCTTGGTGATGAGTGTTTCCCTGTCAGGATGGTCTCTTATCTTGGCATTCAGGTCTTGACAGAACCTGATGTTTGCTGGGGTTTGGATCTGAGAGGCCACTGGTATGTAGCTCAGCATTGCAGCTACACCAGCCTGATCAATATCACTCCATCTTTGAAATGCTGGGTTTCCATAGACATCAATGTGGAATAGCCCTCTTTCAGGCTTTTCAATCACTAAACAGTTCACGAACTTAACACCTTCTGGCAGTTCCCTGTTGCATTCGAATCCAGGCACTTTTATCTCAGGCTGGAACTCAACCCTTTTCCTTTTGCCAGTGGATGATTGTGGTTGAGATCCTTGAGGTGCAGTTAAGGCAGGCTGAATTCCCAGTTGTGCTGGTGCATCCCTCAGTCTTTCATATCTTTTACTGAGCATCTTCATCAGCTCCTTAACCACCGCATTTTGCTTCTTTTCAATTATTGGACCGAGTTCATCGAGTTCAGTGATCCCAAAGTCAGTGAATTTTAGGGGATCATGAACTTCAAAATGTCTCTTATCAACCCCCCTGTAGACGTTCATTGCCAGTGGTTTGGATCTGGGGATGATTTTGACATCTGTGATCTTTTCAGGCAGCCTTCGGCTTGTCATCGTCCAGTTGTAGTGCTCAATTCTGCTTAGCCTGAGGGCTTCAGCTTTCTTCTTCTTTTCTTCCAACTGTTTTTTCATTTCAGCCATTTTTGCTGCCTGAGCATCCTTGAACCTTTGTCCTGCCTGACCCTTTTCGAGCTTCTTTGGATCAATTCCCACATTCTCAGCTTCTTCGGCAATCACTTTAACCAGTGCTTCCTTACTCTTCTTATCATCCTCAGCTTGTTTCAATCTCCTTTCTTCTTTAGCAAGATATTTGGTTAGCTGTTGAGGTGTGAGAAGGTATTCAGTGTCACCGATTTTGTAGGGAATCTTCTCAGGCTCAGTAATTGTCATTTTGCCTTTTCCTTTGTCATGGCCTGAGGAAGATGATGCAACCAAGGGTGGTGTTGTTGTCATGATAGGTGTTGTGACTGTCAGTGTTGTTGTTGTTGTTGATGTTTGTGGTGGAAGTGATGAGATGGGTATTGCTGAGACTGGTGGTGTTGGCTCCCCCTCAGTGTGAAGAGGAGTTTCTTCAGCAATATTCTCCCCCTCAACTGTTGCCGGAGCGTCAGTGAGGGCAAGAGTTGGTGTTGGTGCTGAGGGGGACTGAGCAGCTTGACCCTTGAAGGCCTGATAAATTTCAGTGAGCATGGCCTTTATATCTGAAGTATCTTTTTGAATGCCAGTGACCTTAGCTTCCAAATTAGCCTGAGACACTTCCAAAGCAGTCATGCGTGGCCCAAGATTCAAGGCCAAGGAAGTAGATGCCTGAGCCAACGTAGCCATTTGAGTGTTCACAGAGCTCAATGTAGTTTGAAGGGACTGGACTGAAGAATGAAGACCCTGAGCATTTGATGATTTGAGCATTTCGATCAGTTCAGTGAGGCTGGAGGATTGTTTCAAGTATGCCTCTGTAGCCTCCAGCAATTTAGAGTTGAGTGTTGAGTCGTCTTTGACAGATTCCCGGATTTCATCTACCTTTGTGCCTACACCCTGAAGGTGTCTGAGGAATTTAGCCACATTTTCATCCAGTCTGTGAATGTTGTCATACATCAAATCCCTGTGCTCATGAACGTTTTCATCAAAGGCTTGGACCTCAGCCTTCAGATCAACATAACTTGCACCAGCTTCAGTATGTTGTTCCCACAATGTTTCAGTGACCCCAGAGTATAATTTCCTTGAAGCTTTGGTGGTCCACTGAACGAGCTGCCTTTCAGTAAGTGGGAGAACATTATCAAATCTTGCAAATTCATCAGTGGAGGAAGAGGAGTCATCATTTTCAGGCTGGAATGGTGATTCAGTTTGCTCCTTTGAACCAGGCTGAGGCTCTTGTTCAGATTGAACCTCAACGTCCACTTCTTCCCCAGCTGATAGAATTTCATCATCAGTATCAGCAAGCTCATCTTCAGAGAACAGTATTCTAGTAACATCAGCAACGGTTAACAGGGGGTTGGTGATGGGTTCCATATCAGCGGGTGGTATTAATCCCTCTGAGTCTTTGTCCCCCTTTGACCCCTAAGACACTGGTAGGAGTTTCCCAGTGCCTTCTCTGGAGGCAGGATTGGTTTTGGGTTCTATATCGGCGGGTTGTTTCTTTCCCTCCGAGTCTTTGTCCCCCTTAGATCCCTGAGACACTGATGGGTATTTTCCAGTGCCTTTAGTAGAGTCAGTGACAGTGATATCCCTATCAGCGGGTTGTATGGTTACCTCTGAGTCTTTGGGATCGATCAGTGTTCCCTCAGACAAAGGCTTGGATTTGCTAATGTCATCACTGGGCGTAGTGGAAGGCGCTCCCCTACCAGCGGGTTGTATGTTTCCCTCTGGATCTTAGGGAGTAGTGGTTGTGACCAAGGGCACTGACTGTGATGTATCAGTGTCCTTCGTTGTCACGGGGGTGGATGATGCCTGGTCACCAATGCGTGCCTGTTCAGTCTGGGGCTTTTTGTGCCTCTTAGGCTGTGTTCCAGAAGCCTCAGGGCCCTAAGACTTGGGTTTAGTCTTAGTCCCAGTCTGAGACTTCCCCCTTCTCTTTTTAGGATCAGAGTTTGGAGACACTGATCCACTCTGATTGTTTACAGCAATCATATGGGCCGTCAATTCAATATCAGGGACTTGGGATGGGTCTTTTTGAAAGTTTGATTTACTCAGGATGCCAGGTAAAGCACAAAATTTTCCATCCTAAGGTAATTGCAACCCAGTAACACTTGCAAAGCACAAGAGACAAATCTAGGATATGAGATATATTTAGCCCTAGATTTGCTCTGTAGCTTAGTTACGAGATCACTGTAAATGATCTCCCCAATGTCGACATTTACCCCATTCATCAAACAGTAAGCCATCATCAACTAAATAGAATTAACTTGTTCAATTGACGAGTGGTTCCCGCCGAGGACCTTAATCACAAAAGTGAATAAGATCCTCCAAGCCACGGGGAATGAATTTTTGTCCAAAAAGTTTGGCTCTAAAGCAATTCGTTTTAACCCATCCTTCACTGTTATGGGTTCAGGATGGGCGACATAAACACCTTTATTATAGTCTAACCCTGAAGAGGTGGATTTTGATTTTGATGAGCTAGATGAGGCTGACTTAGTTTCCTTGATTGAATCAGGGGCTTTTTCGATGGAATCCATCTTTTCTGTCAGCTTCCCCACAAGCTCAGTAAGTTGCTGAATTTGGTCAGCTTCAGTTGGGACAGAGGATGTTGAAGTCTCAGTAGGAGTAGACTCTTGTTGGATTTGTTTTGTTTGTCTTTGCAGGATGGTTCTACAAAGTCCAGACCTTTCTTTTGGTGAGTGAGGATTAAATTTTAGAGGAGTAAGCTCAGAGCTTGGATCAGCACCCTGAAGAGGTTTCAGGGGTGGAAGCGGTGTTTGAGATTTTGCTTTAGACTCAGAGATGTGTTCAGTACCACTGGGCACATCCGGGAGTCCTAGCATGCTCTTAAGAGCTTGGCTCTCAGGCTCAAGAATCCTTCCAGAATCGAAATTTGGAAGCTTACTCTCAGGATTAACCCGTTCAATCCAATCACTGGAATTTGGAGTTGTCAGCATATTGGTAATCATACCACCAGACACAAATGGTTTTGAACTTTGGTCTTTGTTGCGAGAGTCAGGGAGATGATCTTCACCTATTACTCTCTTTTTGCTACTGGAGGCACCCACAACATCAAAGACCCTGGGATTCTTAGCAGTCCAACTATCAAGAATATCTTGTACCTTTTTAAGTTCATCTTGAAGAGCCTGATTTCTCTCAACTAGTCCAGTGTTTTGAATTTGCAAAGTGACAGCCTCAAGCTTGGCTTGTTTTAAAATAAGCAGTTCATCTCTACACTTGTTTAATTCAAAACTTAGCTTGTTGTATTTTGAAAAAAGATTTAATCTTTGCTCTTCTACGAACTTAAGGTCAACATTAAGATAATTCATATAAGACTGCCAATCAGAGTCATCATCCATAGAAAGTAAGATGTTTACCTTCTTCATTGTGATGTTGACCCATTCCCCGTTTCTGGCATGATTCTTCCCAACAGCTAGCTTGTCCTCTTCTGAGAGGGCAATCAGTGCACTGACATGCACCATCTCATCATCAGATGATACTGGCTCTTCATCCTAGTCGAAGGTTTCAGCAACGAGGCCTTTGTTTTTACCCTGCACAGATTTAACACTGGTTGTTTATGAGGGATTGGCCTCAAGCAATGCAAGCTTAGCTTTTGCTTTCTTATACTTGGTTTCATAATCAACAGCTTTGTTTTGATCATATTTGTTTTGATCAGATTTGTTTTGAAAATTTTGATGAGACTGAAAGATTTTTGGTTGAAATTTGCTAAAGCCTGAAGACTGGTTTGACCCTGATGGTTTGTAAGAGGGTTCAGAAATTGTTTTTGGAAAGCAGTCTTTTGCAAAATGACCCTTTTTGTGACACTTAAAACATTCGGTGTCTTCATTAGCTTTAGCGTTTGAAAAACTTTTGTTTCTTCGAATAAACCTTTTAGAGTTAGCGAGGAGTGCTCTTTCCTGAAACTCAATATTTAAATCGTTCAGGTACTCCTCGCTTGTCCTCTCATCAGCCTCATCATCTGAGTTTTCCTGAAAATCTTGAATCACATTGTTAGAATAGAAAGCAGTTGACACAGGATTGGAAATGGTTGTCAGGGATTTCTTGACTTCCTGAGATTTTTTCAAGTCAGGGTATCGTCTGTTGATGAGGTTTTCCTCATAGACAAATTTCCCATAAATTTCAGGAAGCTCAAGATTCTGAATGTGGTTAGCATTCCTTAGTCCCTGAGAGAAATTCAGCCATTTCTCAGGGAGACTGTTTACAAAACCAACATTGATTTCATGTTTGGACAATTTTACACCATCATTTAACAAAGTTTTGTACCGGGTGTAAGTTTGAGACAGAGTTTCTGAGTCCTTAGCCCTGAAGGTATTATACTTAAGTTTCAGGTCCATAATCCTGTTTTCCTTGGTATCAGATGGACCTTCATGACTATGAACCAGGTCATCCCAGGTTTTTTTAGCTGTACTACAGCTTATGACCGACTCCATAATATCATCAGGAAGACATGATATGATGATACTTTTGAGTCTTTGGTCCTGGTTGACCACTCTTCTCTCATCCTGAGTCCACTGAGCTTCAGGTTTAGGCAAACCTTCAGCAGTCTTTGGGATAAATGGACATTCATTTATACACTTGATATAATAAGGTTCCATCCCAATCAAATAACAAAGCATACGCTTTTTCCATTTGTTGAATTTTCCAACTTCAAGTCTAGGGGCAACAGCTGAATAAGCTCCACCCTTTTTATCGACTAGTTGGGGTACATCAATTTCAGCCATTTAGGATCCTAATTTAAAAACTTTTAGAGCGGCCTAAAAACGAGTTTTATAATTAGCCTTGCTCTGATACCACTTGTTGTTCCCCGTTCACTATCGTTTAAAACAGTTTAGAAATATAAAACAAGTTAATAGTGAACAATGACTGAAATTAACGTAAGTAAAACACACTAGATAATTTTCAACATTATATTCTTATTAGAAATTAATCGTAAAGAATACGTTACCCAAGTACTTGCTGAATAGCACTTGGGATTGAAATGACAAAGGTTGGTGACTCCTCTCTAAGCTCAGGCTAAGTCTGAGCACAACTCTAAGAACCCACTGAGCTATCTCAGGGATAAAGTTGTATTTGGAGGAGTGAAAAGAAGGCTTGCGTGTGTGTGTGTTTTTACAATTCACAAGTTTAATCTTTTCACTCCATCTCTTATGCTATTTATACATGTATGATATTTGACTCTTTCCTAAGTGACAAACTGACATCATACAGAAGACAAAATACTGATGTATTTTGTCTCTGTTTACAAAGACTATTCTAGGTAAGAGACAAGACTACTTTCCTAAGTTCAGTGATGACACTGAGCCTGATCTTTTGCTATTCAGGGAAAGTTGACTTTGGTTGATAAGTACTTCGTCTTATCTGATTCAAACTTATCCCTCCATGTCCCGCTCTTTCTTCAGTCTTTACATCCTTCAGTCTTCTACTTCAGTTTGTCTTCAGTGTAAGTAGTTGGAGAGGAGTCTTAGGGATTCAGTGAGTTATTGTCATTGCTCACTGAATCCATCATCTTCTTCTTGACTCAGTCTTCACCCTTTAAGTTCCGCCTTACTGAGTGGAGATACTTCTTCGCCTCATACTGAGTATCCTGAAGATGACTCACTGAGAGACTATGCACTCAGTGACCTGTTAGTGTTTAACGGACTAAACACTTGGACTATTTTCTATTCAAATCCTAGATTAAGGGGTTTAGGTATTTACTGAACCCAACAATTAGGTATCCCTAATCCCATCCTACCCGGCCACATACTCTAAGAGGTGTTCCGGAACCTTCTTGACTTCTAATTTTCTCTTTAGTCATTACCTTTAACATTTAACGACCGTTAGTCAATTACATTTAATTACTTAACGTTCGTTAGTCATTTTGTGTAATTAATAACTAAATACAACATTTTATATTTAATTATTAAAACTTTAATTCTCATACGTAAAGTGTGCAATCCCGTGGTGTCGAGTTCGATGCTAACTCACGACTACTAATTTATGTCCATTAAACTAACAATATATCGCTGGTAGAATATGCTCCTTGCATGACCACCTGGTGATGTAGAACTAAATTAGCGAGAGATTGTTAGTACACACCTCCATGACCATCATATACACAAAATAAAGAAGTAGAAGTGTCCAGATTAGGATGCGCATCAGGCTAAAAAAACAAACGAAAAAGGCAAATAAGAAAACCTTAAATCACAGGTTAAAATGTATGATGAAATAGACTTCTAGACTAATGTGGCATGTGGGTACTACATAAACCATCTCTGTAAAACTTAAAAAAAACAGTTTCTTTTTAACTTGAAAGATGTAAACCTTTAGTTTATGACATTCCTAGCAGCAAGCCTCAAATTACAAAATACAACCGAAATACGAATGCAGGCTCTTAAACAACCAAGGGCATTAAGACCATGTTCCTCATTTCCCTGTTCACTATAGATTTTCTAATTCTACTATTGCATATTATAGTATACGAAACATATTATTTGCTTTCTGTCAAAATCTGATAATCTGGCGTGTCTCAAATAGACAAATAGCGTAATCCGCTTCAATGTAGGACGCATACAATATGATAAAACATATTCAAAGCAAGCATAACTACTGATAAAGCGTGAAATAATTATTGACTCACAACATCACCCATAGTAATACACCACCCTTGCGTTGGTGACAAACCATATTTGACCCATTCTCACCGT
Organism: Chrysanthemum seticuspe; assembly: GCA_019973895.1. Lineage (NCBI taxonomy): Eukaryota > Viridiplantae > Streptophyta > Magnoliopsida > Asterales > Asteraceae > Chrysanthemum > Chrysanthemum seticuspe. The sequence goes on from BPTQ01000004.1 coordinate 84,366,273, forward strand.
CTTCAGTGGACTTGTCTGTTTTAGGAGAGCTGAGATACGTACCCACGCCAAATTTTGTCATTGACCATGTACTATGAAGGCTACATGGCAAATCATGTTTTAGTTCACATAGTCAGTTCTGATTTCGAGTACAATGAATACGCTTTCAAATTTAGCAGCCAACACCAGAAACGTACAGTCTATTAACCTATCCGACCATTTGCGGACATTTGATATTTGCTTGTTTATGGCCTGTAAATAGAGTACATTTTGTCAAGCCACATTTTTACCGTATTAACCATATAAGTGCAAGCTTAAAATAGAAAATATATGACTAACAGAGCTCAATTAGTTAAATACCTTATCATAATCATCGGTTTTCTTAATGTCATTTTCAAGAAAGTGGTACTCAAAAGATTACGATTTTGAATAGGAGACGGTTGGTCTTTCAATGACCGCTCCTTTCCATTTTCATACAGACTCTTTTTAACTTCAAATAACATTCTCAAGGTAATAACTTGGTTATTAATTTTCTGCAACAAAACCTGCACCTACAAAGAAATATATTAGTGCTACTACAAACTACATTAACACCTAACTGCAACTCCAAGTTAAACATCGAAATACCTTAAACTTGCTATTTTCTTTGTTCAACTCCGTTGGAATACCTTTCCCTTTGCTGGGAATTGTTTAAGTCGTTACTCGTACTCCTCTGCTGCTTTTTCAGGCGATGAAAGAATTCAACAGTATAACCATATTCTCCATCTGCACAACCGATAAACACAATAGTGAACAACGTATTACTTTATTTTCCTTATTCTAATTCATTGTTTAATTACTGATCCTTCAGTCACATGTGACCAAAAAAGCTACATTTTTCGGGTTTACTTTCCGTTTTGAAATGAAACTATATCACAGAGATTACAATAATCGTATAAAACTGAAATGAAACTATATGAAGCGCAAATTGCACCTGATTTGAGTCTCCCGTCACTACTTCTAATCCAATCCTCCGGTATTGTGTGACTCGATTCCCTCATGTTCATTTCCTGTATTCATTCTCATGTTACAGTAAATGTAGTAGAAGTGGCCTGATTTTTTTTCTTGTAACTATTAATTTAAACGTCTAAAGGTAATTTGTCATTTGCATAAGTGGTTTCTAATTGTATGGTTAGCTTTCACTTTCGATCTCTCGCCTTTTACAGCGAATACAGTCAACATATTTGAGAGACCCAAATTGTAGACAAACATTACAATTAGGAACCTTTAATAATTTAAAATGGGCTGACACTACGTTTTTATGTATGATAAATGAATAGGTTTAAAAATCATACCTGTGCTAATGCATATGCAAAAACAACACGGCTTCGTCCAAGTTCAAAGTACCGATTATCACAAATGAAGGAACGCTATGAGCTTCCTAGTATCGATCAAGATCTTGAAAGATTTGAGTGCCTGGAACGTTTCCTACGACACTTGTGTTTGGTCGAGTCACATGTAACAAAATCTTTAAGATGGAAACTCCCACCTATAATAAAAACTATAAATTATTAAAACAACCACTCGTAAGCTCTGTTTCAAAAATCGGCCTAGGCGGCCGATTAATCGCTAGGCGGTGATTAGCCGTTCCAATTTTCATTAATCGGCCTTATTAATCGGTTACTGACAAAAATCGGATTAATCGGCCTAGGCGGCCGATTAATCGGCCAAATCAGAAAAAATCGGATAAATCGGAAAAATCAGTTACGGGTAAAAATCGGCAAAATCGGAAAAAATCGGCCAAATCGAAAAAAAAATCGGCTAGATCGGCCAAATGGGGCATATAGTTTCAAAATTTTATTTTATAATTTTATATATAAAAAATCCAATCCGATTAATCCCTTCCTAACCGATTAATCGCTAGGCCCTACCCAACCGCCCAGCTACCGCCTAGCGATTTTTGCAACCTTGCTCGTAAGTAAATGGGTCAAAACTGGCAACTATGGTACTATAGAAAGATGGAAAGATTGCCATGCTTGTAAGACCAACTAGAACTGAGACGAATAGAACGCCAAAGAAAGATGACAAACATGCCAGGATATCAACTTTGTCAACTTTCCAAAGACGAAATCCACTTTCATAAGCCTCTTCAACTTTAATATCATCTGTTAAGAAACTCTATTTCATCAATCAATCTTATTATCCTTTTTTACATACATAACACATATTCAACAACTCAAATGCCTTCAGACACTAATAAAAAATACATCTACTTGATTCAATCAATTGTATTTCTACACTCACTATATCACCTAAAATAATCCACATACTAACTAAAATTACAAATTACACACATTCTTCATTTCATCAATGTATTCATTTCCCATACAGAGTTGAAATAACTATTTTTAAGTAAATTCTTTTTGATCATTTAAACATCTAATCACAATCCATAGAATCAAGTCCACTAATCAAGCGGCGTACTACCTTATGGGATCTTATAAATAAGCCATAAGGTCAACTAAGCAACCTCATAAGCAACCGCATTACCCAACACTATATTCAAAGTCACATTCCCTAATTCCATCCAAGTTCTCTGCACATTCTGAAGAGTTCTCTCGCTCCTCTCTTGCCATATGAGATACACGGTAGCAACAAAAACAATTTTTTTTCCTGCACCTCTGACAAATTTTTGGGATTTTGGATCTAGTTAACCAAGTAACGCAATGAGTACGTAGCGAAATTGGATCTAGTTTATGCAATTAGGCTAACACATAATTAATAAACAATAATAGATAAAAGGGATAAAGAAAACTAACCCTCGTAGTCACCCGCAAGTAATTAACGAACAAGGAAACCAAGTATTCAAAACAAATACCTCTACGAGTCAACACAAACACTTAATCAAGAATACGCCCGATAAAGCTGGTCGTGAACATTTACCCAAACACCCTTGTAAACTTGAACAAACGAACCAAAGAAAACCCTAGAGAACCCTTCTACTTCTTTATCCGAGATCAGCATCAAATACCTGAGAACCACTGTTGGGATTTTAGATCTAGTTAACCAAGTAACGCAACGAGTACGCAGCGGAATTGGATCTAGTTTATGCAATTAGGTTAACACATAATTAATAAACAATAATAGATAAAAAGGATAAAGAAAACTAACCATCGTAGTCACCCGCAAGTAGTTAACGAACAAGGAAACCAAGTATTCAAAACGAATACCTCTACGAGTCCACACACAAACACTTAATCACGAATACGCCCGATAAAGCTAGTCGTGAACGTTTACCCAAACAACCCTTGTATAAACTTGAACAAACGAACCAAAGAAAACCCTAAAGAACCCTTCTACTTCTTTGTCCGAGATCAGCATCAAATGCCCGAGAACCAAAACCTCATTGTGTCCGATATAGGACAGAATGTACCCGAGATCCTTTTCTGTCCTTTGTCCGATAACGAACCAAAACAGAAAACATTCCTCCACTTGCTTTCGTAGTCGACCAGGAAACAAAGCAAGATAACACCAAACGAAACACTAACAACCTTGGATCAATGAACACGCAAGTATAGAGTTTCGAACAAAACCAAACATCCCTAATGGAATATATGAAATCCGATCTGTATTGGGTCTTATGTGGAGATAGATTGATTGTGATTTGGCTGTGGATTAGGGATTATCATCGTTGGTTATGAGAGCTAGGTGTGGTATAAATACCCTCCAAAACCTAGTGTCCTTGGGCTCAATCTTGAGCTCCAAGAAACCCACTTACCTAATCCAAACACAACTCTATGTCCATGTTGTAACCGATCCAAACACCCCTTCAATTTGACCGGCAAATGGGCTTGGATCCAACATGTAATCGGGTCAAGTTAATATTCAAACGGGTCGAATAATAGTTCAAGTAGTAAACGCATTTAAACGTACTCTCGTGTTTAACGTGTGTGCCCCCATAGGCTCACACACTTCTAGTCGTTTCGTGTGATTCAACTCCCACAAACCAACACAAATAACATAGGGAAAAGAAGAAACTGAACCAAAATGTGCAGAACTTTTATCTTTATAACCTTCGCCCACTAACTCACCAAAAGCTTGTGCCTTTTTGCCACTTTGACCTAACGAAAGTTCATGCGTATCTTCCATGTCCCACATGAACAATCATTTGAACAAATCTGTCCACTGTAATATCTATTTCACTTTGGGGATGTTCACACATGGTTTCAATAGTGTATGAACCTAGTGGACAGGAAAGTATGTGTTGTTGTTGAGTTTTTGGCAGGTCGGTTTTTGAAAAACATTTTCAACGTTTCGCCCTGTAATTGTGGTCAAAGTAACATGGTGTTAGTTTGATTGGTCTAATATTTTGCCCCAAACATTATGCTTCTGCTTTGCTTGAATTTTGGTGATGATGAAAGGTTAGAGTGGGGTATGAAAGCAAGTTATTCAAGGACCCTCATACCCATCCCTTATCGATTATCACAATTAGCATTCTACTTAATTATAATATGTGTTTTCAAATCAAGTTTTCAAGTTTTTATAGTTCAAGTCAATCACTCAAGTTTTCAAATCAAGATTCCAAGTTCGCAAGTTATTTTTTCACGTTCAGCTTAAGTAAAGAACACAAGTTCAGGTGTTCTGTTTTGTTTAGTAGTTATATAGCAATTTGTATACTTCCCTCAGTGTGGGGGTATGGTACTCGGGTGCTTTAGAAGTACTATCAAATCATTACCCACAACTTCTTATTTTATTAGGCTAACATAAGAAATGAGAATGCACAATGGTCAGTTTGGTATCTTACTTAGCTTAGACAAGAATGAGAATACACAAAACAATGGTCAGTTTGGTATTTCTTACCAAGATAAGAAATGAAAATTCACACTTTGTAAAATTAAACCTAAACAACAAAAGAAATTAATGTTAACATAAGATAGTAGTGAAAAACTTAAGAATCCAATCTCCCACGCGAAGCAAAAAGGCAATCGATCAGTTGTGTTTTAGCTCTTGCTATCACTGCAACCGAAATAGATATTGAGATTCCTAGGTGTATTTGTGTAGGTTCGATTCCCATTGAAAATGTGGTTGCCACCATTGATGAATTCCATGAGCTTTCTTGAAATCTTCGGAGGGAGCAAGGTTCACCGTCACATAAGCCGTTGGTAAAATATGAAAAGCTTCTGAATCTCTCCCCATTGCACCCGAAATCAGACTTCCGATTGAATGTCTCGTTGCAATCCTCGCGATTTTTTCCTTTCCTATATCCTCCATCCTTTCTCTGTGCTGAAAATATCCAATATACTCGGCACATATGGGATCTGAGGGATTTACAAACATGTAAGGTGTCCATTCAGATAACACAATAAAAGGATCATCTTCGTGATCGTCACGTTTAAGGTTCATAACTGATGCAATCCCTGCTGTCATGAGACTACCAACAATCCGAACCCCGTGTCTAATCGTTTCATTTTTTATCAACTTCTCAATGGGAACTGAAAAGAAAGGTGGGTTAAATAGATATGTTTCAAGCTGAAGCCGAGACTTCGCCATGTTTCTTCCTGCTAGCAACGCTATAGATGCACCCAACGAATGTCCTGCTAACCAGACATTCATGGGTCCTACATTTGATACCGTGTTTGAAACCGCTTCAAAAGCCTTGCGAAACCTAGAGCTTTGTTCAAGCTTATCAAACAAACACTTCAAGTTCAGTTTCATATCTCGAGATCGGGTTAAAGTTTTTGTGATTGTTCCACGAAATGCTATGACGTATCGTGGAGGGTAAGGGGGCGATTGATAGAAAAAAGGATGTGCATATTTAAGCTCGTAAATTGCTCCAAAGAATGATAAATCACTATCGTCTACTAGAACATGATTTAACTGAAAGTGAAATCTTTCCCACCATGGTGGAGCATGAGCCTCAGCGGTTCCACGTTGACGATCACGTTCCAAAATGTAGACACCTTGAACAAGACTTGCAGCAAGGGATCTACGATGCAATGTGTTTCTCCTATAACACAAAATCGAATCAGTTATTCATTAACATATACATCAAAACACAATTGTTAAGTTAAGAAGTAAAACCTACCAATCGAAGGAAGTTAGTAGATGCAAAGGTCCCGATTCATCAAAAATTTCGCGGGGTGAAGCCATGATCCATACATATATAACTAGTCGATTATAAACTGAACATGAAACTAAACCAATGCAATGTGATAGAAACTAAAATAGTCCAATACATGAATGAGATCTCTGGGATCTACATGTATATATGTTGATGTATTCCAACAAAAATTTTAAATTAGAAAAAGAGTATGAAATTTGGGGTTGACTTGACTTTAACATATGTATATACTCAGAATCTGAAATGGAGTGCCATTTAGCAAGTAGCAATGGATAATCATTAGGGCTAATTTGACTTTTGATAATGTAGAGCATTATAAACTAGGCAAATGTAAGTAAATTTCAAATTTTTTCTGGTAGTTATATATGATGTAATTAAATTATGAATTAATGGTTGGAGAGTTGCTTGTTCAATGGTAATCTTAGTACTGTTTCTTGTTTACAATCATATAAAGTAATCAAATTGCAATAAGAAACTATAAATACACTGTGTAAGTATTTATAAATATAGAGCAACTTGCATATTTATATGCAAGAATGGAAGATGCTCTTCTCAAAAGTCAAATTTTGGTTGAGTAATTGAGTTGCACGACACACCTAGCAATACCAATATTAATAAGTACTTATGTTTATTATAGATTTACCAAAAAGATTTCTTAGAATCACAAGTGTTTGTTGTTGGACCTACTAATTCTTGTAATACAGTTTGGTTTAACTTTGATATGTGTTTCTTGATCTTTGCATCTTACATTGATGCTTATATTTTGGTACGGAGTATATCAGATATTCGTTATAGTTTTGTTTATGGGTAAAAATTTAAGGAGTGTTACCCGAAAAATGTGATTCAGAATTCTAATTGATCATTTTATTGTTCCTAATTCAGTAACTTACAATGAAGTATGCTGAAACTAGACGTTGGACTATAACTACATGGTCTAGCATTTCTCCAAACCCAAACCGAGTCATTAAGCTTTGGAACGATACTACAATGGCTGTACTTGAAATGATTAAGTGATTTTACACTGACTGGCCCATAATAAGACTCCTTGCATGTGTACATTCAATTACAATCAAGGCTTTGGGGCTAGGAATATTTATCTAGGTTGGCCCTATCAACCAAGTGGTTTAGCGGTTGTGTAGATCCGTACTAGAATAAGTTTAAAAAAATAAATCGATGTATTCCATCAATGCATCGTCTGGATTGAAGGTCTGTATATTCTCTTGATATGTGTTTGTAGACTAAAAGGCTTGCTACTTATTTTGTGACATCAAAAGCTATGAACTTTCTTATATACTGGAACCAAGTCTAAATGCATCTTCGAGTAATATAGTTGAACTACTAAGAAACATTCATGGTCCAACTAAAGGGAGATTCAACTGCCATGGTTCACATTTAAACCTCCCAATACAAGGCATGCTGGGCACAAAGATTTTTTTTTTTTTTTTTTTTTTTTTTTTTTTTTTTTTTTTTTTTTTTTTTAATTTTAAACGTCGATTTTTTACGCAGCTATTTTACCAATGTCTTTGGTGTGACTTGAACCAACAACCTCTTGGTTAACGGGCACACCCACATGCCACTAGGCCAAAGGTCTTGAGTGTTAAGACACCAGGATTTTGTCATTACTCCCCCTCCCCTTAAAGAATGGAATCCTACAGGTAATATATAGTTGTAGACAACGCTTTCGTATATGCTAATGCTACACTTTTTCGGAAACACATTTTCTCTCAAACCTCTTATAGAATATAACAAACAGTATAGACTTTTTTAGAGGGTGTTTGGGAGTTCTTATCTGAGTCTGTCATTAGTAATGTTGAGTGTTTGGATGATAAAGTATTTAAAATGAACATGTTGATACATGTTTATGTTTCTTACCAGATAATTAATTCAAATATAGCTATCTCAAACACACCCTTCAATTTAAATTAGTCAAATACTGAAGCTAGTTATATAAAAAAGAAAAGAAAATTTCCAATCACAAAAATGAATAGGTCTTCCTCATGAATCTGAAAGAAACAGAATGTGTTAGGACAGTAGCCTCTCAAGTCCATATTATCAAATCCATATTTCATGAACATATTTAGAATAGTAACCAACAGCTTGTTTAAATGGATTTACATTAAAAAAAAGTATCAACAGTGTGTGTTCACATTTTAAGCTCACAGTTTACAGAATACTGGAACAAACAAACATAGGACTAACATTCTACATTGTTGGCTTAGTGCTGACCGTTGGAACTAGAAAGCCCGTTGGAATTGGAATGAAAAGAAATCCAAAATTGGATGAAATCAGACCCAATAATGCCTTGTCCGTATAGCTACTATACGATAGCTCTTAGTTTTTACTATAATCCTTATAAACTTATATTCAATATATAGATAGATAAAAAAGATCACATTTCATCAGCAACTGAAAAACTCCTGTAAGAGAGAGTACTTATACAATTGATATGAATTAAAACGTTGAAAGCAATATACATTTTATTCAAACACACTGGAAATAAAAACAAAATAAAACATCTTCATATCTTAAGGAACTTAAGCACTCCGTTATTTGTTTGCTTTACCTTCTTATCGAACTTCTACTTCATTTTAAGTGATTCAATGAAGCTCTTTCCCTCGTTTCTAGTAAGAAAGTTGAGAAAATCCCTGAAACTACTTTCCTTGTACTTTTTGGGATTTTCATCAGTAACAAGTTCTTGGGCTGTTGCCATCTTTTCATCTATCCCCATGCTATGAAGACTTGCAATAGAGATCCTAGTTCTGTCATTGTTAAGTGTAGCTCTATGCACCATGCTTTTGTATAGCCCATTGCTTAGTACTTCAACGTGATCACCCACATGTACTTGGAGAGCCCCCTGTAGTTCAGGGACGAGACGCCAGGTGCCATCAGCAGCATCCATGATCTCGAGGCCGCATGAGCTCTGAAGAACTATGGTTATGCAAGTATGGTCCGAGTGAGGTGGTACTCCTAAAGCAAGATGTGGGAAAGGGCACTTTGGGTAGCAGTTAACGCCCATCACTTGCATACCATCTTCCATCTTGTTTTCAACATATTTTTGTCCAATTCCAAGACTTTCAGTAATGGCTCCCATAATCTCGATAGCCAAACGTCTTGATTTCATAACATAACTCCCCATTTTGTCTCTGAAATGGACATACGACTATCAAACATGAACAACGAAAAAAACAATATCTATGTATATATTTTTGCACTTTGTTCTTAGATGTTATATATATAGCTAGTATAACACACCTTCTACAAATAAAGTATAAGCACAACTTGGAGATAATTTCTTCTATATATGACAAGGGTAGACCCTACATTATATAATCAATTATGATTACTCGTCATGTCCGTTACATGTTCCGACATATATGGATATAGGACTTTCCTAAACTATCGCCCATATAAATTATTCTGTAACTAACGCAAGCTAGTTACACGTGTTGAACAATACGTGTGGACAAAATAACGCTTTATCGACACACACGTTGTGCATACGTATACCTAAATAAGATTGTCGCTACTAGTTTTTTGAGTTAGACATGCACTTGTGCATACGTATCTCTTGATATGTGATAGTACAGCTTGGAATTTGATTCTTTCAAGGTTTGAATCAATGTCTTCGCGAATCAAAGCTAACATAGAATACAGAAATGGTCTTTCAGTCTGGCAAAAGAGTTGCCAAGGAAATAATGAGTATAAGATCAACATACTATAATATGTAAGGGTGTAAGGGAAGCCTTTGGGAAAAGTGATAAATTTGAAATACTCCTCTCCTTCTCTCAATGAATCAAGGAGAGTAGTAGATGATAATAACGAAACAAAAATGGATTATCTATCAGTATTTGGCTATTAGACATGTTGAAAAAACCCAAGAATAATAAATTTGTAACGGTTTCGTATTTACTAGGTTTCAGAAATATAAAGAAAATGCAAGTTTTATAGTTCGTGAGTTAGCTTGATTATTACAATATTAGATATTTGAATAAATCATACTGAACAAGTACAAGATAACGCATTTATGTATCACATTTGATGTTAGCAACTTATCGGAATTTTGTAGTATGGAGAGCTACTAAACAAGAAAGAAGTAAATATAGGAATTATAAGTTCCCAAAAACACACTTAATATTTACTTTCAGTAACCTAAATTTGCATCGGCATTTCTGTCAATCGGCGGAAGACTCATGCATCCTGGGAGGGTACGACTTCTAGGGATGGACTCGAACGATGCAATAGTAGAAACTTTGTAACCTTAAACTTAATTCTAGTATGTTGTGTCAGTATTGGAATTTAAGTTATTTGTGATTTGCATATTTTATTCAGACACATGTACGTGCATAAGTTGAATCTATTTTAAATGATGAACAAATGTGAGAAGCATTATAAGGTGGCAAATGGGTTGGGTTGGGTTAGGTCACGAGTCAAATGGGTTGTGGGTCAAATGGGTCACGGGTCAAACATGCATTGTTTTAAGTATGAGTCAAGTGGGTCATGGGTCAGACGGGTTGGGTCGGGTCGGGTCAACCCAATATTTTTTCTTTTAAAATGAATTTAAAGTATATCATTAGTTTAAAAATAAGTTAAATAGAATGAAAACTATTAGCTAATAATCCGTATAATTTATAATTTCATATATTGAGGACTATAGTATTAAGGAAAATGATATTCATGCCTAAACTTTATGCCTAATGATATGCTTAACAATGAGATCAAAACATGTGTCAAAATCAAAAGTGGAGATTAGGAGCGAGAAAATATGCATGTGATGTGTCGATTGATGAATTGGTTAGGCATGAAATTAGGCTTATATTTTAGGTCTGTATATCATTGCTCTAGTATTAATTGTGAAAACAAATATCAATTAGAAAATATAGATAGCATTAGTCCAAAACCATCACTGTGTACTGGTGCAGTTTCTTTCTACTCTACACAAAACAAAAATAATTAAATACAGTATATAGGTATGAAGATAACAGTGGAGGGTGGTTTTCGGGGTGATTTTCGTTAACTCGTCGTCGACATGTTGTACTACGGTTCCTTCTGACTCTCCGGAAAATATTGAGTTTTTGACACCTATTCAAACCCTTTTCATGACCCGTTTTAACCCGCTGTGGATTCATCAAGAACAATTTAAATGACCCACTTGACCCATTATGTGTTTTTGGTCTGATCTATTTCAACCCACGATGAAAAAAAATCTTACCCGTTTGACCCAATTTTTGATAGTTCAGGTCAGGATTGCCAGGTCTAATTATCACAGTCATACTTAGATGTTCACTAGATATAGATAGCAGAATGAATTGTTGTTCGAGAAAAAACATAGATATAGAAATGTTTTTAGGTAAGAACTAGAGATATGATATTGCCTGTAGTCATGTGGCTTATCAGGCCATTGTTGGATCCATTCATTAAGAGGGTGAGCATAATGCTTGAAGAACTCCCTCCAATACTGAATTTTGTCAACCTCATCCTTTATGCTTGTCCCATAACGAACTGGCTTCTGAACATCGTTAGACATATATTTTTCCTTCTCAGTTGTTGGTAGGTCGAAAAACGCAAATGCAGTTCCTAATGCTTCATCGAGCACCTTTTGTGATATCCCATGGTTGATTATCTACCCGCAAAATCAAAAGAGGAAATGATTTAAAAAGTATTACATTAACAACATTAAGGTATATATACTTGCTTGCAAAGTAACACGAATCCATAAAAAATTTTAAAAAGAAAACTACCTGAAAAAATCCACTCTCACGACAAGCATTCCCAATGTTATTGACTACCATGGGTCGTTGATTAGGATCATTGAGTCCAACTAAGTCAACAACCGCCACACTTGCAATCTCAGAGTTCAGACTAGGTCTACTTGACGATGAGATTTCGAAGGATCTAGGAACATCTGAAAATCCATTTTCTTGTGGTGTTTCTCCTATCGAAAATGCCTTGTTCTCGTCACAATCGCCGCTCTCCATGTTGAACCAACGGAAACTTTCAGAGAACTTTGTATGGGTAACATTATATACCAATCATTGCATAATTATGTTTTCTTTATCTATATTTATACTACTTTATAATGCATTTAGGTCTTCTAAAATTAGAAGGCTTAAAAATTCAAAATTTTTTACTTGCTTATTATGGAAATAGTTTTTCTAACCAAAAATTAAGATAAGGAGCTTCAATCATGAGATGACATGTGTCACTTCTTAACAAACTCCGAGTCTAACTTCTAACAAACTCCAAACCTAACTCCTAACCACTAAAAATTAAGATAAAAAGCTCCAATTATAAAATGACATGTGTCATTTCTCAACTAAAAATTCATATTTACTTTTAAATTAAAATATTTTTTTACCTACTTATTTTTTTTATAATCTAATTTCACCATATTTTCTAAAATTTTATGCTCTTTAATTCAACATCCATTTTGATATATATTTATAAGTTTTTAGTTTTTATATTTTTAATGGGTTTATTTTATTTTAATTCAAATTTTTACAACTTTAACCTTTATTTCATTTATTTCAATCAATATAATCTTGATTCGTCAAAATCATATACTTTTGGGGTAGTGTTTGACGCGTAAGAGATTGCGAGGGTATTTCTATATGCAGGAATAATGATGTCGCGGGAAAGCTACGGAAAAGTTACGGGTAACCCAAACAAACACTTATAACTAACACATATACATTCGAAGTGTTGTGAAACGAATTCACTAAACGGGTAAGCAAACACATATAACTATACTTATCGCCGCCGCTGTGCGCGGGTACCCGACTAGTTTTTTATTATTAAGTTATCATCGATCATTAACTTTCTCATTTTTTATTTTATTTTTCTACTTTTTAATTATATATATCACTATTACATCCCCACATACACACCACTATTTACATATTTCCCCAAACCTTGCTTTAATAGGCTTGTACATCATGCATTAAAAACTTGTATTTGGGGAAATATGTAAATATTGGTTTGTATGTGGGGATGTATGTAATTCCCCCAATAAAATATTCGCGGCTTATAAAAGATATTTAACGAACAAAATTTGGCCTGGCCAGCCCAATAAGCGTAACTAAAAAATAGAAAGATCGGTTTTCTTTAACTGAAAGACCCAATGATTTACCCTTAGGGAGAGATGTTAGAACATAAAAAATGTAAATCATTAGTATAGGTTTTTCGGAAGATATCTAGTGAGAAAAGAAATTGAAATAAGAAGAATGAGAAGAAATTTGAGCCACACATTTCAAATGAGGAGGAGAAATTTAAGGGAGAAGCATCTATTTCTTTATGTGCGGTTATGATTTCTTCTTACTCTTCTCATTTTAATTTTACTTCTCATTTGATCCTTACTATAGGTTTTTAATTATAGGTTTTTAATGTAAAAATTGATATTATATGTATATTGTGTTGATATAAGACCACTTATACCATCATCTCTCGCGTTTCTCACTAAAATAAAAGTGTTCACACTCACTCTTTCTCGAGAATAAGTAGACGTTTAGGATTAATGCGCACTATTGTTTTGCTTTCATATAATACGGTGTGTATATATAAGTTGTGGTTGTCATTGTTTTTTCACTAAATGTTGCGGTCTATTGTTCTACTTTCATATCAAATAAAATGTAGAACAACAATGCGAGGAAACTTTCTACTCAATGACACATATTTTTAAGTTAATGAAGTAAATACATCTAAAGTACCAAGTTATTTAGTTTACCAAACTGAATACTTTTGAAAACTATAAATAGGCATTGAAGAATCGTACTGATCATTTTCTTTGTAAGTTTAACTTGCCCGCACATGGGTTTAGTAAAAATAAATATGGTTAAAACTATTATTAACAAAAATATAAATATCAAAATGAATGCACGGTCCCATAGGTTAATGTGTGATAAAGACATATACACGATATTGTGCGTATATCAATGATGCATGTAATTACTCTTTAACGTTTAAAATAGAATGTTCAGAAACACATTTGTGGATTATTAAAAAGGGGGGTTGAATAGTTTTACCGATTAAAATTTGGTTTTAAAACAATTAGATCAAGTCTTTTTGAAACTTTTTGGATAGTGAGGTATTGATAATGTAAAAATATAAATAATAAAACAAATACGATATGTAAAGTAAAGTAAATAACAGATAGAACCGTTACACAAGTATTTATAGTGGTCCGGTTACAAGGACACATTCCTTGCCCTACTCCAGTATCCGAGTACCTAACTCGAGAGTTCGTAAACACTATGTCAACAAGCTCCTTATCCGGCAGAGAAGCCTCACAACGTCGCTTACACTTTATCCGGTACAAAGCTAAATACCGGGTTGTTTACAATGGAAGAACCAACCCAACAACACAAACTAACACTACAAGTTTATACCAAGCTAAAATCACATGGTTCAGTTGACAGGAAAAAGGCAAAGCTGGTTGTTCAAGGTAATAGACAAATAAAAGGTCTGGACTATGATGAGACATTTGCACTTGTAGCTAAAATGGTCACTGTGAGGTCATTGTTAGTTGTTGCAGCTATGAAAGGTTAGAATATTTTGCAAATGGATGTCTCCAATGCATTCCTCTACGGTGACTTGTTTGAAGAAGTGTACATGAAGTTACCAATGGGGTATGTTGGAAAGTGGGAGCCTGTGTAGAATGTCACACCTTCAACCACACAAGTCTGCAAGTTGAAGAAATCCTTATATGGACTAAAGTAAGCACATAGACAGTGGTTTGCTAAATTATCCAGTGCTTTGCCATCTTTTGGTTATCAGCAGTCCAATGTTGATTATTCATTGTTCACCAAACATAATGCACAAGGTTTCACATATGTTTTGGTGTATGTAGATGATCTTATGATCGCTGGAAATGACAAATCTCAAATAGAAACTTTGAAAGCTCAGTTAAGTTCTCAGTTTCATATGAAGGATCTTGGTGACTTGCATTATTTCTTGGGATTAGAAGTTACAAAAGCTTATACAAGACTCTTTGTTTCTCAAAAGAAGTACGTCACAGATTTATTACAAGAAGTTGGAGTTCTGCACAGTAGACCTTACAAGCTTCCTGTGGATCCTAATCTCAAATTGCAGGCTAATATGGGTTCTCCTTTACATGACCCACAGGTGTACAAAATTACATTGGGAAACTCATTTATCTCACTATAACCATGCTTGATATCTATGACACAGTCCAATTACTTAGTAAATTCATGCAGAATCCCACATCAGTTCATATGCAAGCAGTCAAACACCTACTTATATACCTTTTAAACTCACCAAGTCAAGGTATTTTGTTAACTAATGATTCAAAGGTCCATTTTACTGCCTATTGTGATTCAGATTAGGACAGTAGTCCCATGACTAAGACATCTACTACAGGCTACTGTATCCTTTTGGGAGATTCACCTATATCATGGAAGTCAAAGAAACAAGGTGTAGTGTCAAGAAGCTCAGCTGAGGCAGAATATAGGGCTATGGCAGTCACTTGTTCTAAGATTACATGGTTACTTAGTTTACTTACGGATCTTGGCTTGAAAGATATTCATCCAGTTACTCTTCACTGTGATAATCAAGCAGTTATTCACATTACAACCAATCCAGTGTTTCATGCTAAAACAAAGCACATTGAAGTGGAATGTCATTATGTAAGAGATCAAGTCAAAAAAGGTGTGGTCAAGCCTACTTATCTGCATACTTCAAAGCAATCAGCAGATGTGCTCACCAAGATACTCACCACAGAACATCATACTCTACTCAACAAGTTGGGAGTTTCTTCACCATATATTACCCAACTTGAGGGCGAGTATAAAGATAGAGAGGGCTAAATTATAATATTTACATAGTCAAAGGACCAAACTTGTAAATAGAATAAAGTAGGGCAGTTATTCTGTTTTTAGAGGGGAAGTTTGTTAAACTCTTTCCCTCTCCATTTCTTTCTCTTTATAAGATGTAACAAACACAATTCAAGGCAACAAATCATTTTCCCATTTCTCACATTTCACTCTCATTTTTCCCTCATTACGATCATGTTAAACTTCACATTCTCCAACCCAAACCGAGTCATTAAGCTTTAGAATGATGCTACAATGGCTGTACTTGAGTTGATTAAGTGATTTTACACTTATTGACCCAAAGATCATAAGACTCGTTGCATGTATACATTTAATTACGATAAAGGCTTTGGGCTAGGAATATTTATCTAGGTTGGCCCTATCAACCAAGCGGTTTAGCAGTTGTGTGCTTAGATCCTTACTAGGATAACTTAAAAAATAAATTGATGTATTCCATCAGTGCATCTAGACGTCTGTAAATTCTTTTGATATTTGTTCGTAGATTAAAAGGATTGCTACTTATTTTGTGACATCGAAAGCTATGAATTTTTTTAAATACTGGAACCAAGTCTAAATGCTAATATAGTTGAACTACTAAGAAACATGCATGGTCCAACTAAAGGGAGATTCAGCCGTCATGGTTCGAATCTAAAGCTCCCAATACAAGGCATGCTAGGCATCAAGAGTTTCTTAGAACGTCAACTTTTTACACAACTATCCCACAAATGTCTTCAACGTGATTTGAAACAACAAACTCTTAATTAACGGGCACACTCATATGCCACTACAAAAAATGGAATCCTACCGGGCTACCGGTACTATACTGTAGTAGACAACGTTTTTGTAAAAGTTAACGTTACAATTTTTTTGATACACATTTTCTATCAAACCTTTTATAAAATATACAAACGGTATAAACTTTTTTAGATGATTTCTTATTCGAGCCTGTTATTCGTTATATATGTTGAGTGTTTGAATGATAAGTATTTAAAATGTACATGTTGATATATGATATTTTTTTACCAGATAATTAATTCAAATAGGGTTTTGGTCGTACAATAGACGTGTACTTTACGAAATGTGCCATTTTGGTACGTGTACTAATTTCGTTCCATTTTTTGTTGTCTACTTTCAACTTTTGTACCATTTTGCACACAACTTGATAGGCAACCAGCTAATATTTTAAAAAATCGGCTAAAATCCTACATGGCATCGCTGACTTATTTGACTCTATATTAAAAGACCAAAACGTTTCCCATTTCATTATTAAAAGACCTAAACGTTTTCCTCCCTTTTCACCTTAAAAACCCTAACCCTAATTTCCAATTTCCATATCATCTGATCAACAAAAATGCGATTAGCAGTAAATTTTCACCACGATGGTTTCACACCATCACTCTTAATTGAATTTTGGATGTATTAATTTTTTGATGAAATTAGGGTTAGATCAATTAGGTTTTTTGGGGGTCAATTTTGGGGAAGACGTGGATATGGTAGATGGGTATGTAACTTGGTTTTTTTAGTGGAAATCTGACATGTCGTGCACACGTGGATATGGTGATAATAGTTTTG
Source organism: Chrysanthemum seticuspe (assembly GCA_019973895.1). Classification (NCBI taxonomy): domain Eukaryota; kingdom Viridiplantae; phylum Streptophyta; class Magnoliopsida; order Asterales; family Asteraceae; genus Chrysanthemum; species Chrysanthemum seticuspe. The sequence continues at coordinate 84,383,748 of BPTQ01000004.1, forward strand.
GTAAAACAAGTTTAGCCGTGCAAAATGGTACAAAAGTTGAAAGTAGACAACAAAAAATGGAACGGAAATTAGTACACGTACCAAAACGGTACATTTCGTAAAGTACACATCTATTGTACGGCCAAAACCCTTTCAAATACTGCTATCTCAAGCACACCCTCTTAAATAGTCAAATACTGAAGTTGTATAAAAAATAAAGAAATTTTCCAATCACAAAAACAAATAGGTCTCCCTCATTAATATGAAAGAAACAGAATGTCTTAGGACAATAGTCTCTCAAGTCCATATTATCAAATCCATATTTTATGAACATAATATACAGAATAGTAACCAACAACTTGTTTTAAGTGGATTTACATTAAAGAAAAGTGTTAACAGTGTGTGTGTTTACATTTTATACTCACAGTTTATGGAATACATGAAAAACAGACATAATACTAACATTCCACATTGTTGGCTTGTGTTGGCCCGTTTTTCTAGATCTATAATCAAAATATACCAAAAATACAAGAAACAGTTGAATCTGGAAAAGATTTTCTATATATTAGTCATGAACATCTTTGTTACAGATTCTAAACTATAAATACAAAATGAAAAGGCACAATGAAAGGGTGTGTTGGTTCGTTAGAATCAACAGGTGTGACCCTTTGACGTGTAACTGTTTTTTGTAACTGCTGTTTGGCAGTTATTTTGTAACTGTCATAAAAAGTTGTTGTCTTGACTTTCTTCTTTGACTTTGGTTGACCGGGTCATATGGGGTGTTGACTTGGGTTGATTGGGATTAACCGAATATTCTCCCCCTTAATCACAATCGATGTGACGTAGGTCTGTAATCCTTCTTGATTCATCTTCTGGTGTGATCCACCATCTGAGCTTTTAATTTCTTGTAGTGCTTGTGGTCATCCTTATATCCAGGTAGATCAATTTTCCTTCGGTTACTTCCACCTTTTCTTCTGTGATCTTCATTATGTCCATGTTGATCATATTTTTCTGGTTATTTCCACCTTTATTGTTGTGATCTTCCTTAAGTCCAGGTTGATCATGTTCTTCTGGTTATTTCCACCTTTATTATTGTGATCTTCCTTAATTCCGGGCTGATCATATTTTTCTGGTTATTTCCACCTTTATTGTTGTGATCTTCCTTAATTTCGGGCTGATCATATTTTTCTGGTTATTTCTTCAACAGTTGCCATAAGCAATGTTGGTTCTAAGTCTTCTTCAATGAGATTTGATTGTTCTTCTTTCTTTAATGGACATTTGTTTGCAAAATGCCCATACTCCTTGCATCTAAAACACATCACCTTACTCTTATCATGAGTAAATTTATTTGACTTGCTGTTTGATTCTTTCTTGGAATTATTTTCTTGGCCTCTCAACAAATCATTTCCACATTCTTCACAGTGTCTTCCGTGAGTAATGTTATTGTTGTGACGTGTAAACAATAACTTACATTGATCGTTATTGTCATTATTCTTCTTAAACTTTATTCTTTCCTTGTACGTCTTGAGTCTCCCAATTGCTTCTTCCATCGTATTTTCACTTAGGTCGGAGTATTACTCTATTGATGCAACTATTTGCAAATACCTATCGGGTACAACATTTAATAGTTTCCGTACTAAGCTTTGATCTTCAATAGTGTGTCCTAGACTAGCAGCTTTGTTTACGAGTGTTGTTAGTTTTGTAGCGAAGGTGTCGATTGGCTCGTCTTCTTTCAGTTGTAACATCTCAAAATCAGATTTGAGTGTTTGTAGTCTTGCTTGTTGAACTCTGTCTTTGCCAACGTGTCTAGTTTTCAAAGCATTCCAAATGTCTTTCGCGGTTTTGTAATTTGTTATTTGAAGTAATTGTTCTTCGGGTAAGGCTTGATAAAGGAAAGCAATAGCGGTTTTGTCCTTTTTCTTATCGGGTTGAGTCGATTCAGTCGGCTCTATTGTTTCCCATAAACTATTCGCTTCGAGAATGATTTGTATTCGAATTGCCCATAATGAGTAATTCGCGGGTTTTAGGATTGGGCATTGGAATTGAGGTGTACTAATTGTATTAATTTCCTTATTTCCACTTCCTTTCGTCATAGCTTAAGGATATTGATAAAAATCTCAAAAAAAACTTTTTAACGCTAGGTGAATCGAAATTTCAATATCTAGCAAGTTTTTTTTTTTTTTTTTTTTTTTTTTTTTTTTTTTTTTTTTGCCTTATAGGCTATAAAAACCTTTATGGGACTAGTTTTTAAATCCAATACTATCCTTAATCAATATAATAAGTAGTATGAGTACCAGGTTATTATATTTTCTAAAATTTGACAAGATACTAATTTAAAACAAAGAAGTAACTTATCTAAAATAAAACTATACAATATATATAAAAAGACTTAATATATATACTATATAAAAAACATAAATGAAAGGGTGGTTTTGTATAAATTTTAAAACCTAGTGGGTTGATAGTGTAACCCGTAGCCCTTTTTGCCTTTGAGATGCCCTAATAAAAAAGGTGTGCCTCTCTTTTATACTCCTTATCTTTTCTCAGATGAAAAGAAAACGTTTCTTTTATTTCTTATATCGTTTCTGAGACAAGATAAAACTTCTGTCTCTTTCTAGTTCTGGGATTTGTCCCGTTTTCTTTTCTCCTGATACTTATGGCTTGTTGGCCTTCCTCTCTTCTCCGGTGTGTGGTGTTCTTTGCGAGCACTCGATTCCCTCAATTGAAACTTTTAGGGTTTCGGTGAATTTGGGGGTTTTCAATCCGTGAGAGATATGGATAATTGGAGATTGAAATTGAGTCGATTGGTGACTCAATTAACGTTCTGGGCTTGATTCGTTAATCTAAACAGGTGTGTTTGTTCTAATTTGAATCGTTATAATTTTGCCCTAATTGATGACTTCGTTACCAGATTGGTATTTGGTTTTTTTTGTTTTGGAATCAAAGGGGTATACGATTTTCTTAATCGTTTCTGATCTTTTTTTGGATTGGGTAACAATTGTTTCGATGTTAATATTTGTCTATTGACAAAGATTTTCTTGCAAAAATGTTATCTGATGCCCGGTTGAGTAATCACAGGTTTGTGATTATTCCTTTGTTGCGACAGAAATAGAAACACAAAAAATGATCTTTTTTTATTTTGTGTTCGATTTATACTTGCAGAAAAAATTTCCGAAACAAAAATTGTTCCTTTGATTCTGAAATAGGAAACAAAAGATTGGTATATGATGATTTTGTGGCTCTGATACCAATTGTTGGCCCATTTTTCTGGATCTATAATCAAAATATACCAAAAATACAAGAAACAATTGAATCTTAAAAAGCTTTTCTATATATCAGTCATGAACATCTTTGTTACAGATTCTAAACTATATATACAAAATGAAAAGGCACAATGAAAGGGTGTGTTGGCTCGTTAGAATCAACAGGTGTGGCCCTTTGATGTGTAACTGTTTTTTGTAACTGCTATTTGGCAGTTATTTTGTAACTGTCATAAAAAAGTGTTGTCTTGACTTTGGTTGACCGGGTCATATGGGGTGTTGACTTGGGTCGATTGGGATTAACCCAATAGCTTTCTACTGACCGTTGGAACTAGAAAGCCCGTTGGAATTGACATTAGAAGAAATCCAGGATTGGATGAAATCGGACCGAGAGTTGAGATCAATATAGAACTCATATTTGTCATAAAACAAATGAACCAATTATAGCCCTCCATTTTTTTTAATCTAAATTAATAAAAAATCATTTTCCACCTTTTTTATAAAACAACATATCTTACAAACGGTAAATCTTCAAACTATAAAAAATACACCATCACGACGAGAATTAAACTATCTTTTTATAGATATACATTTTTATATATTTTCGACAAACATTTTTTTTCAAAAATCCCGTCCGAAAAAATCATATATGATTTTTACGAAATCATATATGATTCGATTTTTACGAATCATATATGATTCTCAAAAATCATATATGATTTTTGTTGACCGAAATTTTGAAAAAAAAATTGTTAAAAATATATAGTAGTGCATATCTATAGAGAGATAATTTAATTCTCGTCGCGATGGTATAATTTTTATCGCGTAGGTTTGCGAGATATTTAATTTTTTAAAAAAGGGTGAAAGTTTATCATAATAAAAAAATGAATGACTATTATTGGTTCATTGGATCTATGGTAAATTTGAGATCTATATTGAACTTTAATGTCTTGTCCGTATAGCTACAATAGCACTTAGTTTTTACTATATAACATTATAAACATATATTCAGTATAGATAGGTATAAAAACAATTCATTAGCAACTGAAAAACTCCTCTAAGGGAGAGTACTTATACAATTGATATGAATTAAAACACTAAAAGCAAAACACATTTTTTTATTCAAACACACTGGAAATAAAACATCTTCATATCTTAAGGAACTTACACACTTTTTTATTTGATTGCTTTAACTTCTACTTCATCTTGAGTGATTCAATGAAGCTCTTTCCCTCGGAAATGTCGTTTCTAGTAAGAAAGTTGAGAAAATCCCTGAAGCTACTTTCCTTGTACTTTTTGGGATTTTCATCACTAACAAGTTCATCCGCTGTTGCCATCCTCTCATCTATCCCCATGCTATGAAGACTTGCAATAGAGATCCTAGTTCTCTCATTGTTAAGTGTAACTCTATGCACCATGCTTTTGTATAGCCCATTGCTTAGTACTTCAACATGGTCACCCACATGTACTTGGAGAGCCCCCTGTAGTTCAGGGACGAGACGCCAGGTGCCATCAGCAGCATCCATGATCTCCAGGCCACATGAGCTATGAAGAACTATGGTTATGCAACTATAGTCCGAGTGAGGTGGTAGTCCCAAAGCAAGATGTGGTTCAGGGCACTTTGGGTAGCAATTAACGGCCATCACTTGCATACCATCTTCCATCTTGTTTTCAAGATATTTTGGGCCAATTCCAAGACTTTCAGTAATGACTCCCATAATCTCGATAGCCAAACATCTTGCTTTCACAACATAACTCCCCATTTTGTCTCTGCAATGGACACAAGACTTTCAGACATGAATAACGAAAAAAACAATATATGTGCATATATTTTTGCACTTTGTTCTTAGATGTTAGATATATAGCTGGTATAACTCACCATCTACAAATATAGTATAAGCACAACTTGGAGATAATTTCTTCTAAATTTGTCAAGGGTAGACCCCATTTATAATCAGTTATGATTAATGTCGTACTCGCCATGTTCGTTACATGTTCCGACATGTATGGATATAGGGCTTTCCTGAACTATCGGCCATATATATAAATCATTCTTGAACTAACGACAAGCTAGTTTCATACACGTGTAGGCATGGACAAAATAACGCTTTATCAATACACGCTGTGCACACATATACATCAATATGATTGTCGTTACTAGTATCCTGAGTTTGACATACACTTGGGCATACATATCCCTTGATATGTGATACTACAACTGGAGTTTGAATGTTTTTAAGTTTGAATTGAGGTGTAATGTTTTCACCAATCAAAACTAACACAATAATGCAGAAAAGGCTTGTCTACAACTCTGCATCATCATAAGTTGTATAACTAATCTATCAATTTAGCAAAAGAGTTGCCAAGTAAATGGGAACCAAAAATAATGAGTATAAAATAAGCATACCAAAAAATGTAAGGGTGTAAGTGAACCTTTAGAAAAGGGATGATTTGAAATACTACCTCACATCTTAAAAAAAACTGAAAATTTTAGGTATAAAAATATACATGATTCAAAGCTAGCTAGATATGATGTCAATAACAAAACCAAAGTTACTATTAATCAAGGATTCGGCTGTTAGTTCGACATGTTGAAAAAAAATATATAGAATACAAAATTTGTAACTGTTTTGTATATAGGTTTCAACACATACACCCATAACTAAGACATCTAGTGGGATTTGTTTCAGTTACTTAAAAGAATTTAAAATTGACTTCAAATCTAGGAATAACGACATATTTATCTATGATGATGTCGTCTTGAGTCAAGTGGGGTCTGTTTCATATAGTCCAAATACGTCTTGTTTGACTTCAAGTTTTTACAAGGACAAATTATGCAAAGTAGACGTGAAAAGATTTCTTATTGTTATACTTCAACTATGGTAATTGATTAATTATTATAACACAAGTTACGGAATTATGGAATAGTTATGCATAGTGAGATTGCTACTTGTGAATTTACTGAACAAATTATATGACTATTAACTTTGAGCATGCAAATAATAAAGGAATCTTTAAGATAGTTTAGCTAGTTCCAAAGCAGGAGTTTAGCTTGATTTATTACTTAACTGTAGTAAATCATATTGAGCAAGCACAAGATAAGGCATTTATGGAATTATGGATCACATTTGGTGTCATCAACATTTTAAAATTTTGTAGTAGTAGCTACTAAACAAGAAAGAAATAACTTAGGAGTTAAATTTTGACAAAAAGACACACGCATCACTGATATTTCAATCTAATTTGCATGCAATATTAGAAATAACTTTATCTTAACTCTGGTATATAGTGTTAGTATGTACATAGACATAAGTTGCAGTTATTTTAATGAGCAGATGTTACTCACGATATTAAAGGTGTATTTTGATGTTTTACAAGATATAAGAATATCTTTTGGTGAAAGAGATATTGCCTGTAGTCTTGTGGCTTATCAGGCCATTGTTGGATCCAGTCATTTAGAGGATGAGCATAATGCTTGAGGAACACCCTCCAAAACTGAATTTTGTCAACCCCATCCTTTATGCTTGTTCCATAACGAACTGGCTTGTGAACGTCGTTAGACATGTATTTTGCTTTCTCATATGTTGGTAGGTCGAAAAACTCAAATGCAGTTCCTAATGCTTCGTCAAGCACCTTTTGTGGTATCCCATGGTTGATTATCTTCCCACAAAATCAAAAGAGGAAATGATTTAAAAAGTATTACTTACATTAACAACATTAAAGTAACACGAATCTAGAAAATAAAATAAAATAAAAAAATAAAAAATAAAAAAATAAAAAAGAAAAAAAAAAACCTGAAAAAATCCACTCTCACGACAAGCATTCCCAATGTTCTTGACCACCATGGGTCGTTGATCAGGATCGTTGAGTCCAACTAAGTCAACGACCACCACATTTGCAATCTCAGGGTTCATATTAGGTCTACTTGACGATGAGATTTCGTAGGATCTAGGAACATGTGAAAATCCTTTTTCTTGTGGTGTTTCTCCTATCGAAAATGCCTTGTTCTCGTCACAATCACCGCTCTCCATGTTGAACCAACGGAAACGAGTTCGAGAGAACTTTCTATGTGTATAGTAACAAAAGAACTTGTCACCTATTTATACATTTGTCAATCCTAGATTGTGGCCTACAATAATACTATATTTAGAAACACTTAAAAATATGGTGACAAAAGGGAAACTGTTGGATTTGGTAGGTTATGAACATAAGTTATTGTCAATTTAACGGAATACTTCCAAAACTATCTAGGTATCGGGTTTTCAGGCGCCTACAACAAGCAAGTTGTGTTAAAGGCGCGTACCATAGAAACAACCTTTTTAGTTTAGTGAGTACAAAGTCAAAAACCGTTCCACAAGTATAGGCGTTTATCTTTTGCTATTTTTTGCATCACCAACCTTGTTATCCTATAAACTTTCTAACACGTATGTGCTACATGATGAGGAATTTTGTCCTTCTATTCTCAGAAATTTTCGTCCAAGTGAGTACATGCTTTTTTTTCTTCATGAATGATCGAGACGGCAAGAGAGAGGATCACGAAAATATAAGCAAAAAGAAATCCAAACTCAATGGGTTTGGTAAAACAAAAATGTACTAAAAGGTGTTGTCACGTTAGTTTTTACCCTCCAATAGTGTTCTGTATTTGCACCAAATATTGCCTTCAACTAACCCTCCAATAGTGTTCTGTATTTGCACCAAATATTGCCTTCCCTGGTAACATGAAGGCATAGAAGACTAGATACAAATTTTGCAATAAAACAACATATAAAATAAAAATATCATATAGTATAAGTAAAATAAAACATTACATTTGAATCAAACTATATATATTTCTTCTACTTATACTATAGTTAACTACTGTTTTGAACTTTGAAAAGGTGATCTCCAGTCCGCTACTTGCCATTTGAATGAAACTATCCACTTTCTCATTTCCTGCATCTCTCTCAAACTCCAGCTTTCTCCTGCTCATTTGTTATTTTTTGGAAAATTGTTTCCCATCCAACAATTCTGGCTTCTTCTATCTAGAGCATGTCATGAGGTAACAAGGTAGTGACTTGACCAGCTCTTTTTCCCTTCTTGTTCTTTTCTTTTTAGTTGAAGTATATTGCTTTGGTAACAAGGTAGCACATCATTGATTCTTTATACCTTTTTAGATCTGGAAATGGGCTCAGACCACCATTTTGTTTACATGACGTATATATAAAATTGTTCCATATAAGAGGTAATAAGAAGAAATGCTCTACAACTACTCAATTTCATGGATATCAATATAAGTCGTTATAATGCTTGAAACTTCTCTAATTCTTGTTGAAAGTTTGGGTTCAATCCATAACTAAAATTTATATTTTCTGTTACCTTACTTACTGTTGGAAGTTTTCACCAATTCAGAGTAATTTATGTTCTAGGAAGCTGATGGTGTACGTGTTTGAAGATGACCATATGAGCTTCTTTTTTGAGTTCATCGATCAGTAAAGGTAAGTGTTTCTTTTTTTTGTTGGTGGCTGAAATATGTTAACCTACGATCTTTGTTAGTCGTTTTGGTTTTTAGTTTATCAATTATTGTTTGTTTTTTTAGGTGCATACTCATTTTTGTGGGATAAGAAGTGGTTCATGAATGTCACAAAAGATGTATTCAAACAACCTATAGCCCTGGTAGGAAGCTCATGTAAGGGTCCGTTTGGTTTGCATTCATGTAAGGGTCCGTTTGGTTTGCATTATTGGGAATGAGACTCGGTGTTTGTTTTGTTTTGTTTTGTGGGCCCGGTAATGAAATGGGTATATCATAGTCATAGATTCATTACACACCAATTTGGTGTCTATGAAATCCATTCCCGTGGACCCCTTTTTTTTCCACTACAAAATTAAAATATCTATACACTTTTTTATACCATATTTTATCAGCCAAACATAAACAATCGTAATGATACATTTTTCCATACCCATTATCATTCCACCTCATTCCAAATCCGATACCCATTATTCCTGACAACAAACCAAACCCTAAGGGGGCGTTTGGTTGGGGCAATTTGGAGGATATTGGAGGCATTTGCATTTTAATTCCCTTCAAATGCCCTGTTTGGTAACTCAAATGTGGGCATTTGAAGTAATTTAAAATTCCCCGAATTGCCAAAAAGGAGATAATCAAAATGGCTCCAAAAAGTGAGAAATTTTAATTTGCTTGAAAAAAAAAATTTATAAACTTTTTTTCTTATTGTTTTTTTATAAACTTTTAAATAAAATATTTATTAATTTTTTTATAACTTTTTTTATAAATTTTTTATAAACTTTTTTTATAAACTTTTTTTATAAATTTTTTATAAACTTTTTTTATAAACTTTTTTTTTTATAAATTTTTTATAAACTTTTTTTTTTTATAATTTTTTTATAAATTTCTTATAAATTTTTTATAAACTTTTTTTATAAATTTTTTAAAACTTTTTTTTATAATTTTTTTTTTTTATAAATTTCTTATAAATTTTTTATAAACTTTTTTCATAAATTATTTATAAACTTTTTTTTTATAAATTTTTTTAAACTTTTTTTATAAATTTTTTATAAACTTTTTTTATAATTTTTTTTATAAACTTTTAAGTAGAATATTTATGAAATTTATATTTAAAAAAATAAAAAAATATTTATAAATTTCTGTTAACCAAACATGCGAAGGTATTTTAAATTCCGGAATTTTAAATTCTCAATAATTTAAATTTTCTAGAATTTAAAATTCCGGAATTTCAAAATAACCTAACCAAACGCCCCCTAAGTGTTTTGTCATTGACAAAATTATGGGATCCATTTGCGGATATAAAATTTCTATAGAAACTAAAAAGTCAAAATGTTTGCTTCATCATCCAGTGTCTTATTTTAAATATTTTCTTTTGCAGGTGGTTATTCAATGTTTTCCACCCGAGTAAAAAAAGCTATGGTAGCCGCAAGTTATGGTAAACTTTTGAGTTATCCATGGATTTGTTAATGATGATACATTTGTTCTTGGAGACGATTCACTTGTTCTTTGTTGCTAACGTGCAACATATTAGTTGAAATTAAGGGCATTATATTAAATGATGTTAACTATTCAAAATGTGCATTAATAGTAGTTCAAGTTTTATAACTAAGGACATATTATTTTGAATTCGTAATAGGAAAAACATGTAAGGTATATAAGAAAATGGGTTGGAGTAAGATATTTAATAAAAATAGAATCAACTTATTTTACAAGAAGAGGGAAAAAAAAATAATAATAAAAAAATAAAAAAACAAGAATTAGTCAACAAAGCATGGGCAAAAGAAAATGAAAGGTGAAGGTAAGCCATACTGAAATATTTATTACTTAAGAAAAAAATAGTAACAAGGACGGGTTGATGGATACTTGCACAAGTTTCTATCTTGTCAAATTGATTTTTCCTTTATATTCATTTATTATTTATAGTTTATGTCGATACTTTCTTCAGAGTTTCTTGCTAACAAGTAACAACTTAACTTGTGCAAAAGCATAAACATTATCTATAATACATAGGAACAAGACTTAGTTTACCTCAACCTTATTCATACACTTTCAAAGTTTGAATTGTAGAAAATCAGAAACATGAAAATCATAAGTCACAACAATATAATATTCTTTGTTATAAAAATCTTTTATATCTATATAAATTCATAGATATTGATGATCAGTTGTCGTGGAGTTATGTAAGCTTAAATTTCTTGTAAAATTATTTGATTATATGGTTTTTAAACCAGCCAAGATGAAAAGTAGAAGCAATCTAATGGGTGGTATGGTGACCATCAAATCAACTTTTTGCGGATGGAAAAAATGTCAAGTTAGCTAAAGTGTATAAAGGAAAAAGAAAACCATTCTAACATGTATGTATTTGTTTGATATAGTGCATATGATAAATTAGGAAGGAAGCACGAATACAGATTATGTCACTGTGTCAGTGTAAGTAATCAAATATACAATATTATTTATTATTTAGTTTTCTCTGGTTTATAAGACTTAGTATGATGTTATTACATTGTGATGAAATAAACTCTAATATCTTGATTGTGTTATTACTAGCTGATTTTTTTAACTAAGCAAAAAGTCTATTAAATACAATCTTTGTTCTCGTAGACCTTAAAATAACCTATGATGCTTTAATTGTATGTTATTATATAGACATTTAGGGCCGTGCACAGCGCGCATGCAACACTTCCTAGTAATATTCACAATCCAAGGCTCATTTTCTAGCACAATTAAACATATATATGTAAGGGATTAAAAATGTAAACATAAAACCCACCAGGAAACAAACAATTTAAAGAAAAAAACGGACCAAAGACTAAGGGTGTGTTTGTTTCATTAAGATGTTTTGGGTTTGAATCTGACTACCACATCTTACTAGTAAGAGGTGGCTAGAAAGTCTAAATCTGAACGAAATAATGTTGTTTGGTTTTGTATAATTGTCTGAATGATTTTAAGTGCTCGTTTTTGCAATTTGTTTATTAAACCAACGCAATGCGATAATAAGTAACTTATGTAAATATGAAACAAGATTTTTTATCATAAATATAACATAGTTAATAAACAATCAAATATATTATATAATGTTTACAAAACGAGTAAGAGGCAGTAAGACAAGTCCCCCACCTCTTACTGAGTAAGATGTTATATGTCTAACTGGGTCTTACTCAAAAGAAAAAAACAAACAAGCAAAACGTCTGCCCTCCTCTTACTGGTAAGAGTAAGAGGTAGTAAGAGGGCTAGTAAGACATTTTTTTAAAAAACAAACACACCCTAATAATCTAAGAAAAAACACCGAGGACTTATAGTGTAACAAGCACTACAACATTTGCCCCCATCAGAAAAGACTTTTTGTTCCTTTTGACGAGGACAAGTCCTCGTTAAAGGTTTTTAGCGAGGACTTGTTATCTACCATTCTTCCATGCAACCTACCCTTCTTGTTCTTCCTACCTTAAATAAGGGTGCATTTGTTATACTGTTATGATTCATAATGAGTATGAGTTTGATAGTAGTGGTGGGCCTCTACCTATAAAAGATTTATACCCGGCCTATTTAAGGTATATGGAGTATGGAATATTTCCATCATCTATTCCAATATTTGATAGATTTACCTCTTAAACAAACACTTGAATTGAATGAAAAATCATTCCCCCATTCTCATTCCCAGATACCAAATGCACCCTAAAAACTTGCAATCTACCTTTCTTCCATACCCATCTCCCATGCATACAAAAAACACGCTCAAAAACAAGAAAAGAAGCAAAAAATAAAAATAAAATATTAAGACATAATAATAAACACAAATTCCCGGGTTCCAAGGTAATAACGTCGTGCAGATAATGTTCAGATGGCATTGGCTTGAGTACAATCACGAGACACTATGAGCGCCCAAAAATTGCTATATAACGAAGTCGTAACAGATGCTCTTAAAGGAAGCAATAAACACACGTCTTACAATACTCTTTACCAACTTTGCACATGAATTAGGTGTGTTATAAATCACTCATCGGCTGCAAAAAACACGTAACTTTAATCTTGTATACAATCAACGTTAAGAGTTTAAATATTTGTCAACGAAATTTAAGAATTTAGTCAAATAGTAGTGAACAAAATTAGAGAATAAGCTAACATACCCTTAAACCTAATGGACCATAAGCCTTTAGGATTGGGCCTTAGCATATCATCTAACAAAATATCGCAATGCAATTATTAACATGATATGAAGTCTTAAATAAAAGAACTACATCGTGTTATTGTTGGTTATTGCTAGTCGTACTAAATGGGGGGATCGGAAACTACAACAAGAAATCAACACAACGCTAGCAAATAATAATGAAAACAGTAAATAACACAAACACACAAAGTTTTTATAGGCTCGGCTTCTTCATTCCTTTTTTAAACTACGATGTTTTGTTAAGAACTAACAAAACAGTAGAAAAAAAAAGATTACAACACATTAGTAGTGGGATTGGCGTAGACCGATTAATAGTGAGAGGTATCAAGCAGATTTCATTCATCTTTTGGTTGAGATCAGTGTTGTGGAGGTATCCGAAGATGGTGACTCTTGTGTTTGGTCTTTATCTCAAGATGGTAGCTTCTCTATAAGTAACGCAAGGCAATATATAGATGAGTGCATGCTTTCTATTATGTCACCATGCACAAGGTGGTGCAAGGTTATTTCGAAGAAGGTTAATATTTGTATGCGATGTTTGTTTTTTTGGATAGATTACCCCATCGGTTAAACTTGCATCTGGTTGGACATTCAATCGATTATGTGTCTGATCTGTAATGCACATGTGGAGTCTAATGATCATGTCTTCTTTTCTTGTGAAACGGCTTCGAATGTTTGGAGGTCAGTTCGTTCTTGTAGTGATGCAAAGATCCTTTTTTTGTCTCGTGGGGATTCAGACGATTGGATCCTGTCGTGGCGCACATCAAAGGAGTCAAAAGAGTGTGCTTATAACATGTTGGGTGCTATGACGCTATCGCAATAATGTCACTTTCAACTCTTAAAATATGAGGAAGTGTGACATCTTTGATAACATTCGTCTTTTTTCTTATTTTTGGATTAAATTTAGAGGTAAAACGTGTAGTCGTTAGAACGAATGGTTAAAATCGTCTTTGTAATTTGCTAGCTCCCTGCTAATTTTCTTTTTAATAATACATCATCATGAAAAAAAATAATAAAAGTTTTTTAGTACAAGCAAGTTTGGGAACCGAGATCCACTACTCAATCGAAGTAGGATCCGATCAAGATCCTCAAAGTTATTCTACCATCGACTATAATAATAACACGGGCCATCAACCATACTAATAATAACAAGGGCCTACCTAAATGTGCACTGTTTACACTTTTTAATACTCCCTCCGTCCCCTATTAAATGTCATGTTTGAATTTTCAAAGTCTTTATTTCGCAACTTTGACCATAAATATTTTTTGTTGTGTTATATAATATTTGATGCAAAATATATGAATAGATCGAGTTTTAAATGTATTTCCACTACGTATTATTTTTATCTAATACTATATAACACAAGCAAAAATATTTATGGTCAAAGTTGTAAAAGAAAGACTTCAAAAGTCAAACATGGACATTTAATAAGGGACGGAGGGAGTATTTCACAACTCACCCTGAAGACCAACCAGTTGATTAAGGTACATTTATTAAACACAAACAAATTTTTTATATTACAAATTATATTTAATAAATATTAATTAAGCATATAAATTACCAAAATTAAATATGATTTCTAATTTAATAAACTCAAACTTTTTTTTTTTATAAACATTTTAAACCTTGCCTTGAGGGCACCCATTAGACAAAGGGAAGTGATTTGTACACCATTTATTTTTTCCATCCACCACTAAAACATGCATACCAGTGTTGTACAGTGTGCATCACTGATGTAATTTAGTGGTAGATGGCAAAAAAAAAATAATGTATTAATGTACAAATCACTTCCCACCCTGTCGATAAAAATATCGCCTTTTACATTTCCGAATACACGGAGACTCATACACATAAATCGTTGACACTCTTATGAAACAATAGCTTATTCACTAAGTCACTCCTATTTAAATAGGTAAACATATTTTGGATAATTTTAACATTTTCAAGATGTTTAATTTATTTATATAAACATGCTACCGATCCACCAACATTTAAAAATACGAGTCTGTTCCAAAGTGTTGGGAAACTGATCTCCAAAAATTCCGTAAATTGCAAACGGCACTCCTCAACTTGTTTATGCATGTAACTTGTTACGGTTTTTCTTTGACTTCATATATGTCATTTGCAACGTGCGACTACTTGTTTTCTTTCACAACTTGATTCTCATACTCCGTTCGTGTTGATTCAACAAGTTTTGGTTCTGGTTTAAAAATACTATGGTTCGGTTTTGGTATATAACTTACAAGTCTCTTCTTGGTTTCAGCTTTATTAATACAACGATGTTTGTAGTACTTCTAAGTTATTTTATACGGTGACAAACAGACTTGATTAAGACAAACTCAAGTAGAGACAAATCATTTCTATTTTGGACCAAAACCATGGACTGATTTTTGTAGAGTCAAATACACATAAGCTATTTTTGGAATATTTTTTTGTCATGCTCATGTGTTCAATCGAGTATAATTGCAGGCTACGCGTTGCAACGGCAAACCATAACGTTTTATCATGATTAATTTCTTATATAAAGATGTATAAAACTGGAATTTGAAGTTAGAGTTGTGATAAAATTTTAATCTACGTCGTGTGTTATCTCATACATTTATTTTTATACGCATAAATTACTTTTAGTCATTTTTGGTAACATACTAACTTACGTGCAAGATTGTGTGTAGTCCAAAAATCATTGAAAACGTATGAAGATTTTCGTAAGAAGTTAAATAACATTTTATATAAAACTAAAATGATTAAGTTTCAATAAACTTTAAATAAATACTAAAGTTGTAGGAGGGTTTATGAAAACTTATTAGATTTTGATGTGCTTTTATGAAACATTATATATAATGAAACATGACAACTTCTCTAATGAATAGCCTACTATTCTATTATTGATTACGTATGAGATGTAAAATGATATTTCGATTGGGTTGAGATGGTTGTGTTGTTCGATTTCCCGTGTTAAATGATAAGGACTCAAAGATGCGATTAAGAATCACGAGCTTGGATAACACTCGCAACAAACCATGTAGTATGTGTTTACTATATGAATAGTATGATAATGCGTAGAGAGAATCCAGAGATTCGAAAGCGCCTTCAAAGGCGAGGAATGCCTTCTATTTATAGAGAGGCATTTATGGTTTAAGAATAAACCCCACGAGGATGATCAAACGGTTGTACGACAGGACACGTGTGGATCGTCCAGTGTATAGACAAGAATACATGCGGCAACTTCTCCTTGGCTCGTACCAGGTCGCGCCCATCTCCCCTATTCTTGCTGGTGAGCCTTCGATTGCCTTATGTCAGATAGTACATCTTGGACGTTAGTGAAAGTTGGGAAACAATTGTCCCATACATGTATGTTTATGGCCTTAGAGGTCTTCTCAGGCTATGTGAAGCTTGAGAATGTAACAGGGCTTATCAAATGTTGATAATGGGTCTTGCTAAGTGTTTGTGATAGGCTTAACTTTGGTGTATGGTTAATGGGTTTGGGCCATTAATATTGATATGTTATCAAGTGACCTCAGTCTAGTATTATAGCATGAGCTAATGGTATGATGATGTACTTTGCAATAGTGCTTGTCAAGATGACTATAGAGTCTCCTCTAACCGATATGTTTCCAGGTCGGAGCGAGTCAGGCTAAGACTGGCCTGATTTGTATTTATTGAAATTTTGATTTGTGCATCTCCCGCATTGAATGTTTGCATGGGAAATGCAAGAGAATCTTTTTCGAAATGACTTTAAGTATATCAAATCGCCATTTAGGCTTCGTCTGAGCTCGTCCGTTCAACTGTTCATGAAGTCAATGAGTCATTAATTGTACGTGTGCCTGACAAGGGGTAATTGCTACACGTTTGTCGTGGAGTGTGTGAGATGTTGGGTTGTTGCCACGTGTACCCCACTACCACATTTATTTTGCTATAAATAAGGGTTAAATGGGAGTGAGAAATTACACATTAACTTCTCATTTTCCTTGTAACCAACAAATCCTTTATTTTCTCTTGGTGTGACCTCTTAACCAAAATCTTCTAAGTAAGATTATTGATGCCAAGTGAAGGAAGAAGAACATAATAGGCAAAGGTTAGTCACATAAAGAAGCCCTTTAAATTGTGTTGACAATGTCGTTTTATTGTGACGCTCTCATAGAATGTCTATGACCAGTATTTTTGGTTTTTTGCAATTTCTCGTTTGAAGTTTTTTTAATGAGTTCGCTTGTGTTGTAAATGATTTTTTGTTTTTTTTTGAAAAATATTGGTCGTGGTATCCGTTGATGGAGAGGTTTCCAATGGAGAGGTTTCAAAAATATACTGAGTCTATGACTTGGACCAACCTTGCGCTATTTGTTAGTTTTGTAGGGATGGATATTCTTTCCTTTCTTGACAATTCTAATGACGAGGGTGAACTGGCTAGTTTTTCCGTGAACTTCCATGGTGAAGTCATGAATCCTCCACCATATATGCCTAAAGTTGTTGCTCCCTTGGGTTCTGCTGACCCTGGTAATGGCGTTCAGGTTGACCCTGAATTGGAGTATGTGAATGGTGGCACTGGTAAAGTCCTACCTTATGGTTTTGTAGCCTTAGGTGAGTTGGTTGTTGAAGGTTCCATGTATGGAGCTCTGATCGCTCAGGTTGTGGAACGTATTATCTTGCCTAAGGTTAATGAGGCAAATAAAAGGGTTTTGGAGGTCTTGGCCTCCTCAGAAATCACTCTTAAGTCCAACCAGGGTTTTAGTAGTCACCCTGGTAAGAACTTAAATGTTTTAGCAAATGTACAGGAGTTCGTAATTCTAGCGCCTTGGATAAGCTTGGGATTGATGGGCGTATAGTAGTCGTTGATGTCTGTGAAGTAGCAGGATACGGGTGTAAAGCGGTTGCTTCTGGAGTAGACTTAGCTATTAGAGCCCTTGATATAGAAGGGCTTGTTACTGCTAGAGATGGGAATGTCAAGGAATCAATTGATTCTCTCGGAACTTCATTCTTCGGTATGCCCCTAGCCTTTGTGCTCCAAAGTTTTTTGTGAGATGTTGTAGCATGCTTCATTTTTGTGTTACCGGGTAGTGATGTTGGTCGTGGAGGATTTTAGGCTCCGGAAGCCGCAATTCAACATTGTCTTTCACACTACATTTTGTCTCGCAAGGGTGTTGGTGATTGTCAACCCTTGACTGCTATCTGAGGGTCCATGTATCGGTCCTTAACGGATTTTATTTGTGGTATGATGACTTGCTTCAAAGAGTTGAATTGAAAAACTTGGTTGCAGAGGAGGTTGTCAGGTTAAGGGCAGCCCTGGAACATGCCGAGAGACTGGTTTCCCAGCCTAAAAAAGAGCTGGAAGAAGAAAGAGACCGTTGGCAGATAGAGAGAGTCTTCATAACTATTGATCTTGAAGAGGTTGTGCAAGGGAAAGAGGTTGCTGTAAAGGATAAGGCAACTTTTTTTAGAAAGAATGCCGGTTGAGAAGATTGATGGTCAGGGTGTTGCGCCCTCGACCCGTAATGAAATTAACAGTTAGTCAATTTATTGTATGTCAAATGTGTTGGTATTTTGTGTGCATGACGAAACATACAAACTTATGTTGATTATTATTTACGAGACTTAAGGGTCACACACATATAGCACGAGAATCCAGAAGTATATATATGTATTGTTAATACAAATATCGTCATTAAACGTTATTTATATTTTATGATCTTTACCTAAGTTTTTTTAACGGCAAAAGTAAATTTAATTTTTATAAAGCTTAAAGCTTGTCAAGTTTAATAGATATTAAAACAAGCTTTTCAAATAATATCTTCATCACTCGAGCATTTACATTTTGATTAATCATATTATTGATATGATTCTAAACCATAATGTATGTGAACATTTTTAGATCAAGCATCTTTTAGTTTCTTAAGACAAAACATTACATATGTATTTACATTTTAACATATTTTAAAAAATAGAAAACAACACATGACATCATGTAGTGCATCATTGAAATCTCTAGAAGATTTCACTAGATATTTTGTGTAGATTTAGACTCTACATATCTTACACAATCTTGGATAGATATGGTTGACTTTGTAAAGATTTTGGTGATCTTGCTGTCAGACCCCGGCGGCACCAAATATTTACACGGGGTGAACCCTTTTGAGGGATCCGTGGTCCGTGGTGCCTGCTAATCATTTTGGCTATAAATAGCAAAGCCAAACCAAGTTGTTTCTCATCCCTTTCTAGCATATTCACATACATTCCTTCTCTCTAACATTTCTAACTCAGTTTCATATCATTATAGTGATCCTCTTTTGTAGCAAAGAAGATCAAGGCATATTCAAGCTTCAAAAAATAGTTGGAAGTCTTGTTTGTTTGTTGTTGTATGATCTAGTGTTGATTCATACATCATTGTTGTATCAAACCATCATAATCTTGTGAGTGTGAGTGGTTAGCAAAGAAGATCAAGGCATATTCAAGCTTCAAAAAATAGTTGGAAGTTGATGACGTACCCTCCGATTAGGTCGAAGGACCCCCCTTCGGCCTCAGTCAAAATTGCATTACGAAGACCCAAGTCTTTCTTTATAAGTCATTGGTGGCGTAAAACCATTCATCATTGACATGGTTACCAGTTGGGAATTCGCCAGCCGAAGGCCTATGCCCTTCGGTGTCTTCTCTTGAAGATGCCAAGACAAACAAGAACCTTGACTTGGTCTTCCCCCACGTTCCCACTATGTCCTTAGCTTCCCCGCCAAGTCCGAGATAGTGGGGATGAAGCCCTAGCGGTTACCATAAATCAGGGGACGCCCCCATGATCTCCTAAATGTGTGCTAACACTCTCCAAGCTATTTTCATCACCTATAAATAGATTGGACGAGTCATTTCAATGGTATGTTCACTCAACACAGTCTTACACATATATCATATTATCCATAACTCATATCACATACTTATTCACATGCCGGAGGTGGTTCGCAGGGCCCAACCCCTGCGCAATCACTTAACGAAGTGTCTACTATTTCTTATTGCAGATTGACTACAAGTTTGGCGCAAGCATATCACCCCTTATACCCTTCGATCACCATCGAAGGCCTGGTCGTACGAAATATTGTACAATCAGTGGCGCCATCCGTGGGACCCGCTACTATTGGTCTCGTCATTCCAAACTTACACCCAGTCAATCGCTCTCACTAGTTTTACGGCATGACTCAAGGAAGAGAAGATACACCCCCTCCGGGTTTCTCGACCTTGACACCAATCCCAGTCAATGATCCTGGCAACCTTCCCAATATAACCGCATCCACTTTTACCACACGATCTCACCCTGAAATAACTCCCAACAATCATGCTTCAACCTCAGCTAACCCTGAACCGGTGATCAGTCCGGCGTTTGTCGAAGCTAACATCGAAGCATTAGAATCTTTACTAAGAGCTCGAAGGAGGCAAGACCGGAATGTGGAAATGCGTAGGGAGTTAGAATACTCAAGCGATGAGTACGACGAAGAGTTAGAAATAGAGGCTAGGCCCTTGGCTTCGGGGGTTACTCGCTCGGTGTTAAGGGTAGGGTCTCCAAGCAGTCGAAGGCCTAGCGGAAGGTCAGTTGGTTTCGAAGATGCTCCGGAGCGGGCTCCGACAAGAAGGGAAGGAACGATGGAAGGCTCCAATGGAAGGAGTCACCGAAGGGAGGCTACGGAGGTTAATTTGCCACCACTCTTGGCGGCTCATCTGGGAAGAACGGAAACGGGGGTTCCACTGCAGCCTTCTCACGCATCTGGCGTAGGAGGCGATCCATCTCAATTAAACAGGGGAGGAAGTCTTCCTCCTCATGGTATGTACCCTCCTTTTCAGGCTCAATCTTACCCTCAAGGGGTTTATCCCCCACCTAACGGGCAGGCTAACAACCCCAACTTTACTCAACCATACGGAAGCATGCCCTATGGACAACCTATGGTATACCCTTCGTATCCTGTAGGAAGTCACCCACCTTATATACCTACTGCTTATCCCCAATATGTTAATAAAAACACTGTTGGAATACCTCCTAATCATAACCCATACAATGCTGCCCCTACATACATGCCACCTTATAACTGCCTCTATTCGGAGCCCATGGGCTCCACAACACCCTTCGTAAGATGGATAGAAGACTACCCTTTGCCTGATGGGTTGAAAATGCCCGCACATATTGGTACTTATGATGGAAAAGGGGATCCGGATAACTTTTTACACTTGTTCGAAGGGGCTATTAGAATGCAGAAGTGGGTAATGCCTGTTGCCTGTCACATGTTTACATACACCCTATGAGACTCTGCTCGTATATGGTGGAACGGGCAAAAACCAGGTAGCATTGTGAATTTGGATGATCTCAAAGCCAAGTTCAGGTCACATTTCAGCCAGCATAAAAAGTTCACAAGAACGCACCTAACAGTGCACAACATCAAGCAGAAGGAGAACGAAAGCACAAGGGCTTTCATTACTAGATACACTGATGACACCTTGCAGATAATGGGCTTGCACGAAGACCAACGCATCTCAGGTTTCGTACATGGCCTACGGAACAGAAGCCTGGTTGAATTCCTTTCCACTGATCTTCCTGTAACCTATAAAGGATTAGTGGAAAAGGCTTACACTTGGATCGAAGCAAAAGAAGTGTCCACCAACGGGGCTCCGGTCGAAAACAAGGAAAATCACAACAAGGCCCCGAAGCATCCTTCGTGGGAAGGGTCAAGGAACAAACACAAGAGCAGGGACATATTTACTCCATACCACAAAAACATCAACCACGGCCTCCTGGCTAATCTGTCCAAATCCCTAAGGGAAATACTCGCCACCAAAAAGGCTGCGAAGACCTTTGATCCTCCTCCTCGCTTGGCAAACAAAGGGAGGCCCAGGGACACTTCCAAGTTTTGCTATTTCCATGATGATTACGGTCACGACACCAATCACTGCCGAGAGCTCAAAAAGCAGATAGAAGAGGCAGTGAAGTCTGGCCAATTGGGAAATTTGGTGAAGGGTATAAAGAGAGGCAAAGAAAAAGCCTCCGATACACAGTTGGGGAAAGATACTACACCTGTCGAAGCTCCCATCCTCATGGTTTATAAAGAAGACTCTAGTTCAAAGAGAAAGGAAGCAGAGGAAGCCTTGTGCGGAGTAGGAGATGTCACTTTCCCTTCAATCACAGGAAAAGTTCTTTCAAATGACCCCATGGTCATCAAAGTCTTGATCTCCAACAGAGAAGTAAACAAAGCCTACCTTGACTGTGGTAGCTCCTGCGAAGTTATCTACGAACGGTGTTTCCTAAAGCTCAAACCCTCAATAAGGTCGAAGAGAGTAGATTCGAAGGTACCTTTAGTAGGGTTCTCAGGGGAACACTCATGGCCCTTGGGAGAAGTCCCTCTAGAGGTTACGATTGGAGAAGGGAGGCTAAAAAGAACAGAAACTCTGGCTTTCACGATCGTAAGGTCGGAATCTCCCTACAACGTATTGATAGGGAGAACAGCAATGCAGAAGATGGGCATTGTTGTCTCAACCATACATGCCGCGATCAAATTCCAAACACCTTTCGGCATTGGAACGGTTTTCTCCAGCTATAAGATGAAGGGGCCTACGACAGAAAGCAAGAGGGTCAAACAGGTTTCGGAGGAACTTTCGAAAGATGTTCTCAGTTGCACTAACGCTGAAGAACGCATCGTGGTAAATGATCTCTACCCTGATCAGACAGTAGTAATCGGAAAGCAACTTCCAACCTCCTTTAAAGCAGAGTTGGAAAAGATACTTCGTGATAACGCAGACGTCTTCGCATGGACCTATTCTGACATGACGGGGGTCCCCAGAACTCTCACCATAGATGGACAGCCCTTCGGCACTGAACACAAGCTCAATGAGTTCAAGCATATTGAACCCATTAAACAAAAGCATAGAAGTCTAGCTCCTGAAAGAAATGCCGCTGCATGCAAAGAAGTGGACGAACTCGTGGCAGCAGGCATACTCAGAGAGGTGAAGTATCAAACTTGGGTGGCCAATCCGGTGATGGTCAAAAAGCATGACGGGGGATGGAGAATGTGCGTAGATTTTACTGACATTAACAAAGCCTGTCCGAAGGACTGTTACCCTCTTCCAGAAATTGATTGGAAGGTGGAATCCCTGTCAGGGTTTCGACTAAAGTGTTTCCTAGACGCTTATAAAGGTTACCATCAGATACAAATGGCCGAAGAAGACGAGGAGAAGACAAACTTTTTTACAGGAAAAGGCGTTTATTGCTACAAAAAGATGCCTTTTGGTTTGAAAAATGCAGGTGCCACCTACCAGCGATTGGTGGACAAAGCCTTCCACAAGCAAATAGGCAGGAATCTAGAAGCCTACGTAGACGATATGGT
This sequence comes from Chrysanthemum seticuspe, assembly GCA_019973895.1. NCBI lineage: Eukaryota > Viridiplantae > Streptophyta > Magnoliopsida > Asterales > Asteraceae > Chrysanthemum > Chrysanthemum seticuspe. The sequence goes on from BPTQ01000004.1 coordinate 84,406,999, forward strand.
CATCAAAAGTAGATCAGAGGAAGATATGCTCTCCGACATCAAGGAAACCTTCGATCAGCTTCGCGCCATCAATATGAAGTTAAATCCCAAGAAGTGTTCCTTTGGTGTGGAAGAAGGACAATTCTTGGGACATCTGATCACCAAGCAGGGTATTAAAGCCAATCCTTCGAAAGTCAAGGCCATCACAGATTTGCAGCCTCCTAAGTCCCTAAAGGAGGTGCAAAGTCTCAACGGAAAGCTAGCAGCCCTCAGCAGGTTCTTGTCGAAGGGTGCAGACAGATCTTTGCCGTTCTTCAAAACACTCAAAGGGTACAAAAAGACGTTCCAATGGAGCATAGATGCAGAAGAAGCCTTTCAAAAGCTCAAGGAATTCATGGCTATTCTACCAACACTTACAGCCCCAATCAAAGGCGAAGTGTTGTTCATGTATATTGCAGCCTCTTTCGAAAGCATCAGTGCCGTGTTATTGGCAGAAAGGGAGAAGAAGCAAATCCCCATATACTTTGTTAGTAGATTACTACAAGGAGCTGAGCTAAATTACCCAGCATTGGAGAAGCTAATTTTGGCTTTAGTTCATGCTGCGAGACGCCTTCGAAGGTACTTTCAAGCTCACCCCATAACCGTACTTACCGACAAGCCAATTAAGCAGATACTTTCAAAGCCGGAGAAATCTGGAAGGATAGCTAAATAGGCCATCGAGCTAGGAGAACATGATATTGAATACAAAGGCAGGAGCTCGGTCAAAGGGCAAATATTGGCAGACTTTTTAGCAGAAACACCCTCCGAAACGAAACATGACAAAAAGGTTGTTGAAAAGGAGCCTGCTACGACAATCGAAGGGTGGAAACTTTATACTGACGGAGCCTCCAGCTCCGATGGTTCTGGTGCAGGTCTCATGCTCGTTGATCCCAAAGGGAAGGAATACACCTATGCACTTCGTTTCGAATTCGATGCTACGAACAACGAAGCGGAATATGAAGCCTTGTTAGCAGGTCTCCGATTGGCCACAGATATGGAAGTAGAAAACTTGGCTATTTTTGTTGACTCACAACTGGTGGCCAACCAGATAAAAGGCTCCTACGAGGCGAGACAACCTGTGATCAAGCAATATCTGGATAAGGCCAAAGAAATGCTCGAAGGGTTCACATCTTACAACATAGAGCATGTTCGAAGAAACCAAAACAAGAAGGCGGATGCACTTTGCAAACTGGCATCAATGGCATTTGCCCATTTAACAAAGGAAGTTTTGGTCGAAGTATTGACAGATCGGTCCATCGTCCGAAAGGAGGTATCTGACGTTATACAAGAGGAAGACTCGAATTGGATGACTCCAATTAGAGAATATCTGATAAGTGGCATACTGCCGGAGGATGCAAAGTTGGCTCGAAAGGTGCGCATCAAAGCACCACAGTACAGGATCATGGGAAATTACTTATACAGAAGATCTTTCCTATCCCCTTGGCTCCGTTGTGTAGGGCCAAGGCAAGCTGCCAACATCATCCAAGAAGTGCATGAAGGATCCTGCGGACTTCACGCAAGGCCTCGCTCCGTTGTCTCCAAAGTAATGAGGGTTGGATATTATTGGCCTTCGATGCACAGAGACGCCGTCGACATCATTCAGAAGTGCGAAGCTTGTCAAATTCACTCAAGAGTCCCAAGGCTACCAAAGCAAGATATGACTTCCGTAACATCCGCATGGCCTTTCAGTCAATGGGGGATAGATATCGTAGGCCCTCTACCAGTTGCTCCTGGAGGAGTAAAGTTCTTGGTCGTAGCCATTGATTACTTCACTAAATGGGTTGAAGCGAAGCCTTTAGCATCCATCACAGGAAGACACATGGAAAAATTCGTGTGGGAACACATTATCTGTAGGTTCGGAGTACCTCACATCCTCATTTCAGATAATGGGAAGCAGTTTGCCGAAGGGGTATTCCCAGTATTTTGCAGAGGCCTGAATGTCAGACAATCATTCACTTCCGTTTACCATCCTCAGGGTAATGGTCAAGTAGAGGTTACCAATAGAGACATCATACAAGGAATAGAATGAAGGCTGGGATACTGTCATCACGGTTGGGTAGATGAACTACCTCAAGTGCTCTGGGCACATAGAACGCATACAAAGTCAAGTCATGGAGAAACGCCTTTCAGCTTGACATATGGCATGGAAGCTGTCATCCCTTCAGAAGTAAGTGTTGAAACAGAAAGGGTCATGAACTTCGAAGTAGCAGACAACGAAGAAAGACTCCGTAGTAACTTGGACCTACTTGAAGAACGGAGAGAAATAGCCTCCATTAGAGAGGCTATCCACAAGCAAAAGATTGAAAGGTACTATAATAAGCGAGTTAGGCCTTCGACCTTCAAACCAGGGGAATATGTCCTCCGACTCAATAGCGCAAGCAAAGCTGAGTACCAGGGTAAATTGGGACCTACATGGGAAGGACCCTACGTTATTAAGGAAGCATATGGCAACGGGGCCTACAAGCTGGAAACCTTGGCAGGAGACGTTATTGATAGAACCTGGAATGGCACTACTCTTCGTAAGTTCTACGTATGAAACTTACAATGTCTAAGGACACATTTTATTTGCTTTCAATCAATGTATTTGCATTCTTCTCACTTGGGGAAAGAAGCATTAATGGTAGGCGTCTAGTATTCATTTCTTAAAATGATGTAATCCTCCCTACCCACTTAATGATAATAACACATTTCCCTCAAATCTCTTGTTTCGTTCAATACAACAAAGATTTGCCCACCAAGTCGCTTTATAAGTTTGAATGTCGAAGGGATGTACAAAGACTAAATAACATGTCTTGCTCATATGCATAACATCCATCTCAACTTCACATTAACTTTCCTATATGGCCTTAAGGTATTTTAAACCTTTCGCTGCCCAAAGGATCAAGACGGAGTGGGTCGCGACCCTCTGTCAGCAGTCAAATTATACGATTGCTAATATTCTTGGTGAAGTAACTACACTCAATGAGGCTATGCATCTACCATACGCCTTAGGTTGTAAAAAATATTTTTACGCAAGTAAAAGTAAAAAGAGAAGAATCACACATAGCAAAATTCGAGCCCTAGTGGCTTCGTTGTAGATTTATGACTAGTTTTACTAGTCTAAAATAGGCCATAGCCTTAAAACATCCAACATTATAAACTATTGTCTTAGGCCGTAGCCTACTACCAACATGCAATAAGTAAATTGTTTCATCAGGCACGAAGCCTGGAACGGAGCACAGACAATTGTTTTAAACAGGGTACATACCACCCTAGGGATCAAATTACAACCACATGGTTGCCTTCTTTAAACCTTGGAATGAGTGGGGTCAGCTGAGCCTGGAGATGGAACCTGGGGTGACGGAGTCCTCTTGGAGGAAGAAGGAGGCTGGACTTTCCTTGGCTTCTTGGCTAGCAGATCCTCAATCGAGGCTGATGGGTCCTTCGTCACATCTGCAAGGAAAGGGAACTCTAAAGCAGTTAAATGATTACCTGCATCATCATATTCTTTTTCATGAGTTGCCCTGTAATACGGAATTTTCTCCAGCACTACTGGTTCCCCAGTCTTCGCCACCTCCTCCAAAGTGGTACACTTGCCATGGAAAATGGCAGCATTCACCACATTCCCAATTGCAATCCCCACATCATCGCTATGATAAAGTTCCATAGCAATGTAGGGGATCACTTTGGTTACCAGGTCCACTCTGTCCTTATTCAGCATCTTCAGACGGAGGTTTAAGCCATCTACCTTTTCTCGGAGCTTGATCTCTTGGGCCAGCAACTTTGACCTCTCCTGTTCGAGACCTCCACATTTGGATGAAAGAACAGATATCTGCTCTTTGTAACCAACACCCATAGAGCTTTCGACAGTTAACCTGTTGCACTCAGCCTCACTCGTTGCCAATTGACCTTTGAGCTTTTCATTCTCAGCTCTAAGATCTTGAACCAATGGATTCTTATCAAAATCCTCCAATGCTTCCTCACACTTCTTCTCCAAGTCAGCATACTTTTGATCTCTAACCTTCTCCCCCTTCAGCATAGCATCCATTTCTTCTCGAGCTTTGGTGACAGCGCGGAGCAATTCCCTTGTCCTAGCATTGAGTTGGTTGTCAAGCATGCCCTGGCGAACATAGCTTTTATCATGAAGATCACAAAGCCTCTCTATAGACATGTTATTCATCACCTCTTTCCACTTGGAGGGGATCACATGGCTCATAAGTTGGTGACAAGCTTGGGGAGAAGGAAGCTCCTTCGTATCAGGAAGTCCTATAACAAAAGTAAATTTCATTAATATATGATCTTGGGTATTTAATTTTATTTCACAGGTAAGAAGTTTACCATGGAAGTCATCACCGCTGGGCCCCTCGATGGCTGGAAATACCACAGCCTTACCCTGGGCACTCTTCTGCCGGGTGGTTCGAGAGGGAGGAGTAGGCAGAAGAAGCTTTCTCTTTGAATCAGATTTCGTAGCCTTGGCACTAGCACCTTTCCTGCTTCGAACCCTCTCACCTATGCCGGAGGGTCCTACGATGGCCAACGGTTGATCGGAGACTGGTTCGTCTGAGTCAGCAATATTCTCCACTAGCTGATCTTCTACATCTATGGGTTCCTTTGGTGGAGGAGCAGAAGATACAGGCTCGGCAGGATGGGCTTCCACCTCGTCTTTGTTTATAGACACCGACGGGGAGCCCACGCCATAGCTTGTTTCTTGGGGATTCTTTGGAAGAAAACTAACCTCTTTGGCACCTCCAGCCACGACAAAGTTCCTGAATGACATCTCTGCAAAAAGAAGCAGATAAGATAAATATCAGCAAGATAAGTTTTTGTTTCTTATGTTAATTTAAAAAATACATACTTTCTCCATCACAAATTATCTCAGGTACCAACGGAGACCCTTCCCATCTCTCAGCAATGCCAGCCATGAATAGGATTGGCTCAGGGAAGGTCTGGCAGTCAGCTGGATAACGAGCCAAACGCCGATACAGTGGGTTTCTTCTCACAGTATAAGGCAATGGATCAGTGAACCTTTTCTCATCATATTGAAAGTCTGGGATTAACAATGCAGAGTATCCAGGAGGGATAATGGTAGTTTGAATATAAAAGAACTTGCCTTTCCAGTTCCTTATGTTCGTAAAAGGCCTATCTATCAATATGGGCACATCCCTTTCACCCCTTTTGGCCAAAGTTAACCAATCTCCTCCTGGATATAGATTTAAAAAACCCCTAAGCACAGTCAAGGATGGTTCAAACCCATAGGCTTTACACATCACAATGTATGTTGTCAGCTTGGCTAGGCCAAAAGGGTTGAACCTAGAAATGTGTACCTCATAATATCGGAGGAATTCTAAAATTAAAGGATGCAGTGGTATCCTAAGATTGGAAGTGGTGAAAGCATGGATATACAAGCCTACATAATTTTCAGGGGCATCGAATATCCCTTGATCTTTACTTGGTAGCATTACTTTGTGTTCTTTTGGAATGGGATAATCAGTGAGGAACGCTTTAAGCTCCTCCATGGTTAATGTGCAACCTTGTTGTTTTATCACAAATTTTTTGTTGGTTGACATGACACCTTCTACAAAACACAAAAAATATTTGAAATACAGGAGAAGAAGGAGCGCTTTACCTTGTTTGGTCGAAGGCTTGATCGAAAGGAATTTTGGTAGGTGAAAAACTTTGGGCGAAAGTTACTTTGTTAGGGTTTTACTGATTTTTGCATTTTATATACCCTACAAATATTGCATCTCAGCCCTACACGTGTCCGTGCTATCCCTTTTATACCGGATTCCAAACCTCTTTTAAATTTTGAAAGGATGTTCACTAGTACCGAGGAAAACGGGGTAGTTATAATTAACTATGCATTTATTACGGTCAATATTAACTAGACTTTTCATCTTCGTTCGTTTTTGTGACGAAGGGGAGGTTTCGTTTTTATTTCTGAGTCGTAAGCAATATTTCTAGTTCGTACATATCACTTTCGACTGGGGGGCTTGATGACGTATCCTCCGATTAGGTCGAAGGACCCCCCTTCGGCCTCAGTCGAAATTGCATTACGAAGACCCAAGTCTTTCTTTATAAGTCATTGGTGGCGTAAAACCATTCATCATTGACATGGTTACCAGTTGGGAATTCGCCAGCCGAAGGCCTATGCCCTTCGGTGTCTTCTCTTGAAGATGCCAAGACAAACAAGAACCTTGACTTGGTCTTCCCCCACGTTCCCACTATGTCCTTAGCTTCCCCGCCAAGTCCGAGATAGTGGGGATGAAGCCCTAGCGGTTACCATAAATCAGGGGACGCCCCCCATGATCTCCTAAACGTGTGCTAACACTCTCCAAGCTATTTTCATCACCTATAAATAGATTGGACGAGTCATTTCAATGGTATGTTCACTCAACACAGTCTTACACATATATCATATTATCCATAACTCATATCACATACTTATTCACACGCCGGAGGTGGTTCGCAGGGCCCAACCCCTGCGCAATCACTTAACGAAGTGTCTACTATTTCTTATTGCAGATTGACTACAAGTTTGGCGCAAGCATATCACCCCTTATACCCTTCGATCACCATCGAAGGCCTGGTCGTACGAAATATTGTACAATCAGAAGTCTTGTTTGTTTGTTGTTGTACCCTTGAAAAGAACTCGACATCTAGCTTAGTGTCGGAAATAGTGTGTAAGCGAAGTGTAAAGGTTTCTCCACCGGTGAAAGGAGCTTGTTGACTAGTGAAGTTAAACTCTCGAGTGTGAGACTCGGGGAGTGGAGTAGGGCAAGAAAAAAGAGTCCTTGTAGACCGAACCACTATAAACAACTTGTCGTGGTTTGATTGTTTCTTTCCTTATCTACTCTTTATATATATTTCTTGCATATTGATTATTATTCACTAACATATCTAAGATCAATATCAATTGATCTTTCAATAAGTTTCAAAATAAAGTTTTTAATCGGTAAACTATTCAACCCCCTTCTAGTTTTCCACAATTGGTACCAGAGCCTCGTTGCTCAAGAATTTCTAAAATATATTGTATTTTATAAACTTGAAACGATCCATGGATTCCGAAAACTTTAAAGAAGGGCAATCTATGCAAAGACCACCACTCTTTGAAACCAATATTATTCTATTGGAAAAACCATTTTGAAACATATGTAAAATCACATCTTTGGTTCGTTATAATTAAAGGAGACTTTAGTTCTACAACAAAATATATTTCTGTCGATGATCAAAAGAAATTAATAGCTAAAAATAATGAAGCTAAAATGATGCTTTATAATGCTTTGCCTAGAAAAGAATATGAAAGAATTTTTTAGTGTGAAACCGCTAAAGAAATTTGAGAATCTTTGATTATTACACATCAAGGAAATTCACAAGTCAAGGATAACAAAATTGATCTTCTTGTTCAACAATATGAACAATTTGTTATCCCTGAAGATGAAACCATTGATTGTGGCTTTGCTCGCTTTAATACTATTATTACATCTCTTAAAGCACTTGATGAATCTTTTCGTAGTAAGAACTTTGTCAGGAAATTTCTTAGAGCACTCCATCCGAAGTGGAGAGCTAAAGTGACGACTATTGAGGAATCAAAAGATCTCTCAAAAATGTCACTAGACGAGCTAATCGGAAACCTCAAAGTACACGAAGTGGCGATGGAGAAAGATTCGGAAATCATCAAAGGAAAAATAGAGAAAGTCAAATTCGTTGCTCTAAAGGCAAGAACGGAATCAAGTGATGATGGCGAATCTTGCTCCAGTAGTGAAGATGAGGAGTATGCCATGGCCGTTAGAGATTTCAAAAAGTTATTTAGAAGAAGAGGAAAGTTTGTAAGGCAACCTCAAGAAGAAAAGAAGCCATTCCGAAAAGATCAGGATTACAAAAAGGGTAAAGGTGAAAGAAAGTGTTTTAGATGCGGTGATGCAAGTCATCTAATAGGAGATTGTCCCAAGCCACCTAAAAGCAAAACTCAACGAGGTTTTGTAAGTGGTGCTTGGAGTGATAGTGTGGATGATGAAGAATCAAGCAAAGATGAGATCGCTCTAATGGCACATGAATCAAACGAGGTACATTCCGACTCATCTTATTCTTCTATTGATGATGACACTTTGCAAAAACAATATATTCAATTGTGTGAGCTTAGTTTAAAAATCATAACTAAAAATAAGTTTTTAAAGACTAAAAAGGAATTTTTAAAAAATGAAGTCTATGAGTTAAAAGAATAGGCAAAACGATTAGAAAAGGGAAAAGCAAATGACGATGGTTGCAAATCATGTCAAGAGCTTAGTCTTGAAATAGAAAAACTAAAGCTCACACAAGAAGTTCTAATCGAACATAATTCTAAATTTAAAAGGTTTAACAAAAACATTGCTTGTGCCGATGAAATAGTTAGAATTAAAAAAACACCAGGAAACATGAATGGACTAGGATTTAATGAAGTATTAATTCCAAAGAGTCAAACCAAAACGGTCGAAAAAGACAAACAAAATGTCAAAAGTGCTGCAGTACAGCACGGACCAAACAAAATGTTATTCCCTACTCACTATCGTTAAAAAACAATTAAGTACTTAAAGCAATTTAACAGTGAATAATGACTGAAATTAACAGAAGTAAAACACACAAAATAATTTTCAACATCATATTCTTATTAGAAATAAATCAAAAGAATACGTTACCCAAGTACTTGCGGAATAGTACTTGGGATTGAAATGACAAAGTTTGGATGACTCCTCTCTAAGCTCAGGCTAAGTCTGAGCACAACTCTTAGAACCCACTGAGCTAGCTCAAGGATAAAGTTGTATTTAGAGGAGTGAAAAGTTGGCTTGCGTGTATGTGTGTTTTTACAATTAACAAGCTTAAACTTTTTACTCCTTCTCTTATGCTATTTATACAAGTATGGATATTTAACTTTAACCTAGAAGACAAAAACATTGATCCCAGTAATCACGAATATAGATATATTCGATTATTGTTTGCATTGCTATATGTAGTCAGGCGGCGAAGCTTCTTTCCAAATCAGAGTTCCTTTAGTATCGCCGATTACTATAAATGGGAAGATATTGCTTTAGTAGATAGGGACTTGATTTTATCTGGGTAAAACACTTGGGGACTTAGTTTTATCTGGGTAAACTTTTCCCGCCTAGTCCCGCTCATTCTTCAGTCTTCAAAGCCTTCAGTCTCTTCCTTCAGTTTGTCTTCAGTGCTAACAGTTGGAGAGGAGTCTTAGGGATTCAGGGAGTTATTGTCATCACTCACTGAATCCACCATCTTCTTCTGGACTTAGTCTTCACCCATTAAGTTCCGCCTTGCTGAGTGGAGAGGCTTCTTCTTTGCCTCGTACTGAGTATCCTGAAGATGGCTCACTGAGAGTCTATGCACTCAGTGACTTGATAGTGTTTAACGGATAGAACACTTAGGTTATTTTCTATTCAAATCCTAGATTAAGGGGTTTGGGTATTTATTGAACCCAACAGTCTCCCCCTATTTGGATATACAAATAGCCTAAGTGTTTGATCAGTGTAAGTGAGCAAATGGCTTCTTCTTACACTGAATGTACTAATGAATACTATATGGAACACTGAGTATTTTAACAAAAACATACATCTTTATTAATCATCTTACATGGTTCCTATCACTAGTACAAGAAAGATAAATATGATGTCAGTCCAGATGGATACCCAGTGCTTTGAGCTTCACTTTCTTGGTGATGAGTGTTTCCCTGTCAGGATGGTCTCTTATCTTTGCATTCAGGTCTTGACAGAACCTGATGTTTGCTGAGGATTGGAACTGAGAGGCCATGGAATATAGCTGATCATTGCAGCCACACCAGCCTGATCAATATCACTCCATCTTTGAAATACTGGGTTTTCATAGACATCAATGTGAAATAGCCCTCTTTCAGGCTCTTCAATTACCAAACAGTTCACAAATTTTACACCCTCAGGCAGCTCTCTGTTGCATTCTAAGCCAGGCACTTTGATCTCAGGTTGGAACTCAACTCTTTTCCTTTTGCCAGTGGATGCTTGTGGTTGAGATCATTGTGGTGCAGTCAAGGCAGGCTGAATTCCCAGTTGGGCTGGTGCATCTCTCAGCCTTTCATATCTTTTGCTGAGCATCTTCATCAGCTCCTTGACCACCTTATTTTGCTTCTTTCCAATGATCGGACCAAGTTCATCGAGTTCAGTGATCCTAAAGTCAGAGAATTTTAGGGGATCATGAACCTCAAAGTGTCTTTTGTCATCCCCTCTATAAACATTCATAGCCAATGGTTTGGTGTTGGGAATAATCTTGACATCAGTGATTTTTTCATGAAGCCTTCGGCTGGTCATTGTCCAGTTGTATTCCTTAACTCTGCTTTGCCTGAGAGCTTCATTTTTCTTTCTCTTTTCTTCCAACTGCTTTCTCATTTCAGCCATCTGAGCAGCCTGAGCTTCCTTGAACTGTTGTCCTGCCTGACCTTTTTGGAGCTTGCTTGCATCTAATCCCATGTTCTCAGCTTCTTCGGCGACAACCTTTGCCAGTGCTTCTCTGTTCCTTTTCTCTTCCTCAGCTAGTTTCATTCTTCTTTCTTCTTTAGCAAGATGTTTACTTAGCTGTTGTGGTGTGAGCAGGTATTCAGTGTCGCCGATTTTATAGGGAATCTTCTCAGGCTCAGCAGTAGTCATTTTGCCTTTGCCTTTGTCCTGGCCTGAGGAAGATGATGCAACTAATGGTGGTGTTGTTGTGACCGTTAGTGTTGTTTTTGTTGATGTTTGTGGTGGTAGTGAGGATATGGGTATTGCAGATACTGGTGCATATGATGTGGGGGCTACTGATACTGGAGGTGTTTGCTCCCCCTCAGTGTGAAGAGGAGTCTCTTCAGCAGTATTCTCCCCCTCAACTGTTGCCGGAGCTTCAGTGAGGGCAAGAGTTGGAGTAGGTGCTGAGGGGGACGGAGCTGCTTGACCCTTGAAAGCCTGATAGATTTCGGTGATCATGGCCTTAATCTCTGAAGTATCTGCCTGAATACCAGTCACCTTTGCATCCAGATTAGCCTGAGAGATCTCTAATGCAGTCATCCGGGGACCAAGATTCCAGGCCATAGAAGATGAGGCCTGAGCCATAGCAGTTACCTGAGTATTCAAAGAGTCCACTAAGGTCTGAAGAGTCTGAACTGAATATCGGAGACCCTGAACATTTGCAGATTGGAGCATTTCAATCAGTTCAGTCAATCGAGATGAGTTTTTCACATACACCTCAGTGGCCTCCAGCACTTTGGCATTGAGTGCTGGGTCTTCTTTAACAGCGTCCCTGATTTCATCAATTGTAACCCCACAAGTCTGAAGATGCTTGAGGAACTTAACCAAGTTTTCATCCAGTCTGATAAGGTATTGGTACATAAGATCTCGGTGCTCATGAACATTTTCGTTGAAGGTGAGCACATCAGATCGAAGATCAGCGTAGCTGGCAGCCGCTTCAGTGTGTTGATCCCAAAATTGATCAGTAACCCCTGTGTACAGCTTTCTTGAGGCTCTTGTGATCCACTGAACCAGCTGTCTTTCAGTGACTGGAAGAATGTTATCAAAACGGTTAAATTCCTTAGAGCTGGATGATGAGTCTGAATCATTGTCTTCTGGATGAAATGGTGACTCAGTATGCTCCTTTGGATCAGGCCGAGGCTCTTGTTCAGATTGAACCTCAGCATCCACTTCTTCACCAGCTGATAAGATTTCATCTTCAGTATCAGCAAGCTCATCTTCTGAGAATAGTATACCAGTGACATCAGCAATGGTTAGCAAGGGGTTGGTGATGGGTTCCATATCAGCGGGTGGTATATTTCCCTCTGAGTCTTTGTCCCCCGTTGACCCCTCAAACACTGGTGGGAGTTTCCTAGTGCCTTCTCCGGAGTCAGGATTGGTTTTGGGTTCCGTATCGGCGGGTTGTTTCTTTCCCTCCGAGTCTTTGTCCCCCAGTAACCCCTGAGACACTGGTGGGTGTTTCCCAGTGCCTTTGGCGGAGTTAGTGATTGTTGTATCCCTATCAGTGGGTTGTTTGTTTCCCCCTGAGTCTTTGGGATCAATCAGTGTGCCCTCAGACAAAGACTTGGATTTGTTAATGTCATCATCAGGCGTGGTGGAAGGGCTCCCCTACCAGCGGGTTGTTTGTTTCCCTCTGGATCTTGGGGAGTAGTAGGTGTGAACAAGGGCACTGACTGTGATGTATCAGTGTCCTTCGTTGTCACTGGGGTGGTTGTTGCCTGGTCAGTGGGTGTCTGTTTGGTCTCGGGCTTTTTGTGCCTCTTAGGCTGTGCTCCTGAAGCCTCAGGGCCCTGAGACTTTGGTTTAGTCTTAGTCCCAGTCTGAGACTTCCCCTTTTTCTTTTTAGGAGCAGGGTTTGGAGACACTTATCCACTTTGATTGTTTACAGCAATCATGTGGGCCGTCAATTCAATAGGAGTGACAAGGGATGGGTCCGTTTGAAAATTTGATGGGCTCAGGATGCCAGGTAAATTTCCAAAATTTTCATCCTGAGTATAATTTGAACCCAGTAACGATTGCAAAGCACAGGAGACAAACCTAGGATACGAAACGTACTTCGTCCTAGTTTTGCTCTGTAGCTTCGTTACGAAATCACTGTAAATGATCTCCCCTATGTCGACATTGACCCCATTCATCAAGCAGTATGCCATCATCAACTGGATAGAGTTAACTTGTTCAGTGGATGAGTGGTTCCCGCCGAGGACCTGAATCACAAAAGTGAAGAGGATCCTCCAAGCCACGGGGAATGAGCTTTTAGTGACTGGGGTCTTATCCAAAAAAGTTGGATCTAAAACAATTTGTTTTAACCCATCCTTCACTGTAGAGGGTTCAGGATGGGCGACATAAGTACCTTTGTTATAATCTAACCCTGTTAAAGTGCAAAACGTTTTGTAGTCCAGGGTGTATTGTTTCCCCCCATTTAGACTGAACCTGATGAGATACTCCCTGAGAGGTCTAAGGTTATTCTCATCAGTAGAAGGTGTCGGGTCAAAGGCTCTAGCTGTAGCCCAAAACTCCCTGAGGTAGTTTGGGTACACTACTGAGGGACATTTTACAAAGGCCGTTTTGAGTGGGCAGTTGAATAAAAAATTTATAATGTCTTTATAGGTTGGGACATTTTCAGGATATTCAAAATTTCCTATGACATTATTTGTTTTAAATTCAATGTTAGTAAGATCCCCTACCCACTGAGAAGCAAACTGGAGAGATTGTGTTCTAGCCATTTCCATTAATGAAGATTTTAGGGTTTAAAAAAAATGTTTTGACTAGAACAATCAAAGTATTTAGATCTCTTCAAGTTTGTGATGAATAACTTTTGTAAATGTTTACAAGGAGGGTTTTTCCAAAAGAGGTTTTAAAGATATTGAGAACACACAAATATTTCTGGATTTGAGAAAGAATTTTGACAGAGTTTAGTTGCAGAAAATAATTTGTGTGTGTTTTGTGGTTTTTGAAGAGGGTATTTATAGAGTAGCGAGAGGGGTGATTTTTGTATAAACGTGGATATGTAAAGACCATTTTTGAAATCTTTTGCTATTTCACATTTAATGCCACCCACCACTTCACGCAGTAAAATCCCGTATTTCAAGGAAAACAGTTGCAATGCACAGTAAAAGTGCACTTTAGCAGTAATAAAATATCCATGGGATATTTTATGTGAGAGAAGGCATTTAATGCCAAGTGGGGTGAGGTAAATGATGATACTCCTGACAGTAAGACATGTATTCCTATATTAAGTTGGTGGGATTACCAACCTAGGACATTTAAGTAACTAATACTTGGAGCATTTAGTTACTCATTCAATGCTTTCTGTCAGGGACCCTGAGTGAGTCTTACTCATTCAGTGAGAGGTTTGTTTTGGATGTTCAGGGAGGATGAGCTGTTAGGTCACTAGTTACACAAACACAAGTAATATAGAAAGAGATAAGGCGATTGAACAAGATCCAAACACACACACACGATAATATAACACGGTTATGCGTAGAAGTGAATGAAAGGAAATAACTTGAACAACCAACCCTCAAGTGAGGGTTTACATAAGGTATTTATAGGAGGAAAGCTAGGGCAACACTCCTAGTTTCCATCCTTTCCTTAATGGACTAAGGCCTAGGCTTATGGGCCTTCTACATAAGCCTAAGGCTAATTGCAAACATAAAGGCCATAATAAAGCTAACTATTACATATTAATTACAAAAACTTGATTATGGTTTAGGAGTGATTCCAACAATCTCCCCCTCAAGTTTTGGTGATGAACGGTGAAGGCGTTGATGTAATAGTAGCTCTGACATCTTCTGACATTCTTCTTTATTGTGAGAAGAAATGCCTTGATTCGAACAATCTCCCCATTGTAGAGAGATAGTTTTCTTTGAACGGTTATGCTTTGACGTCATGATTAACTTTGTTCTTTGATTATTGTTCTTTGTGGTGAAAGTGATAGTATGTTGTTGTCTGCATCAAGTCTGCCTCAGGTCTGCTTCGTTGCTCCAGTGTCTCCACTTCATTCTTCAACATGCTCACACGCTCTTTGACGTTGTAGTTCAATACTGATGAAGTTCTTTAAGTCTTTGACTTTGTAGATTCTTTGATTTGATGAAGAATCATTCTGACTGTTGTGTTGCTTTTGGATAGAACTTCCATTAGTAATGATGTTGGCATGAGCATGAGAAGAATCTGCGCGATCATCCCGCTCCGGAGCTTCCATAAGAAGAAAAAATTTCAAACGGTTAGTAATAAGCGGATTCCGGCACTTACAAGTTTGAACTTCGAGAGTGTTAACATCATAGTGTGAAAACACAACTCTAATTCTCACAAAGGCCGTTCCTGAACTGGAGTCCCACAAGTGAGATAACGCGATGTACCGAAGTACACCTACAGTTCAGATGAGTCGCTGAGGTACACCGAAGCATCACCTCACGACTGTAGACCGTTTGAGACACACTCCGCGTAATCCACGAGGAGTTACCGAAGTGACCTGCTGTCAGGGCTGTTTGATGTTGACCCTGGCAGGAGTTTCCATTCAATCACTGAGGAACACAATTGTGAACCTCTCATAAATGTTCTCGACAGATTGCTAAGATCTGTGAAGGACTCGATATTGTACCACTGAAATTCTTATTGTTGAATATCAAGTGATGAAATGTCACGTGTACCTAAGAGATCTTTTGATGAATCTCGTGGCTCTAGACTCAATAGTGCGTTTTGGTTTTCTGGAGTGGAGACTAGGGAGAGGGTCTCCTTCTTCAATACCAGCGATCTCTAAGAGAACGCCAATAGTTTACGTAGGGTTCCCTGTGAGAATGAAACAAGCTTCTGTTGAGAGAAACTTGAGTGGCTAAGAAGGTTTAGTGCATGCGTCACTGGGTCCATGACGACTTTTAATTTTCAATACCGGTGTCACTAAGTGACAACCAGTAGCATATGAATTGAACCCGGTGTCTGCCCTAAGTTGAGTAATTTGGAGGGCTATTTCTTTTCACCCTTTTCTTTGCATTTCTTTTTAATTCTTCAACTCCTTCTTTCTCCGATTCTCATTTTCTCCTTTTTATAATCATACCTAAGGACTTCTAAGTGCTAACTATTTGTGATGTCCTTGGGTAGATCCCTCCGGCTCTGGTGGATCATAGGACGGTTATTCCTAACCTTAGTCACCTTATATCTCCATGACTAACCTATGTTGCCATTAAAACCACTGTTGTGAAGAATCTCTCAAAGGGTTTGTAAATGAAAAACATGTTTGAACCACTGTGAGAGATAAGATTTTGCATAAATACTCCCCCTCCACTTGTGCTTAAGAGTTTTGACGGAAATCTGCACTGTGTGGGAAGAGCGCGCACTTTTGAATTGATCAACTCAAGATAGACAATCTCCCGCGAGACACGGTTACGTTGCATAGTTAAAGAGTTACATTGACAGCTTTTAGGTGACAACTAGCTCTAATAACTACCTTGAAGGTGTAGACAAGCCTCGAAAGGTTTTCATACCCGTCATAGTTCATGTCTACCAGGAGTTTCTCGGATGGTACTTTCTACTTGGACAAGTCCTTTGCGAGACACGTTTACATTACTAGCGAACTAGCTTGAAATTATTACCCGTCCAGGACAAGTCTTTTCGAGTTACTAACAGTTTAGTACCGTCAATTCGTTGGTTAATTTTATTACACAAAGATTCATTTGCATTTTGCACAACATATTTCTTATCACACAATTTTCTCCTCCTCAAAAATGGCATATAAAAGTGTTATTTTTGAACGGTTGAGAATAAATATGACCATTTCGAGTGTTGCGGGAAGACGACCACTATGAAAAATTTGTGAACAAAGTTTTGATTCAAATACTCCCCCTCAACTAGTGATATAAACGGTTGTGGTTTTGAAAATCATATGGGGAAGTACTTGTCCTTTTGAGCAAAACCTTGAAAAATGAAAGGTTTGATAGGTTTTACTCAAAAGTAAGAAGCTTTCGCTCCTTTTATAAGGATTGTGGCACTGAAGCGTACCACAGGGTCCTTTCTTGACAATTACGGGTTGTACACTGTTATGTGTGCACAAGCCATTGACATAAATAATCACACATCCAAATTTATAATGAAAGAAACAATTCAAGGGGTACCAGGAAGTGCAGTGATGTCGCCAGGAGTGCGAACAGGGCGTTGATAGCCGGTGATGTTAATCCTGGGTCGACCACCAACAAAGCTTTCCAATGTTCTGAACTGATCCCTTGAAACAACCTTTCATCAATCATTTTGATGATCCTCCTCACATCCCTTCGATCCTGAGAATTCCATCGCTTAGGAGACCCAATTTTGTGACGAATATCCTTCAACCTATAAGCCATTCCGTCCCTAATCATCTTCAAAGTGTGATCTCCAAACTTGTGAAGTTCATTACACGCCATTAAGCAATTTCTTTGAAGTTCACTGCGGTAAACGACGCCGAAAGGTTTGCTGATGAGTGTATATTGTGAGAGCTGGTTGAGGTCGGGAAGATCTAGCTGAGGTGGATTGAAGTTGACACGGGTCTGATAAGATTCAACTGCTAGCTGAAGATCTTCTACACGTTCTTTGATGACTATGCGTCTGATGAAGATGAGCAATAACTTGATGAATTCACGTTGTACTTCGGTTGAAAATTGTCACATGCGACCTTGTACTTTGGCAAGGTACATGTCTTCGATGTCGTTGATAGACAAATTCTCAAAGTCAGCTTCAGAGAATGCATAATC
Source organism: Chrysanthemum seticuspe (assembly GCA_019973895.1). NCBI lineage: Eukaryota > Viridiplantae > Streptophyta > Magnoliopsida > Asterales > Asteraceae > Chrysanthemum > Chrysanthemum seticuspe. The sequence continues at coordinate 84,424,229 of BPTQ01000004.1, forward strand.
TTTTTCATCTTGTCGTTTGACCACGATATTCTTTAGGAAGGTGTAGTCCCACTTAGATGAAAGAACAACATGTTTGATGGCCACGATGTTCTTAGTACTGAACACTGCATGTTGAGACTTCTGAACCTGGCAGCTTCGGTAGTAGATTCGTCGGCGTTCTGGCCAATGATGAATCCCGTACAATGCATCTCGGTCGTATGCTTCCACTTTGTTGGAGAACAAGTGATTGGCACGTTCCTCAATGGCTATGCAGTTCGAGTATATAGCTGCTGGGAATGGAAGTGTCAAAGATGTAGCGTATTTCCTTGAACCATCGCCACCATGTAGAAGAAATTCCAGGTCTTTGTTGAAGAAATATCTGAATGGAATCCTTGGTTCATCTGGTTGGCCAATTGTTGGTAGAGGTTTTGACCAGTCGGTGTAGTATGGAGGGTTGTCCCGTTTGGCGAAGTCGATGTTTGCTTCTGGGTTGAGCCAATCCATGTTGTTAGACATAGCTCGAGCAATGTTCTCAAGGTGATATTCGACCTCGATGGCACTTTCGGAGCTATCTTTCCACAGTTGAAAAGCTTCATTCTTGATTCGCCTCAACTCGGATTTCGTCATCTTCTTCACCTGGAACTTTTCTTGCAAAAGTTTTGCATGCTCCAATGTATTACCGTCAACCAAATCCTGACCTTCTTCAGGGTAGGGAGTGTTGTTAACAAGAGTATAGAACCATTCAAATTCTTCAGTTTTATCGTCATCTAGCCAAGATATGACGTCAGTCTGAGGCGTCTTCTTCTTCTTCTTTTTCGAAGGCCTAGATGATGATTCTGGTTTCTGAACTTGTTTGGGAGAGGTGGGTTGTTGTAGGGGCTCAAGGACCTCTTCATCGTCACCACCCGTATACTCAAAGTGATCACCGGTTTTTTGAGTCAGGGGTGGTAACTCGTAATCGTCCTGAGGTTTACCTGTAGAAGAACGAGGAGGGGACCTTTGTTGAGTAGGAGTCCGTTGGAGAGGAGGTAACATAGAAGATGATTCACCAGACTTCTTCTGACGTTTAGCTTCATCATTCTTATCCTGATCCTTATCTTCATCGTCTCTAGGACGTTTAGACTTTTCTGCTTCGAATCTACATGCTTCTTTGAGTTGGTAGTCCAGCAGTGCTTGAAACAACTTTCCTTCCTCAGAAGTAAATGTCCCAGAACGTTTAGACATTTGTGTGACAAGCTTGGCCACCAATTCATTATCCGAGAAAACTACAGGATCAGATGGATTGATTGTGACGGTTAAAGGTGTTGATCTTATAGTTTGCTTGGCTATCTGTATAAGATTCGGATATAGTTGTCTGGTAAACATCTCCTTTGTGACTTTAGGAACGATATCCTGAAGGTACTTGTTAGTGTAACCTTCGATCATTTCGTTCAGTTCCTCTTGACGATGACTTCTCATGAATTCCTGGATAAACTTCCTTTCTTCTTGCATCTTGTCATTCTCGTCATGTAGATATTGTATTTGTTGATTGAGAAAGTTCAGCTTTCTGTAAAGCATGTCTTTCTTTCTGAATTGTTTGACAGCTTTCACAATTCTTTCATGAGTCTGAGAAATCCAAGATCGAGGTGGTTTCTTTACAGATTTGGATGTTGATTTGGTTGATTTCTTTGATGGTGGTGGTGAGGAGTAATATGAAGGATCTGATGAGGAGGAGACATGAGGAGACTCGGGGTCCTTGGGCGGTTCAGAAGTTTCCTTCTGTGAACGTGTAGGACTTTCTAGAAGCAGCTTGTCATAATCAGCATCTTTATCTTTATCAGACTTCTCAGTTTCAGATTTCTCAAACTCATATTCGATAGTATCCTCCACAAGCTTTTGTTGTTGCATAAGAGTGGTGGCACCAGATCCCTTATCGGGTCGATTAACCGCATCAGGATCTGGTGACGAGTGGGCAGCACCACTTGATCCTCCGAGGCCGCCCATTTGGTCTTTTGTAAATTCTTCAGCTTTTTGAAGGTGTCTGACGATTTTAAACTTCTTCATGTATGATTTATTCAATTGCTCTTCATCACTTTCTGAACTTGAGCTTTGATCATACGGCACAAGCACTGGAGTCTTCCCTTTTCCATGTACAGCTGGAGGACTAGGAGGTTTTGGTACTAATGGAGTGTCATCCTTTGCAGTTTCAGAGTATGTAATCTCTTCTTCTGATTCAGTACCTTCAGAGCTTTCGTCCACAAGCTTTCTTTGCGGCTCAGGTGAAGGAATAGGAACAGCTTCCTGAGAGGGAACTTTCTTCTTTGGGGCAGGTTTCCTCTTTGGGACATTCCTTTGACTCACTGTGCTTACTACACTTCCAGCACTTCTGATAAGGTTTTAAAAGGTACCTTTTTGAGGGGTCATTTAAGCCCTTATTCGATCACTTTTGTATCCGTTATTGCTTAATATCGTTCCTTTTCACTTTTTAGGTCTCTTGAAGGCAAAATGCTGGAATGATGCTTATTTGGACGAAAAGGCGCGAATATATGAAGAAAATGGCCAAAGTCAGAATCGAGACACTCAAAGCTGCTGAAACATAAGGCGACGGCGTCACTGCATATCTGCGACGCCGTCGGGAAGGAATTTTGCGACGGCTCAGAGGAAAAATTGCATGTTTTCAAGGGACGACGTCAGGTTCTAAAGGAATAGGCCGTCGCTACTCAGACGGCCTAGATGCAGCCAAGACGGCGTCAGAGCTGAAGGGGACGGCGTCACAGTCATAAGGTGACGCCGTCGAAAGGTTTACGTGGCCAAGACGAAACCCTAATGACGGCGACACGACGGCGTCACGAAACATAAGGTGACGCCGTCGCAGATGTAATCTTATATATAGAATCCGAATTTTTCAGTTTTTGTGTGTAGTCTTTTGGAGTAAAAACTTAAAACCGAACCAAGGCTTTCTTGTGCAGTATTTTAGGGTTCTAAACCCTATTATACATCAAGATAAGTATTTACTTCATTAATTTAATTATGTCTTTGATTATTTGTGTGTATGCTTGCATGTTCTCCATGTCCGGCTAATTTATTTGTGTGTTTGCTTAGGGAATATGAAACTTAATTATTGAATATTGATTGGTTGATACTTATCTTAGTTGACTAATGATCTAGAGTGCGCTAGATTATTCGTTGTGTACTTAATGCTTGAAATTTCTTTGTGAACTTTAGAATATAATTATCTAGGTAATTGTAGGATAAAGTATTCAAGGACAACCGTAGAGTAGGCGTCTATAAATCACTAGAGGATTTGTAAACAAGACCCTTTGGTAGTTTCAAAGAGTTAGGGAAATAAGCACGCCCTATAGCCTTAGAATCACAACGCAACTAGGAATAAGGACGTGACAAATCAACCATCAATAGGAGATAATTAAGGAGTAGTAAAACCTAAGTAAACACATCTTTAAACTATCATACGAGTACACATCAATTAGACATAGACTATCACAACCTTAGCTTAGATAATTAGATAATAGTAGAGTAATCGGTAGCAATACCAACCCCCCAAATCCAATACCCGAAATTCGTACCTTTTCATTTTCTAAAAAACATAAAAAGATAAAAAATAATCTTCCTCAACCTCAACCTTAGCGTAGTAACTTCTCACTAGCATTCCTATTCCCCTAGAGAACGATATCAATACCCGTGGCTTACCCTAATTACTACACTACAACGATTAGGTTCACTGCCTAGGGTGTTATAAAACTTGCTCGAAGAAAAGGAAGTTTCCTTGACCCCGAACGACGCGTGTAGCGTTATCAAGTTTTTGGCGCCGCTGCCGGGGAATAGAATAGCTAGTTAGTAGTCCACCTCGTTTAGGTTTCTTTGCTTGATTCCTATCTAGTAAATTTTTCTCATTTTTAGCTTTCTCTTAGTCTATCCCCCTTCTTCGTGACCTTCGTTCGTAAAAACCATTACTCACCATGATCCGTATCTTCCACCGAAGATTCTTCACCCTACCCATTCCCAACCCCGAGATTGAGAACGCAATCCCACAAAACCCTTCACCCACTCACCATTTTGGTAATCACCTAGAGCATAATGAGATAAATTGGCAACAAAGTCCTTTCTATTACTCAGATTCTGATGAGGAATTTAATTATGATGAAGCACTTGATGGCGGGGAGGTCATTAATGAAGCTAGTTCTGAAATTAAGGAAGACCCATCCCAATGTTTTGACCCTAGGTGTAGGATTGAGAAAGATGGCCCCTTTAATATGCAATTCCCTTGCAAAATAGGACTAGAAGGGTTCGATGCTTATTTGAATTCATTCTTACCTTTAAACTTAATCTCAAGGGACCTATACAACAAAATCAAGGTCAATGAGTTAACTTATCAAGGGAACAATGTTGTTGAAGCAGTCATTTATTTGCACGTGTTTGTCGGAAGTTTTGCTTATTTGGTAGAGTTCATGGTCTTAGAAGACTTAGGAGAATTTATAGATAAGGACCTCACTCAAGTAATTTTTGGAAAACCTTTCAAAAAATTGACTGAGTTGAATAAACGGATGATTGATGGTCTAATTACATTCTCCGATGAAGTTGAAGATTTCGTCTACCAAAAGCCACGTACTCATCCTAGGTTTAAACATAAGGACATTGAGGTTTGTAATAGAATGACCCCTATTTCATTGCTTAGTGAAAAGGATAGGCAGAATGGGCTTAGGTACCCATATGAGAAAACTAAGCGATATTACAAAAAATGCCTTGAATTAGGAGATGATTACAAAAAGGATGAAAGAGCGTTGGAATGGCTCAAGTATGAGCACGCGAGCGTGCACGAGGCAACGTAGGGGTAGGACTACGAGTCTAGCTACAAGACTCTTAAATAAAGAAAAGCGCTTCGTGGGAGGCAACCCATGCTTAATTGTTTGCTTGTTAGTGTCATATATCTTTTATTAATTGTTTATCCTCATGTTTGAATTTGTAAAAATGCTTTATTTTGTTTTTAACCTCGTCTTAATTACATATAAAGGTATTTTACATAAAGGATAAGTGTAGGGAGGATTACACACGTTTTCATAAGAAACGTGAACATGAGAATAACAATTAATTAAAAGATATATATGTTTGTTTGTTCGAGTCAAATGCTTGTATCGAGTCATAATGGATGTTTTTGCAGAAGTTTTTCCAGATTCTAAAGATGCAAATTTTCCATAATTTTTTTTCAGAAAATCGCAGACCAGTTTTTGTCAGGATAACCTGACGGCGTCAGGATTGCAACCTGACGGCGTCAGGAAGGAATAAAAACTTCAGCTTACTTTTTCTCGTTTTCTGAGCTACTTGTAAAATTTTGGAATTTTCCAGATCTTAATTTTCAAAACAAATTCTGTAAACATCCATTCCACAAGCATTATATCCTAGTTTAAATCGAGTCTTATGTATATTATTACCGCCGATTTTACGCGAAGGTTTCGTTTGTTTTCTTCTAGTGTGCAGGTTTAATTTGTCAAGAAGAAGTTACACAAGTTTGGAAGGAGCCTTTCACGCAAAAACTCTTCTTGGAAAAGACTTAACCACCACTTTTTACGGATCCTACCGAGCTAATCAGGGGAGTATTAGTTTCTTTCGTTTTTAATTACCTTCTATTATCATAACTTTGATACTTTCGGGGAACATTGGGGACAATGTTCAGTTTAAGTGTAGGGAGGGAAAATAAACGGGAACTTTGAAACTATGCTTATCCTTGACTGTTTGCTTTGTCCAAGTGTATTTGTGTAATAAACCATGAGAAAATGTAGGTTAGGGTAATTTTAGCCAAATTTAAAATTTTTTCATGACGTATAAGAGTGGGCCATTAGTCTTAACAAAAGCGTCTCATGGATAGGAAGTTGCATGACTAGCACAAAAACCCTTACCACCTAAATTCCACCCAAAATGTGAGGATCGCCCTTAGATTAGTAGGAATTAAAGCATTCATCTTTAATGCTTAGAGTGTGAACCGGTAGTATATTAGATTCTAGAACTTGTTTTGTGATGCATTCCGAGATCGCTAGTGAGACTACACTTGTGTAGTTAGGAATAACTAAATGATAAGAGGCATTAGGATAAACCCTTGTTTGATACCTGTAATATAATTACTTCTTCCATATCGGTTGAGTAATTCCCCCACACCCTTTGCGCTGTACTCATCTTTAGTACACGATACCCCTAGTTAACCCCTCAGAGCCTATCCTTTTCGCGGTTCTCGTGATGTTTCGGTTTTTCCGGAATATCAATGAAGAGCATTGTTTACACCCCACCCCCAAATATACACCCAAATCGCCTTAGCCTACCCTTATTGCACTCACTTTTAGTGCAAATTTATGTTATCACCCAAAACCCTTAGTTCAATTATCTGGTTGCTTGCATGAGTTGCTAAGTCGAGTCATATCCCTTGTATACAGTTTTGGGATGATTGGGATTCATGGGAAAAGTTAAAGTTTATGAAACATAGGAAAGAGAACGTTAAACTCAAATTCCCTTTGTTTGCATAATAATGTACTCCAAGTGTTTTGATCTTTTCAATTCGGGTCAAATTAGTGTTAGAGTAATAAAAACTCAAGTGTAGGGATGTGTCTATAAATCCCTATCATTTTGATGTACCGTAGAGGATGGTAGAGTAAAAGTGTATGTAAAAAAAAAAAAAAAAAAAAAAAT
>BPTQ01000004.1:84432166-84460830 GCA_019973895.1 Chrysanthemum seticuspe
TCTTCCTGTAGCTTTAGCTTCGTGACTATACCCTCCTGTACTACGATAAAGTGTTCTTCGAACCGAGTTTCTAAGGGATACAGTCTATGTGTTTCGAAAACTAGGTCTCTCGTGAACCTGAATTAGGACTATAGGGGTACTCCGAGTTACTAGGGCTGTTAGTGCTGAACAACAGGCTTGGATAGGAAAGATAGTCTTAGTTCCTTAGCTGTTGATTCTTCGTCCCACGGCACGACGGACTAGTGGAAGATAGATTTCTTGAGTTCTTCGAACTTTGCATGTTTTCTATAGATCATCGTCATTCTCTTCCGTTTCAACCAGTAGAGCTACTTTTTGGAAGACCATGTAAATAATCTTCCTCAACCTCAACCTTAGCGTAGTAACTTCTCACTAGCATTCCTATTCCCCTAGAGAACGATATCAATACCCGTGGCTTACCCTAATTACTACACTACAACGATTAGGTTCACTGCCTAGGGTGTTATAAAACTTGCTCGAAGAAAAGGAAGTTTCCTTGACCCCGAACGACGCGTGTAGCGTTATCAACTTCCTCTTCTGGTTCTCCGAGTAGGTGTACCAGAAGGTTTTTCATCGAGATGACCAACTTTGCCTTCTCTTACTGCTACTAGATATCTTTTGTACGTTTCAAGCTTCTTGAGTTCTTTAGATAGAAGGTGATCAGGCAGCACGGCACCCTGCTTCTTAGTTGTCGATTCCTTGATTCTGATAGAAAGGATAGGTTCGGACAACAAGTCGTGATTGTCGGGATCATTGAGCCTCATGGGGATATCAGGATTAAGTCCAAGTGCTCTCTGGATCAAAAGCTTTGTGTATCTGACATAGGGAATCTTTGAGCCAAGCTTCTTGTGAAATAGCATCATGTCCTCCCATATCAGTGCTTCGATTTCGATGTCCTTCTTATTGATCAGAGACCAGAAGATTTGTAGTTCCATGAACTTTGGATGCTCATAACCACTGTCACGACCAGAGACAGACTTGGTAATGATGATGTAGAGGGTTCTCCACGGTTGAGGAATGTTCTTAAGCTCCACGTGAGAATGCTTAGTAACAATCCCTAAAGCTTCATCATAGCCAATATCAAGCAAGAATTGTAGAACTGTCTCCTCAGTAGGCGTGGCAAAGAAGTCAGTTGGCTCGATTTCAGGAATGAGAAGAACAGCCCGTAGGTCTGCATGAGTGATGGTGACTTGTTTGTGATTAATTGTCACTGTCACTGCACTTTGACCAGTGATCCTCTGCATAGAGTTCCAGAATTGCTGAATGTAGATTTCCGGTACTGTGGCAGAGTGTGAGAGCATGTTCTGGTAAGGATGATTCTTTAGAATATCCACAGCAATCAAGCAAGAAGATTCTGAGCAAGTGAGGGTTTCAAAGTCAACCCTAAGGTTGTTCTTTCCAATCTTTCTAGGATAGCCAGTTGGGAAGATATCAGCAATAGTGAGAACCTCAGGTGCATCCACATTCATTTGAGCAGACATGTCGTGATCTGAAATAACATTAGCCAAAAGAACCAACATATCGAAAGACATAATGTTAGTCAACAGAAGGTTTTATTGTCTAGTTATTGAATATACAATGTCAATGATTGTTACGAGTCCTGAGTCACTTGTTTGTCCAATAGTCCAATTACGTCGTGAAATGTTTCGTGAGTTAGTTAACTTTAAGTTTTAAAGTTTATTTTATCACACATTGTTCACAACATATCAAACGTTTAAGTTTATAAGTGACATTATTGGATTCGTGACGTTATGATTAGTTTATTTACAAGTTTGTACATGTAACAATTCATAATGAAGGTCAATCAAGGCTTAGGCGTAGTTTTGGCAAAGTTAAGCGTAAACAGTAATGACATAAGCGTAGACGAAAGCTTATGCGTAGGATCCTAACTTACGCGTCAGAAATGTTACGCGTAGGAAAATGGGGCCTTATGCGTAGAGCTTACGCGTAGGCGTATATAAACCTTAAGCGTAAGGCTTACTCGTAAGAGTAGACCTTATGCGTAGAGGTCACTGTTTACGCATATCCTTCACAGGATACGCGTAGTCCCATTGTAGAACCTTATGCGTAGACGCTACGCGTAAGATTATTCTTACGTATAACCTTCTACGCGTAAGGTGATCCTTATGCATAGGGATTCAATGACCTTGATTCTGAGTTTTACGAGTAACAGGCCTGAAATAAAACATCATAACATCAATTTTGACACTTAATCATTCATTCAATTACAGATTTAAACATAATCACTCATTTAAACTGTTAGGCGTAGAAAACCTTACGAGTAACCTAAAACCCTAGTTTCAAAAGTTACGCTTAAGGAATCTAGCCATGAAAATTGTACCAAAGTAATTCTGCAAGGTCTTAGATGTTGAGAGAATGATATACCCAAGTTTTAACACTTAATACACAGAGAATCAAAAATACCCAAAACTCAAGAACATTAAACCCTAATTACTAATTCGCAATCAATTAGTGTTTCTGGGTAGTTATAGAGCTAAGATATCATCAATTCATCATGATTCTATCATCAAACAACAATCTTTTTGACCAAATACAATCACATTTAAAAATACCCAAATCGACTCATAAACCCTAATTTTTTCAAAATAACTCAATTCGAGTTTCTGGGTTTGTTTTGAGGATAGAAAACATATCATTGATGTTATTAAAACATTTTGACATTATCCTATTAACCACAAACACATAACACATGATCATGTGTTCCAACCCTTACGCGTAAAACACAAAATTCATTGAATCTTTAGTTTTAACCGTTGGATTCGTATGAAATTCAAAACCATTGTTTAAAATTACGTTAAGAACACAAAACCACTTACAGATTGATGATCAGAAACACATATTTCTTGAATGAATATTAGGCGTAGGATCTTTTAGGTTAGAAGTAATAAATGTGAGGGTAATGTTAGGTGGAGGATGTTTTTATTAAAATAACTTTAACATTTTGACAGTTTTGGTCCCTCCACCTTTTCCTTTTTCAAACAAAGCCTTTTAACTTCCATTTTGGTTACCAAACAAAGATTTTAAGAAAGAAACTTTGACGACACTCCCCCTCGACTTAATAAATGATGAAAGGTTATAAATTTTAGTCCGAGGAGTGTCAGGTTGACCAGAAAATTTTACCACCATTGATAAAAGAAACAACCGGGATATGATAACATGCAAGTACACAGATGTTTGAAAACAGTTAAGTGATAATTTTCTCCCCCTCAACACTTGATCGTAAAAATACTGAATTTTGAAAGATTAAAGTGTTGACGGAAGAAATGTACTTGCCATGTTAAAAGAAAATTAGATTAGAAGAATATTTTTGATGTTTTATAAGATTTTATATTTTTGTATTTTGTTTTTGAGAAATTATTTACAAAAGATATTTTAGTGTTTGACAGGTTTTTAAGACTATTTTAGGAGGTCATCCAATTCCTCTTGAGTCAAACACCGCATACCAATCCGGTGGATCAGCTCATTAAACCTAGCGGGAGGCAGGGCTTTGGTGAGAAGATCTGCCAATTGGTATTCTGTACCCACACAGTATAATTCAACGGTACCCTGTTCCACGTGGTCCTTGATGAAATGATAGCGAAGATCGATGTGTTTTGATTTCGAGTGCTGAACTGAGTTGCACGAGATTGCAATGGCACTCCGATTGTCGCAGTACATCGGGATTATGTCAAATACGTAACCATAGTCTTTGAGTTGTGTTCTCATCCAAATGACTTGAGCACAACACGCCGACATGGCTACATATTCTGCTTCAGTTGATAACAGCGATGTACAATCCTGCTTCTTTGATTGCCAAGACACCAGTTTGTCACCAAGAAATTGTAGTGCTCCTGAAGTACTTTTACGTAAATCTAAGCAACCTGCGTGATCAGCATATGAAAATGCGATTAGTTCAAAACCAGAATCCTTCGGATACCAGATTCCCAAGTTAATGGTTCCCTTGATGTATCGGAGGATTCTTTTAGCCTTAGAGAGGTGGGTTTCAGTTGGTCGCGACTGATAACGGGAGCATAGATAAACGGCAAAGACAATATCAGGTCTGCTAGCTGTTAGATACATGAGAGACCCAATAATACTTCGGTATTTGGTAGGGTACACTAATTTCCCATGTAAATCAGCGTCTAGCTTCTTGGTATGAGTCATTGGTGTGGCATAAGTATCACAGGTTTTCATTCCAAATTTGTTTAGCAATTCAAGGGCATATTTGGATTGACTCAAGAAAATACCACGGGGTGATTGATGAACTTGCAATCCTAGGAAGAACGTAAGTTCACCCATCATGGACATTTCAAAATTTTTCTTCATTAGTTTTGCAAAAGCGATTGAAAACTTTTTATGTGTAGACCCAAAAATGATGTCATCCACGTAAATTTGAACAATTAAGATATGTGCCCCGTGATATTGTATAAAAAGAGTTGGGTCAACCGAACCTTTGGTGAAATTATTAGCAATGAGGAAAGATGATAGCTTATCGTACCATGCCCGGGGGGCTTGTTTGAGACCATAAAGAGCTTTGTTCAGTTTGTAGACATGGTTCGGGAACTCTGGATCAACGAATCCTTCGGGTTGGCTGACATAAACCGTTTCTTTCGGTTGTCCGTTGAGAAACGCAGTTTTGACATCCATCTGAAAGACCGTCATATTCATATGAGCCGCGAACGCGAGAAATATCTGAACAGCCTCAAGACGAGCAACCAGAGCCAAAGATTCTTCAAAGTCTATTCCCTCTTCCTGACGATAACCCTTAGCAACTAGACGTGACTTGTTTCGGATGACATTCCCTTCAGCATCCAATTTGTTTTTCCAAATCCATTTGAGACCAATGACGTAGACCCCTGTTGGTCTTTCAACCAGTTCCCATACTTCAAGACGTTTGAATTGGTTGATTTCTTCTTGCATGGATTCAATCCAGTTGTCTTTTGTCATTGCGTCTTTAATGTTTTTAGGCTCAGATTGGCAGACAGTGAGTGCATAAATGCAATGTTCACCATCTGTGTGAAGACGTTGTCTCGTAACGACTGGTTGATTCGGGTTGCCAATAATATTAGCCAGAGGATGGTCTTTTGTCCATCGATGTATAGAGGGTTGATGTTGGTATACATTGTGCAGATTCTGAGGATTCAAATGGTTTGTTGAAGATTCCGCGACAGCAGTCTCATTAGCAAACGGGTTGAAGAACGCATTTGGATCAAAATCTGCAGGTGGGGGTACTTCATTCAGAATGTCATCAGCCGATTCATCGTTGTTGGAAGCGGTTTGTTCAACTGTTGTGTTGGAGTCAACTGGTGTAGGTGCATCTTCAACAGTGGTTGTTGTAGCAGGTGTATCAGGTATAGGAATATTATCAGGTTGAGCAGCGGAAACAGCGGATACACCTGGAGCACGATCATTAATATCGTCACTGAACAGAGGAGCAAATAACCTTTCCATTTGTTGACGAGTTAGCTGGGGGCTTTGTTCAGCTGATGATGGGGGTTGAGGGAAGTTTAAACGGTTGTGTCCGGGTTCTAAGCTGTTATACTCAGAAGCCATTTCCGTAAGTTCATCAAAATGAGCATGAATCGTTTCCATCACCTGTTTTGTATGACGATTCCAGATTCGGTAACCTTTAGAATTCTCACAATATCCAATAAAGACTCCAATGTCAGCTTTGGCTTTGAGCTTTCCAAAATCATCACGATCATTATTCGGATAACAAAGGGATCCAAATACATGAAAGAGTTTGAGATTCGGTTTATGGTTGTGGACAAGCACGAAAGGTGTTTTGTTGTGGCATTTTGTGATCATAGAAAGGTTTTGAGTATAGCATGCAGTAGATACAGCTTCTACCCATAAGTAATCTGGAAGTTTAGCATTGATTAACATTGTTCTTGCAGCTTCCACTAACGTTCGGTTTCGTCTTTCAACAACTCCGTTTTGTTCTGGTGTACGTGCAATAGATGTTTGATGCTGAATTCCCACTTTCTCATAGAATTCACGAAGGGTTTGGTTAACAAATTCAGTTCCTTTGTCTGTTCTGATTAGCCTGACGATGTTGCGGAGCTGAACCTGTATTTTCGTGAGAGAGGTGATGATCATTTGTGGAGCTTGGTCTTTGCTTCGAAGAAAATAGACCCAAGTCCATCGTGAGTAGTCATCAACAATTACTAAGATGTAGCGTTTGCCATTGATCGTTTGCACGCGCATCGGGCCACACAAATCCATGTGAAGAAGATGAAGCACATGCTGAGAGCTGTGTTCCACCTTTGAAGGAAAATGAGCACGAGTGCTTTTCCCTTGTTCACAGGCTGAGCAAAGGTGATCTTTTGAATACCGGAATCGTGGGAGACCTTCAACTAGTTTGTGTCGAGCAAGGTTGGTGATGTTTTGAAAGTTTAGATGTGAGAGACGACGGTGCCATAGCCAGGATTTTGTTGATGTTGCCTTTGAAAGTAAGCAGATGGGAGATGAAGCAACCATGTCTTGCATAGAGATAGTGTAGAGACTAGAATTACGCGAGCCAGACATAAGGTCATTTCCTTGTAGATCACGAATGAAACAAGTTTTCTACCGGAAAGCAACCTCCAAATCTCCATCACAAAATTGACCTACTGAAAACAGATTGTGACCGAGGCCTTCCACATAGTAAACCCTGCTGATTTCGATGTTCCCATTCACATAATCTCCGTAGCCCATGATAGCTGCGAAGTGATCATTCCCGAACCTGACAGTGCCAATGAACTTTGCAATAAAGTTTGATAACAGTTTGAGGTTGCCTGTCATGTGTCGGGAACATCCGCTATCAACAATCCAGAGAATGATCTGTATCACCTTCATTACACACAGACGACACAGATGGAATAGAAGTAGATGTGGAACCCGAAATGTTAGAGGGTTCCGAAGCAGGTATATTAGACATGCACACATTAATGATTTTAGGCATCCATTTAAATCCTAGTGTGTTATATATCCATTTCTGCCATCTATAACTACTCTTTGCTTTAGTATTAGTGAATGCACTAGGTGGTACTACATTCTTAGGAGGTGAAACTGGAGCTACAGGGACAACAGTGTTTGCCTTAGAAAAAGAAGGCGGTCTACCAAGCACAGACTTAGAATGATTAGTGGGCCTAGAGGTATTCCGATTCTGAGGATTCCGTAAAGGAGAGATTATAGCTTTAGCAACACATTTGTCATGACAATCAGAATTCATACTTTTGTGACAAATAACACAATGTGCATCAGACTGAATATCAAAAGTGCTTAAAGGTTTAGCATTCGTTACATCACTATTTCTATTACATTTGCCAGACGCAACATCTATAGTGGAAGCAACGTGAGTCTTATTCATAGTCCTAGGGTGTTCTTCTACTTTAGCATTCCTTATTGATCTTTTCTTAGGTCGCAACTTCCTATTCTTCAATTGAGTGCTCCTAGGCTGTGAAGTGCGGACGTTTGGAAAAGACGCAACTATTCCTGTTTCAGTAGAAGGAAGCACGTTAGCAACTTGTGATTTGGCAGTAGGGATTCTAGGTTCACGATTACTAAGTGTGACTGGTGCTATTCTCTTAATCACGGTAGGCGGAAGTTTTTCATACTTTCCTAACATTTCTCTTAACTTAGAGATAGTGTGAATCAAATCTTGATTTTCAGAACGAATGTTACCAGCAAAATTCATGACTTCTCTAGTGTGAGCAAGATAGTGATCAAGTTCGTTTGATGCTTCATGACGAGTCTTATTGAGTAAATCAAATATGACACCATATTCCTGTTTAACTTTTACAAGTTCTTGTTCATATTTTAAGATTTGACTTTTCAAAGACACGTTTTGATCATCCCGTTGCGCAAATTTAGGATCAGAAGATTTTTCATGCAACTGAGCGATTTTCTTTTGAAACCCAAGTTGTTGATTGTGAATATCTTTTTCACACCAATTAAGACGACGTTTTGCATAGGAAAGTTCGTTAAGCAATCGTTCATTTTCAGCTTTTAAAGACTCGATTTGAAGCATCTTATAAGTATTCTCAACAGTTACCACAGAGTCAACATTGTCAGCAGAGATATAATCAGATGCATGTGGCAAAGAATAGAATAACACAACATTATGGATATCAGCACATATAACATCTTTCAAGAGTCGATCAACATCTTTTCTCAACATTTTCTTTTTACGTTTAGTATTAGAAATAGATGTTTCAGTTTTCTCGAAAACGACCTTCATCACTCCAAGTTCCTTATGAAAATCCTTTTCCCAAGCTAATGCACAACTTTTCAAATTTTTAACGTTAGGTAAAAGATTTTTCTGAAAAATGTCTCTTTGTTCTCGTGCCAGAGGCGATTGAAAGTGATCAATTTTGATTTCAGAGCGATATTCTATCTCATGTTGTAAAATTTTGAGATCAGCCATGAAAATATCAAAATATCTAAGAATTTTGCGATTTTCAGGTTTTAATTTTACTTCACTGATGGAAGGTGAAGGACCATAAATTTGTGCATAATCTGGTTGGGGATTAACATTAGAAGACTCAGGTGTTTTGATGATAACCCTTGGTGTGTTAGAAGAATCCGTTGGTGTGACGAAAGTGACCGCTTGTTTATAATTAAAAGGTTTGTTGTAAACAACGTTTTTTAATTTTGATCGACTCTCGTCTTCTGCATCTAATTCCTCTTGACGATGATATTCAACAACACTCATAACAGTATCATCAATTTTGTATTCTGCACTGGAAACTTCAAGATTTGGTTTGAATGTTTTTAGTGAAAGCTTTGGTTTGTAATCAGCTAGATTTTTTCCATATCCTTTTGGATTGTGTTTTAAGGTAAACTTTTCAATAGATGTTACTGATTCACCATGTTTGTAAACAACAGTTTTAAACTCTTTGATTTTGTTTTGCAAGCCGATAATTTCTTCAAGAAGGTCATCTACCCGATTCGTTGAATGCTTTTTGTATGCGGAGAACTGTTTTTGACAAGTTAACAACTCGGCCTTAGCTTTTTGATTTTCCAAGGTGAGAGCGTTAATTTGCTTTTTATGTTCATGTTTCAGTTGTTCTATTTCAGACAACAAAGCATTCTTGGAAGCGGCTAGATCACGCATCTGTCTCTCTAAATATTTTTCGTTTTGATGAGATTTAGCAAAAGCGGCTTTAAAACCTTTTTCACGGTTTTCTTGAGTTTTGAAAAAGTTGAGTTGCATTTGTAAGCATTCAAAATCCTTGGTTAACAGTGCATTTTTGCTTTTTAAGTCCTTATTTAATGCATAACATTCCTCCATTTTGATTTGATGGTCTTGAATTAAACGAGCAAAATCTGGATGAGGCAACAGTTCGGCTTGTTCAACGTGAGTCACAACATGATCATTATTTAGATCCTCAAGTACAACCACGGAGTCAATTTGTTTATCAAAGGAAACCATAAGGTCATCTTGATCGTCAAATGTAACTACAGGGTTTATTTGAAAATCGTCAGAATGAGATGTAGATGACTCATTTTGAACAGTCTGAGCCGTGCCGGATTCAGATATCGGCGGAGATATTAGTTCAGATATGATGATGGTTTGTTCGGGTACCTGAGACAAGCCATCAGTGTCATACACTGGGCCTGTTTCACTCATGTGTAACTCATGCATATTAGCCATCAACATAACAGCTGCATTTGCCTGCAAGTCCTCCATATCATCATCTGAGTCTGCATCTGTCATAAAGCTCTGTTCTTTGTTTGTGAGAGATCCACCAGCTTCATCCTTAAGAGCCAAAAGAAGAGCCTCTTTGAAATAAGCACTGCCCCTAGTCCTTGGCTTTGGGCATGCATTAGCCAGGTGTCCCTTCTCATTGCAATTGTAGCATCGAAGACCATTCAACCCATTCTGAGCATTTCCCTGTTCCACCACTTGAGCTCTGTTGTTATTCCTACCCATAGCATTAAACCCTTGACCACCTCCCATTTGACGACCATAACCACGATTCTGAACTTCAACTCGTCCATTGTTTACAACAGCCTGATTTCGTGTATTGGATGAGGAACGAATATGATTGTTGGATTTGTTGGTATAACGGCTAAAAGCATTAGCAATCATAACAAATCCCTGTTGCAATGCTTCGAACTCATCGGATTCCTCATTAGTTTGACTATGAAGTGCTTGATCATTGTTGTTGTTGTAAGGAACCAATTGATTTTGTTGAGGTTGCTGTGATTGATCGTTTGGTGTGACTGAGGCAGTTGGTTGAGTTGCTTGTTGAGGAGGATAACTTTGTTGAGCATATAAGGCAAGTTGTTAATTTTCCGGATGTGTAGGTGGAGCAATTTGAGCACGGAGAATCCTTTCCCGATCAACTTCCTTTTCATGAGGCTTCAAGTAATCATACAACAATCCATATGTGGAATGATGCATATTCTTCGCTTGACGGAGAAAGATGACATACTTCTCCCATTCAGGACCAAGACTACTCAGGAACTTAGTATTTACTGCAATTCTTGGCATGATGATGTTGTGTTTATCCAAATCATTGATGATGTCTGAAAATCGATGATGATAAGACTCTAGTGTCTCTCCAGGTTCAATCATGAAGTGTTCATAAGCCAAGTAAATTTTGGATTCCAAATCCTCCTGATTGAGTACCGATCCTTCCATAAGAAGATGAATATGGTCCCACATTTCCTTTGCAGTCTTTTGAGCATCAACACTTCGAAGAATTGGGTTAGGTAATCCTAAAAGGATATATTTCATTGCAAGCTCGTCAGCTTCATAGTGTAGAAGTTCTTGAGGATTCAATTCTGCAACAGTAGCAATGTTCATTTGTTCATCTCTTGGTGGAATGGCATTAGGATCTCCGGGTACAATGACAGTAGGCATCTCAAATGGACCTTCCAAGATAACCTTCTTTAAGAACTTTCCATGAGGCTTCTTCAGATCACAAAACCTAAAGAACCTTATCACCCATTGATCGTAGTTTCCTGGAGTTAGCATTGGAGGTCTATCAAGTGATCCGGCCTCATGAATTGATTGTTGGCTGCTTAAAGCTTCACACATCTTTGGAAACCAAGTGGGTTCCTTCATAGTGTTCCTTGATGGATGTTGATTGAAGTCATTTGTGTAGGGTTGAACTTGAAGACTTGGCGGTGTTTGAACCATTTGTGGTGGGGGAATTACACCAAGTTGTGGAGTATGTTGTTGATTAAATTGTTGTTGATAAATTGCTTGTTGTTGATTCCATTGTTGATGTTGTGGACTTAGTTGTTGTTGTCGTTGAGGATAAGTGTAAGGGAAATAGTTAGAGTATGGTGGTTGAGACATGTTGAAAAACTTGTGTTGGTAAAAAATGGATCTTTGTAGTCGAATGAACCTTTGATGAAGAAGTATCCTTAGGCGTAGAAATCACAATAGCCAAGTAGCACTTATGCGTAAAAACACCAAAGTTACGCGTAACAATTAGAAGTTACGCGTAAAATTTAGCTTACGCGTAAGTAGGAAAAAGACGCTAAAGTTATGCGTAGACAAAAGTTAGGCGTAGAAAGTTAGGCGTAGGATTATCTTATGCGTAAGACTAGGCTTAGGCGTAAGAAAAATCTTATGCGCAGGATTTCTACGCGTAAGCTTATGCTTATGCGTAATTTTAGGGTTTTATCCCAAGTGATCTTTTACACTTCACAGTGCAAAAGATATCCAAAGTCGACGTATTTGCAGACTTATCCAAGTAAGAAAACATGGAGTAAACCACGAAAATGAAGATCAAACCAAGGATAATCTTACGCGTAGTTTTAGGGTTTTGCTACGCGTAGGATTACTCGTAAATATGATTTTGCACAAAGTTGTTTCTAAACCAGTTTTTGTGTGATGAAATAGCTTCAATAACACCAAAAGACACAAAAGTGTGAAACTTGATGATCCAAAGCTCTTAAAACAGTTATGCGTAGGATTTAACCCTCGTACAAAAACAAGTAGAAAAACAATGATCCACACATAAAGTTCCAAACTTTTTGCCAAAAACAGTAAGTGTAACACCTTATAACGTTGAAAGGACAAGAATCTTGGATTAAAAAGTTTAAAAAATACGTTTTTGATCAAGCCAAAGGTAAGGATACGCAAGTTAAGCGTGAGACCAAAACTCACTTCAAACAATACGTTCACTCAACTATTAGGCGATTGATACCACTGTTAGGTCACTAGTTACACAAACATAAGTAATATAGAAAGAGATAAGGCGATTGAACAAGATCCAAACACACACACACGATAATATAACACGGTTATGCGTAGAGGTGAATGAAAGGAAATAACTTGAACAACCAACCCTCAAGTGAGGGTTTACATAAGGTATTTATAGGAGGAAAGCTAGGGCAACACTCCTAGTTTCCATCCTTTCCTTAATGGACTAAGGCCTAGGCTTATGGGCCTTCTACATAAGCCTAAGGCTAATTGCAAACATAAAGGCCATAATAAAGCTAACTATTACATATTAATTACAAACACTTGATTATGGTTTAGGAGTGATTCCAATATGAACCATTTCAGAGAACTTACTGAGATTGGTTTTCAGATACCTGACTTTCAATGTCAAGCATTCCCAATTCAGCTTTCAGTCTCCTGAAGGTAGGTTCATCCAAGGATTTTGTGAAGATATCAGCCAGTTGATATTCAGTAGGGATGAAATGAAGTTCAATGTCTCCCTTCATTATGTGATCCCTGATGAAGTGATATCTGATATCAATGTGTTTGGTTCTTTGGTGGAGGACAGGGTTGTTGGAGATTGCAATAGCACTGGTGTTGTCACAGAAGATGGGCACCATTTTGTAATGGATGTCATAGTCACAGAGTTGACTTTTCATCCATAATACATTGGCACAACATCCTGCTGCAGCTACATATTCAGCTTCAGCTAAGGACATAGCTACTGATTGTTGCTTTTTAGCACTCCAACAAACTAGTTTTCCTCCAAGAAATTGACAGGACACTGAGGTACTTTTTCTGTCCATGTTGCAGCCAGCATAATCAGAATCAGAGTAACCCTTGAGATCAAACCCTGAGCACTTTGGATAATAGAGTCCAAGGCTTGGGGTTCCCTTTAGGTACCTGAGTATTCTTTTGGCTGCAGTGAGATGGGATTCTTTAGGATTGGACTGATATCTTGCTATTAGACAGACTAAGAATTGGATGTCTGGTCTAGAAGCAGTAATATACATCAGTGAGCCAACAATCATTCTGAAATGAGTTTGATTGACTGATTTGCCAGTGAGATCAGGTCCAAGGTTGTTAGGTGGGACCATTGGAGTCTTCACTGAGGCACAGTCAGATACCTCATATTTCTTCAAGAGATTTCCGGTGTATTTCTCTTGACTGATGGATATTCCTTTATCAGTTTGCCTGATTTGTAGTCCAAGAAAGTATGTGAGTTCACCCATCATGCTCATTTCAAACTTCTTTGTCATCAATTTTTCAAACTGTTTGCAAAGTTTGTAGTTTGTTGAGCCAAAGATGATGTCATCAACATACACTTGGACTAGTATCACATCCTGTTGAGTTCTATAGACAAACAGTGTGTTGTCTATCTTTCCTCTGACAAACTTGTTTTGTATCAGGAAGGCTGAGAGAGTTTCATACCATGCTCTGGGAGCTTGTTTAAGTCCATAGAGGGCCTTGTCAAGTTTGCAGACATAGTCAGGGAATTCACTACTCTCAAAGCCTGGCGGTTGCTGAACATATACATTTTCCTTGAGGTCACCATTTAAGAATGCAGTTTTAACATCCATTTGGTAGAGCCTGAAGTTCATGTATGTTGCATATGCAAGAAAGATCCTGATGGCTTCCATTCTTGCAACAGGAGCAAATGTTTCATCATAGTCAATGCCTTCTTGTTGACTGTAACCTTTGGCTACAAGTCTGGCTTTGTTTTTAATGACAATGCCGTTTTCATCAGTTTTGTTTCTGAAAACCCACTTCATTCCTATGACTACTACATCCTGGGGACATTTGATCAAGGTCATGACCTTGTTTTTATCAAACTGTTGCAGTTCTTCTTGCATAGCCTGAACCCAGCTTGGGTATTTTAGAGCCTCAATGACACTTTTGGGTTCTATCTCTGATAGGTAATCAACATATAGGCATTCATTGGCTGAAGCTGTAGTTAGGTTAGCAGCCATGCTTCTAGTGAGCATGCCCTCAGTGGGTTCACCAATGATGTTTACAAGCTCAATGTCCTGAGATCTTGTCCACTTACTTTGTGGTCTGGGATCTGAGCTTGAAGATGTCACTGGGAGTTCAGGTGTGAGTACAGGTGCAAGAGCCACAGGATCATTTAGATCATCTGTTGAGGTGACTTGTTCTGGTAGAGGTTCTTGAGTTATAGGATCCTGATCATTTGGATCAGTGTTACCTATCCCAGTAGGGACTGACTGATTATCAATGAATTCACTGATAGTTGGTTGTGACAGGTTATGAGGCAAGACATAATATGAGATGTCAGCATCAGCTTGGTATGAGGAATTGGTTTCAGTGTTGTACTCATCAGGAGGATATCTTGATGAGTTATCAATTCCTATTTCTTCCATTAAAGTGTTGGTGAACCTGATGCTTTCTATACTTTCATCAAAGGTGACATGATAGGTTTCCTCAACTTGTTGTCTCCTTGTGTTAAATACCCTGAAGGCTTTGGAGATCAGTGAGTAACCTAGAAAGTATCCATCATCAGCTTTAGCATCGAACTTGCCTAGATGATCCTTGTGGCTATGAATAAACACAGGACATCCAAACACATGGAAGTAGCTGATGTAAGGAAGTCTACCTTTGAATACCTCATATGGGGTTTTATTATGTCTTTTGACAATGATTGACCTGTTTTGAGTGTAACAGGCTGTTTTAACTGCTTCGGTCCAGAAATGCTTTGAAAGAGCTGAGCCATTTAACATGGTTCTCGCAGCCTCAATGAGAGTTCTATTTTTCCTTTCGGCTACCCCATTTTGTTCAGGGGTATAAGGAGATGAGAAATTTTGGGAGATTCCCTTCTCATCACAGAAACTCTCAAGCTCAGCATTTCTAAATTCAGTACCATTGTCAGTTCTGATTTGTTTCACTGTAATGTCATTCTGATTTTCAATGTTCCTGATGAACGACATTATAGTATCAGCTGCCTGACTCTTCTTGGAAAGAAAGTATACCCAAGTGTATCTTGAGAACTCATCAACAATGACAAGTGTATACTTTTTATGCTGGATTGATCTGCGACTGACTGGTCTAAAGAGATCCATATGCAAGAGGTGAAGGCAGCTTTTGATAGAGAAATTTTGCTTGGTTTTGAAAGATGCTCTTTTATGTTTGTCTTTTTCACAGGCTGAGCATGGTTTATCTTTTGCAAAAACCAGAGATGGTAAGCCAAGGACCTTGTTTTGTTTTGCCAAGTTGTTGATGTTTTTGAAGTTTAAGTGTGAGAGTCTCTTGTGCCACAGCCAGTTGATAGTTTTAGTGGCTTTGGCAAAGAGACATGTTCCATCTTTAGAGAGAGTTGACATGTCTAAGACATAAACATCGTCTCTCCTAGGAGCAATCAACACAACTTCCTTGTTGGCATTGAAAATGGTACCTTGTTTGTCATTGAATTGTACAATGTACTTAGCATCACATAGCTGACTGACACTGATGAGGTTGTATTTGAGACCATTGACATAAGCAATCCTAGAGAAGATTATTCCATTACAGTTTACTGAACCATAACCTTCAGTGGGACATGATGAGTTATCACCAAATACTACCTTTGGTCCTGGTTCCTTTACATACTTGTGCAGATATTCCTTCACACCAGTCATGCTTCTTGAACATCCACTGTCTAGATGCCAGATAGGCTCCCTGGCATGCCTCTGCACAAGTAGTAAACTGAATTAGTTTCTCTTCGTGTCCCACTTACTAGTGGGCTTGGGTCTCATGGTCTCTTTGAATTGAGCAATCGATTCATGGTCAGTGGTGGAGTGCAATGAGCTACCACATGTTTTGCATTTAGAGACTGAGGATGACTCAGTGGATTTGGGTTGTTTTGAACTTCTCCTTGCATGGATGACATTGTCATGCTGAGATGTCTTATGAGCTGTGTTACCGCAAATATCACATCATGTGTTCATAAGACAATCATCAGGACGATGATCATTAAAGCCACAGTGTGGGCAAGGAGGAAAAGGCTTTGCTCTCAACTTTTGAGCTTTGGATGAAGAAGCATACTGATGACCAACTTTGGTGTAGTTTTCTTGATTGAGAAAGCTCACATATTGCAAGTGGTCAGCAGTCCTGTGATCATCCTTTTTACAGATCATGCAAAAAAGGATTCTATAACAATTGTCAGTGGTATGACTGGTATAGTGGCACATATCACACTTCTGCTTGTTTTTGGTGGTGGCTTTTGACTTTGAGGAGCTAGAGGAAGCTAACTTTGTCTCCTTGATTGGTTCAGGGACCTTTTCAATAGATTCCATTTTGTCAGTTAGCTTCCTCACAAGTTCAGTCAGTTGTTGAATTTGATCAGCTTCAGTGGGGACTGAGGATGTGGAATTTTCAGTGGGGGTGGATTCTTGTTGAGTTGGTTTTGATGGTCTTTTCAAAATGGTTCTACCAAGTCCAGACCTTTCTTTAGGAGAGTGTGGATTGTAATGCAATGGAGTAAGCTCAGAGCTAGGATCAGCACCCTGAAGAGGTTCCAAAGGTGGAAGTGGTGCTTGAGATTCATCTTCAGACTCAGAGATGTGTTCAGTGCTATTGGGCACATCTGGGAGTCCAAGCATGCTCTTTAGAGCTTGACTTTCAGGCTCTAGAATTCTTCCAGAGTCAAAGTTAGGAAGTTTACTCTCAGGATTAAGTCTTTCAATCCAATCACTGGGCTTGAGAACAGACAACATGTTGGTAATCATGCCACCAGACATAAATGGTTTAGGACTCTGGTCTTTGTTGTGAGAGTCAGAAAGATGATGTTCACCTATGACTCTCTTTTTGCTACTGGGGGCACCCACAACATCAAAGACTCTTGGATTCTTGTTGGTCCAACTATCAATGATTTCTTTTTCTTTCTTAAGTTCGTCTTGAAGAGCCTGATTTCTTTTAACTAATTCAGTGTTTTGAATTTGTAAGGTGATAGCCTCAAGCTTGTTTTGTTTTAACACAAGTAACTCATCCCTACACTTATTCAATTCAAAACTTAGCTTGTTGTACTTAGAAAAAAGATTTAGTCTTTGCTCATCTACAAACTTAAGATCAACATTGATATAGTTCATATAGGACTGCCAATCAGAATCATCATCCATAGAAAGTAGAATATTTACCTTCTTCATTGTGATGTTGACCCATTCTCCATTTCTGGCATGATTCTTTCCAACAGCTAGCTTGTCTTCCTATGAGAGGGCCATCAGTGCGCTGACATGCACCATTTCATCATCTGATGAGACTGGCTCTTCATCCCAGTCGAAGGTTTCAGCAACAAGATCTTTATTTTTACCCTGCACAGATTGAACACTTTTTGGTTCTGAGGGACTGGCCTCAAGTAATGCAAGCTTAGCTTTGATCTTCCTATACTTGGCTTCAAAATTTATTGTTTTGTTCTGGTCAGATTTATTCTGAAAGTTTTGATGAGACTGATAGATTTTAGGTTGAAATTTGCTAAAGCCTGAGGACTGGTTTGACCATGATGGTCTGTAAGAGGGTTTAGAAATTGTTTTTGAAAAACAGTCCTTTGCAAAATGGCCTCTTTTATGACACTTAAAGCATTCAGTGTCCTCATTTGCTTTAGCAGTTGAAAAACCTTTGTTTCTTTTAATAAACCTTCGAGAGTTTGCAAGGAGTGCCCTTTCCTGAAATTCAACGTTCAGGTCATTTAGGTACTCCTCACTTGATCTCTCATCAGGCTCATCATCTGAATTTTCTTGAAAATCTTGAACCACATTGTTAGAAAAGAAGGCAGTTGATATAGGTGAGGTGATGGTCAGGGACTTCTTGACTTCCTGAGACTTCTTTAAGTCAGGGTATCGTCTGTTGATGAGGTTTCCTCATAGACAAATTTCCCATAAATTTCAGGAAGTTCAAGAGTTTGGATGTGATTTGCATTTCTAAGTCCCTGAGAGAAGTTCAACCATTTCTCAGGGAGACAATTAACAAAACCAACATTTATCTCATGTTTGGATAACTTAACACCATCATTAGCTAGTTCATTTAAAAGAGTTTTGTAATGAGTGTAAGTTTGAGAGAGAGTTTCAGAATCCCTAGCCCTGAAGGTATTATACTCAAGTTTCAGGTCCATTATCCTGTTTTCCTTGGTGTCAGATGGACCTTCATGCCTATGGACTAGGTCATCCCAGGTTTGTTTAGCCGTGTTACAGCTTATAACTGACTCCATTATATCATCAGGAAGACATGATATGATGATACTTTTGAGTCTTTGGTCCTGGTTGACCACTCTCCTTTCATCTTGAGTCCACTGAGCTTCAGGTTTGGGCAAATCTTCAGCAGTCTTTGGGACAAATTGACCCTCATTAATACACTTGATATAATAAGGTTCCATCCCAATCAAATAGCAAAGCATACGCTTTTTCCATTTGTTGAATTTGCCAACTTCAAGTCTAGGGGCAACAGCTGAATAAGCTCCACCCTTTTTATCGACTAGTTGGGGTACATCAATTTCAGCCATAGGAATCCTGATTTAAAAACGTTTTAGAGCGGCTTAAAAGGTTTTATAATCAGCCTGGCTCTGATACCACTTGTTATTCCCTACTCACTATCGTTAAAAAACAATTAAGTACTTAAAGCAATTTAACAGTGAATAATGACTGAAATTAACAGAAGTAAAACACACAAAATAATTTTCAACATCATATTCTTATTAGAAATAAATCAAAAGAATACGTTACCCAAGTACTTGCGGAATAGTACTTGGGATTGAAATGACAAAGTTTGGGTGACTCCTCTCTAAGCTCAGGCTAAGTCTGAGCACAACTTTTAGAACCCACTGAGCTAGCTCAAGGATAAAGTTGTATTTAGAGGAGTGAAAAGTTGGCTTGTGTGTATGTGTGTTTTTACAATTCACAAGCTTAAACTTTTCACTCCTTCTCTTATGCTATTTATACAAGTATGGATATTTAACTTTAACCTAGAAGACAAAAACATTGATCCCAGTAATCACGAATATAGATATATTCGATTACTGTTTGCATTGCTATATGTAGTCAGGCGGCGAAGCTTCTTTCCAAATCAGAGTTCCTTTAGTATCGCTGCTTACTATAAATGGGAAGATATGGCTTTAGTAGATAGGGACTTGGTTTTATCTGGGTAAAACAATTGGGGACTTAGTTTTATCTGGGTAAACTTTTCCCGCCTAGTCCCGCTCATTCTTCAGTCTTCAAAGCCTTCAGTCTCTTCCTTCAGTTTGTCTTCAGTGCTAACAGTTGGAGAGGAGTCTTAGGGATTCAGTAAGTTATTGTCATCACTTACTGAATCCACCATCTTCTTCTTGACTTAGTCTTCACCCATTAAGTTCCGCCTTGCTGAGTGGAGAGGCTTCTTCTTTGCCTTGTACTGAGTATCCTGAAGATGGCTCACTGAGAGTCTATGCACTCAGTGACCTGATAGTGTTTAACGAATAGAACACTTAGGTTATTTTCTATTCAAATCCTAGATTAAGGGGTTTGGGTATTTACTGAACCCAACATGATTTAATGAAGTATTAATTCCAAAGTGTCGAAAAAGACAAACAAAATCTCAAAAGTGCTGCAGTACAGCACGGACCAGACTGACCAAAAAATAGGGTTCCGTCAGTTGTAAAGTTTGGTTTCATGGGGACTGCAGTAGGACAGGATGTTTGTAATACGGACCGTAGTGAATTTGTCAAAGTAACAAAGAAAACCAAGGATAATGTTAAACTAAAACCTGCTGTTACATCAGGAGTAGGACTTGCTAAAAATGAATTTAGATCTAAAACTACTCAACAACGATATAACACCTATTGCCAAACACCCCTTTCCTAAGAGCAACCACAACATAAAACCCAACTATCAACATATCGGTTTGTTAGGAATTAGAAATTCCAGGTATTAAAGAGTCGGTCACCTCAAGTATATGTAATCGTTAGAAAGCTCGTAGTCGTAGTTCTTTTGAGTTAAGTAGTATTTAGTTAAGTAACACCGTGGAGGACGGACGGGTCTTTACCCACTGTATGCCTGATCTACAGCCCGTTGTGTGGCGTTTTATGTAAGACTATAAATACTCTCTACCTCCCAAGGTAGAGAGTTGGAGCTCATAATAAGAATTTTCTTTCTCTCACTAAAGTTCTCTAAACCTCTAACTTTCTCTCTCTAGAATTCTACTTATACGCCACCTTGTTGTTATGGTTTGATGTGTATGTGAAAACTAATATCCTACAATTGGTATCAAGAGCCATGGTTAGATCATATCTTGCACATCTTTGGATTTCTAGTGGTTTTTAGGTGGTTTTTGAGTTTAAAAAAGTTTAGTGGTTTGTGCATCATTTGGTTGATTTCTTGTGTTAAAGCTTGGATTTTGTTAGTACTTTTATGTTTAGAATCATCACAAGTGTTTAGGTTTTCATTTGGTAAGCTTGAATCATCTTGGTTGGGTTGTTTTTGGATTGAAAAGTGATGTTTATGTTGTTTTTCTTGCTAGCGACTTGACCTACGGATTTGTTTCTTAGTAGCGACTTGCTTTACAATTTTGTAGCGAGTTGCAGTTTTTGGAGCTAGCGACTTAGGCCTAGCGACTTACAGTACAAGTAGTGGACTCTCCACTATGGGTAGCGACTTGGTGTTAGCAACTTGGTCAGTAGCGAGTTGCTATTTAGCGACTTAAATTGTTAGCGACTTGTCTTAGCGACTTGGATACTTAGCGAATTGCTCTTTAGCGACTTGGATACTTAGCGAGTTGCTCTTTAGCGACTTGGCTCTTTAGCGACTTGGTGCTTAGCGACTTGGTACTTAGCGACTTGGTGCTTAGCGACTTGGTTCAAGGGTTATAGCGACTTGGTTGATTTTTACGAAGAAGAGGTTTGACCAAAGTTGACTTTTTACGTCAAATCTTCAAACGGCCATAACTTTTGATCCGTAACTCTGTTTTCAGCGAAATACCTGTCAAAACGACCGGAACAGCCTGAATATTGTGAGGTTTCACCATGATGTCGTGAAACGAATTTTTCGAGGCCCAAATCCTCTCCGAAAGGAAGTTATTGAGCTTTTAAGTTTTTAGACCTAAATTTCTCCATAAAATCGTGCAACAACCAATCCAAATCACAACCAAACAACATCTCTGCTTATCCCACAAACAATCATAAGACCTAACACACAATTGTCTATCATTGTGTCGATCCATCGGTCATCTTAACACATTCCATTGGTCATTGCTTAACGGTTTGGTCTTGATTTTAGTAAAATCCCGCGAAAAATTCTATTTCTCGGTTTAAATCATAGACTTGTAAAATCCCGTGCATTCTACCACATCATGTCTTACTCTACTGACCCAGTGATTTCAGAAGTGCTTAAATTGTATAATGTTAATGAATGCTACACTGAACGATTAAAGATGTTTGAATTAAACAATGAGGATGTGAGATCTTCATGTTCTGAGTACAATGAGAATGAATTGCACCTGCTACAGAATGCCATGCAAATGGAATGCAGCATTGAGCCCTATCAGCTACTTCATCTGCACCTCATACAGCTGTTATCCATAGCTGGGGATCGAACATGTAGTGCTCTTTTCCGCCAGGACTTACCTACATTGACAAGAAGCTTGCTGTTGAACTTAGAACATTTAAAGCTGCAACTTACCAATGAAGAGGTTCAAAAGGATGGTTCCAGTGTAGCTCTTCAAGTAATCTACAAACAATTTCAGCCATTCATCAGTGGGGAATATTCAGCAGATTACGATCAACACTTGACTGGAATTTCCTTCAAAAAGCATACTGGAATGGAAATTCAGGAATTCATTGAGACATTTATCCAACTCATGGATAATGTGAAAAAGTACATTGAAGATTCTGCACAAAAGAATGAAGACGTGAATGAGTGTCAGGTGCAGTTGAAACATTGTTGTGATAAGTTGGGTAATGTATCTGTTGAAGAATCGGGTGTTGCTGAATGCAGAATGTCAGTGACAACAAAAAATTATGAGCCGGATAATGCAAAAATGGAATCTTCGTGCTCAAATTCACAAGGGAGAGAGGTGCACCAGACACAACCTGTGCAAGTTAATGCAAAGGAACGCTCCATGGAAGCTTCGGATGTACCCAAGATAGAGATGCACCCGTCACAGCCTGTGCATGTCAATGCTGAGGTAAGTTGCATGGAAGTTTCTGTTGTACCTAGTTGTGCATCTTCTACTCAAAATGATGATTATGAACTGCATGAGTACGCTGCATTTGTGCCTGATGATTCTGTTACCACTGAGCTTAACATATATAAGGATCAAGTTGCTATTTATGAACAGCGTGCTAAGTTTGAGTTGACCACCCGTGAGCAGGAAATGGATGTCCAAATACGTACAATCATTAGAAAAAGTAATTTTAGAGAAGAAGTATTAAAACAAGAGTTAAACTCCTTACATGAAAAGCTTTCTAAAACTGCTAAGCAAAAACACGAACTTCAAGAAAATGTTAAAATGCTTAAGCAAGAATTCAAGGCTAAGGAATCAAAACTTTTGAA
Organism: Chrysanthemum seticuspe; assembly: GCA_019973895.1. Classification (NCBI taxonomy): domain Eukaryota; kingdom Viridiplantae; phylum Streptophyta; class Magnoliopsida; order Asterales; family Asteraceae; genus Chrysanthemum; species Chrysanthemum seticuspe. The sequence continues at coordinate 84,454,853 of BPTQ01000004.1, forward strand.
TGATTTTTCCAATCTAAAAACTTTGAAAAACAAGCTTGAAAATAAGTTGTACGTACAAGGGAATACCATTCAGACTGCTCACATTATCACTAAGCATAGAGTCTTAAGCGATAAGCATAGCATTCCCCTTGTTGAGGAACCAAATCCAGAGGTAATTAAAAAGGCTAGAAATGCTCATAAGGTGCTTTATGATGGTAATGAAATCCTTAAGCCTAGGAAGAAACCTAGTTGTGCTGAGTGCACTGAGGAAGATAAGAAATCTGATGAAGTCACTAGGGAGAAAATGAATAAGAAGTTATAAGATCCTGAGTGTAAAAAGAATAACATAACGATCAAACCCCATAATTACACTAAAGAAAATTGGATCTCCTTGAACAAGTTTAAGCCTCAGACTCTATTAACCCCTGAACAAGTGTTCTGGAAAAAGGATATGGAAATGCAAAAAGCTAAAAATCTTGTTGAAAAGAATCCCCCTTGTAGGAAACTGCCTAAAGCAACTGTGTATCCTCCTAATACACCAGTGCACTTAGTTCCTAGATCTATTGCCACTAAAAGCAAGACCTTAATCAGTCAATATGTTATCCTTCAACTATTTGTTGATTTTGAGAAAACTTGTAAGAAAAGGATCACACCCACTGGTATAACTGAAGGGGAAAGGGGTTTTGAGCAAACTAAAGAATGCTATTTAACTGAGGTCATGCCTTTCTTTAAACAACTAAAAGATCAATTTGAGAGTCTTAAAAAAGGGACGCATTCTGATATTAAAGGAATGGAAAAAGAATTTGATGCAATGATAGTTGAGGTTAGTGACTATGAGCGAGCACTAAAATATAATCAGATTGAGAGGAAGAACTTGCATACACTAAATGAGAACCTGATTTCTGAATGTATTGCTCAAGATGTGTTCTACACTGCTACTAACTGTTCTATTACTGCTTCTCGATTCCATGAACTGTCTGTTGCTTTGAAAGTCTCCCATGATCGTGTCATTGAGCTTGAAAAATCTTATTCTGAACTAAATGAGAAGATTGAACTGGATGATCACGACAATTTGGTTAAACATTTTTCTAAACTAGAAGTTGAGCATTTTAATTTACAACTAAAATATCAACATCTTAAAGAAAATGTCAAAACTTCAAATATCAAGACATCCTCGGATGCTCCAGAGTTTGATGCAGTTTTTCAAATTAACAAACGTGATGAACACATTCGAGCTCATTATAACACGATCAAAAGATTGAAAGCCCAAATTTCACAACTGAAAGGTGAAAAGAAGGATGTGACTGGTTCCCATATGCCTCCACCTTTAGATTCTCAGAATTTCCAACTTCAAAACATAATTGATAACTTGCAAAAGGAAAATGATTGTTTTAAAGCTGAAATTTCAAAGGTTAATGATCAAAACAAAGAGTTATGTGATTTATTTAAAGTTAATCATGATAAACAAATTGAAAAGATAACTTCTTTACTTAACGATATTGAGAATCTGAAGCGTGAGGTGAAAGGAAAGTTGCCAATCCCCAATTGCAAATACTCTGTTCCTAAGGTTTCTGCTTATGATAAATATGCTATCGTTATGTTATATATTCCCCCGCCCATTAGGAATAGTGAACTTGCACATAAAGCATATCTCTCATACCTTAAGGAAAGTTTGAAGGGTCTCCGTGAGATTGTTGAAGATGAAAGATTAGAAAAACCTTTTGATAGTACTATAGCCTATGCCTGCATGGATGCCAAACGATCTCAGGAACTCTTAGAGTATGTAATTGTCACAAGTCCAAAATCTAGCAATAGGCGAGATAGAATAGTTGTGCCTTGTTCTATGCCTAAAGCCAAGCATGTGACCTTTGATATGCCTTGTTCCGTGTCTAAATTCAAGCAAACAACCTGTGATGTGCCTCCTAGAATTTCAGCTCCCAGCACTTCTAGACCAGGAATGCAGAAAGTAGTGAAGCCATGTAATGTTCCCATCGTTACTTCTACAGATGTTAAGATTGACACTAAAGTTTGCGGGTCAAAACCTAGAAGCAATGCAAAGAAGGATAGGATTACGCAAACTAAAAGTGATCATGATAAGGAAGTGAAAGAACACCATAGGGACAAGAAGTTTGATTTGAACAAAAAGAATCGTGTTATTTCTAGTATTAGCTCCAAGCTTACTAAAATTAATTCGAGCCCTTATGCTGTCTGCAAAACATGTAAAAAATGTTTATCTTCTGGTAATCATGATAAATGTGATGTGTTATTTCTGAGGTCTATGATTCATAACCCAGTTAAGAAAGTTTGGAGAGCGAAACAGATTAAGCAATCCTGGAAACCTACAGGGAATGTGTTTACAAATGTAGGATTTCAGTGGAAGCCCACAGGTCGAGTATTAACGCATGGCAAACCTTACCCCTTAGTTAGATCCACTATGCCTAGAATAGTGCCTGTTAAGGTTTGGAAGCCAACTGGTAGAATAATCCCATTAAGCACAAAAGGTCATTTGACTAAGTCTGATGCTTCTACTAGTTCAGCTCCTAGTGATAATGCCATTGCATCTAGGGTTTTTGCTGATTCAAAGATTGTTTGTGCTAACCAAAAGGAACCCATCAGCACGTGGGGATCCAATGTTTCCAATTCTCTGTCTTCGTCTGTTGTCCAAAGCAGGTCGTACAAATCGTCCCTTGGTATTTGGATTCGGGCGGCTCTAAACATATGATTGGGCTCTTAACAATGACGTCTGTTCAAATCAGTTCAGGCCTCGTACTTCATCATTATGGCGTCTACAGATAACACTTCAGGCCCCGTTCCTCATAGAAAAGAAAAGTGTACGCTCTTCTGTGCGCTTTATCTTCAGCTAATGAGAAATTCTCTCATGAATGGCCATACTCATCTACATTCTTCATCAACAAGCTTCATGTTTTTCCACGCTCATTCAGTCATCAAGTGGATCTACGTTCATTGGTGTATACTCTTATTCACTTGTTAAATCAAAAATGGCAACTTCAGATGCAATTTTTGAGGGGGAGAAGAGTGAATATACTACATGATGATGGATGTTTGAATAATGGTTATAAGACTTAATTTTTGATGATGATGAGTGTATATTCTTTTTGATGAAGAGTGAATATACTAAGGATAACTGGGATTCATTGTTTTGATTTTTGATGACTCTCCTCCAACGCCTAATGCTTCACTTACTAAGGATAAATGGGAATCAATGTTTGGGATTCATTGTTTTTCAAAGATATGTTTGATGAGTACTTTCAACCTCCGACGAATGTTGATCATCCAGCTTCTGAAGCTCATGCTCCGGTTTCTATTGACTCAACTAGTTCACCATCTAAGAAGTACTTCTTGGAATTCTCAAGAAACCTTATCTCCAGTTATTTCACAAGGCGTTTATAATGACTATCATGATATTGTAAGTTGCACTATTGAATAATGATCCGCTCTTTGGTATTCCTGTGCCAAATCTTTACGGATTATTGTTCCTCTCATTGTGCACGCTATAAATCAACCACATGAACATTAAGGAAAATGACTACCTTATTCGCTCGAAGACATTTATGGTGAATCTTCCAGATCAGTCTCTACATGTATACCTTTAGGAAGAATGCATTAATGTCGAGAAATCATTTGTTCCGGTTCATTCAGTGGATCGACGTACATCCGGTTGTACGTTTATTCACGTGTTGGGCATTTGACACAAGCTGATTACTTCGGAGTTAATCAATTATCACTTATTTGGGATTGAAGTTAAATTTCAAAGGCGTGTTCTTATTTGATAACTTGCTCGGGTCTAAGAATTTTATGTTGAAGACTTGGTTTATCTAGTTACCAGCTGTCGGGATGGATGGTTGAAGATCTGGTTAACTATCACTTTAAGGAGTTATGTAGTTTTACTCAGTGACACACGAATATGACGTTGTGGATAATCGCAAGAGGTGTTAAAGTCTCATACTTTGGTTGAGTATTGAGTACTTAGAGATTTGCTTGAAGTATAAATTCTCGACACTGTTCTTCCAACATTAGTGCAAGCTTAAGATGCAAATGCAGGGAATTCTTCTTCAGTTTCAAGTTTGGTATATCTGGTTTTCTTCATCAGTGGTCACTTCAAATTGTCTACATATGGGTTGATAAAGATAGTCAGAGAGAGTTTCTATCGCAGTGGTCCTACGGCTCCTGGACAATCCAGTTCTGGACCCGCACTTCAAAACAGTCCTATTGGTTCATCCCTTGTACCATTTCCCTCCCCAGCAGCTCCATATCTACCTCCATCAGAAGATGATTTAAGAAAATTGTTTGATTCTATGTTTGATGAACAGTATGAGCCAAGTGCTAATGACATGTCAATTCCTACAACAGAGGCTGCTTCTATCCAAGTAAATGATGTTGATCCTTCAGTCTCAATATCATTAAGCCAAGAAGCGCCTGCTGCTGATCACTCTGTCTCATCAACAAATCATCAATCATCGAGTGTACATCAGGGAATGGTATCTGGTATCAACAATGAAGAAAATCCCTTTGCTACTCATGAAGATGCTCCATTTGAAAACATATTTGCTCCTGAATCTTCATCAGAACCATCTTCTTCAGGAGGCATCGACTCTGCTACTTCAGTCCCTCAACAACTACCACATGAACACCTCAGAAAATGGACTCACGATCATCCATTAGACAACATCATTGGAAATCCTTCTCGTCCGGTATCCACTCGTAAACAGCTTGCTACTGATGCCTTATGGTGCTTCTTTAACTCTGTACTATCCAAGATCGAACCAAAAGATGTTAAATCTGCCATGGATGAAGACAGCTGGTTCAATGCCATGCAAGAATAAATTCATGAGTTTGATCGACTTGATGTATGGGAATTAGTACCTGCTCCAGATTGTGCTATGATAATTGCTCTAAAATGGATCTTCAAAGTAAAACTTGATGAGCATGGTGATGTGTTAAAGAACAAGGCTCGATTGGTTGCTAAAGGATATCGTCAAGAGGAGGGTATTGACTTTGAGGAATCATTTGCTCCTGTTGCTCGTATCGAGGCAATCAGAATCTTCTTGGCTAATGCTGCTAGTAAGAACATGGTAGTCTATCAGATGGACGTAAAGACGACATTCCTAAATGGAGATCTTAAAGAAGTCGTCTATGTCAGCCAACCTGAAGGCTTTGTGAATCCAGAGCATCCTACTCACGTTTATCGTTTGAAGAAGGCTCTGTATGGTTTAAAGCAAGCTCCAAGGGCATGGTATGATACGCTATCAAAGTTTCTTCTATCTACCGGATTCAGCAAAGGAGTAGTTGATCCAACATTGTTCACCAGGAAGTCAGGCAAACATTTAATTCATGTTCAAATTTATGTTGATGATATCATTTTTGCCTTGACTGACCCCAATGAGTGTGACCGTTTTTCAAATGAAATGAGTTCAAAATTTCAAATGTCAATGATGGGACAAATGTCATTTTTCTTGGGATTACAAATTTCACAAAGTCCCGGAGGCATTTTCATAAATCAATCTAAATATGCAACAGAGATCTTAAAGAAATTTGGATTTGATTCAAGTGACCCTGTTGACACCCCCATGATTGATCGTACCAAACTAGATGAGGACCACTCAGGGATCATGATTGACCAAACGAAATATCGTAGTATGATTGGATCCCTGATGTACCTCACTGCTAGTAGACCAGACATCTTGTTCGCTGTTTGCATGTGTGCTAGATACCAGGCTAAGCCTACTAAAAAGCACCTTGAAGCAGTTAAACGGGTCTTTCGGTATCTCCAAGGAACCATCAATATGGGTCTTTGGTACCCGAAGGACACCGGCATGTCACTAACAGCCTATGCAGATGCTGATCATGCAGGGTGTCAAGATACTCGTCGAAGTACATCTGGAGGTGCTCAGTTTTTGGGTGATAAGCTTGTGAGCTGGTCTTCAAAGAAGCAATTGAGTACTTCTATTTCCTCTACAGAGGCTGAATACATAGCCATG